>JAUZTA010000016.1:18132151-18147665 GCA_034780835.1 Ctenochaetus striatus | reverse complement strand
AGAGCAGCCCCTCGCAGGCTGCTTGACATTCCGTGGTGGTAGTGTCTGTCTCGCCGGTTTTAGATGCAGATTTACCACAAACTGTTTAGAGTGTTTGAATAAATTAATTTACCAGTGTGTGAATACTAAGACAACAGGTATATTGGCTTAGCTTTTGTATTTGTAGACGCAGGTGGCTGTCTTTATGCGCAACTGTGTGTGTCTGATCATGTGCATGCAAATGTGTGTTGGAACACAACAAGCTTGCAGCATGAGGCTGTGTGGTAGCTGACTCTCCAGCTGACATTTGCATGCAGGGTCAGGATAACACAGCTCGTTATTGTTGATTAAAGCTCTCTCTTTATCTGGCATCTTTTTTTTTTGTTTAGTACCCCATGCTTCCCTTGTTTTCTGTTTGCCTTGCTTTCTCTTTCTATCCCTTTCTTCTGTCGTCCTGTTGCTCTGAATGCTCATTAGATTCTTGGTGAAGACAAGCAGAGCCAAGATGGCTGAAGGCGGGTCATGGGCACGTCAAATAATGACTACTACGAGCCAAAATGGGGTCACTGACTGGGATGTGCTGCCCAGTATGGTGATGCCTTCTATAATGACCATCCTTCTTTCACTTTGTCTCTGTCTCACACTTTTCTCTCTCTCTCTCTTTGCATGTTTCTTTGTCTCTCTTCCTCTTTGCTTGCTTTCCGTGGCCCTCCACAAAGCGGAGTATAACAGAGGCTGCCAGCCTGGACGCTGGAGTATTAAAGGGGTAGTGATCTTAATTTTCTGCCCCCTGAAGTCTAAATAGGAGCATGGTGGAGTCATCAAGCCACAGGCTGTGTGTTATTTTCATGCATCTGTTCACTTTCTTACCAAGGTCAGGAAGGGATGTCTCTGGCTTCTGTTGTTTTGAAAAAAAATCCTTTATGTCCACTGGAGAGAAGTTAAAAAAAAAGCACAGCAGTTTTTTTCTTTAAGAAAGTGATTAAGGAGATACAATGATTTCCTAAAAAGCTATGTAATGTAGGCAGCCAATGCAGCTTGATTGTATGAGTTGTACATGCACAATGTTATATTTACTTGAAAACACGAAGTGCAGGATTTGATTATCACAGATGGGCAGGGCATCTATCATAGAGTAGATGAATGAATGGAGGGAATGAGATGGAAAAGGAGAAAATGGGGAGGAAGAAGGAGAAATTAGCATGAGTGAAAGCAGAGATTCAGCTGATTTGTAATGAAGTTAAAATTTAACAAAAAGAGGTCAGAGTTCAGTCTATCATCTTGCATTACGACAGACACGATACAAATCCCGCACTAAACATACGGCTCGAGTCAGTTTGTAGGTCTTCTTGTCAAGTCAGATCAAATCATTTCTGTCTCTCCACATATTTGTTACAGGGACATTTTCAGCCACTTTCATTGTCAGAATGAAGAAGATACTCAGGCACATTTAACTGAATGTTTTCAACACTGGCAACTGTAGTAAATGGCTTTGGTAAGTATGTTACCTTTGCTGATGGCTGTCACAGTGCTGAGAGGTGCAACTGTCTTTGTATTTGTTGACATGCTTGTTCCTTTGTATATCTGTGTTCTAGGATATTGGATAGGAAGTTTGTGTGCATACTTTGTGTTTAGTAGTGTGTATCCTTGTATTCAGAAGTCTTCTGAAATCATTTCTGTGCATTTTGGCACATATTTGTGCATTTTTAACCCTTTGCATCATTTTTCACCCCTCTTCTCATGAGCATCATAAATCAGATAAATATATATAGTTCTACATACACAGTTCTTACACATACTTGAGATAAGGAGACTTTACTGGGTTTTTTTTTAAACTTACTGATTATACAGTGCCTTCTACTTTGGGTAAAGGTGACTATATTTAACATATTGTAAGAAATTCAGGAGTCCAGTCTATTCTGAAAGTGACAATATAAAACTTGCCCTATAAAGACATGATGTATGCCATAAACCTCAACCTAAAACGAAGGAAAATGATTTAACAACTCAGCGGCAGGCAGCTGTAATTATATCATAGCTGAGCTGTCAGTGTGTCTTTAATATGTCTGTTAAGAAAGATAAACTGTGGTGTAACACTTCAGATGCCACGAAGTTCAGTCTCCACCGTCTCTACTCTGTTACCACTTCACAACCACTTGAAAGTGTCAGTGACTTTGATGTGCTACCAGAGTGCAGTGATTGAGTTTAGCTTCCACTTCACAAAGAGTGCTTTTGTCAGTGCCGACCAAGTCAGCCAGAGAGCTTCAAGTGTGTAGAGCGAAGAGTGACAGGGTTTTAATGAGACGGCAGTTGTTAGGGCTAAATTTACATAATCCAAGTGCGTTTGAAGGCCACAGACTTTTGTCCTTGTTGCTTTATTATCAATTGAAATCTCAGTTGGTCAGAATTTCATCTTGATCCCTGTTCACCTGCTTTAGATTCCCCATTGAAAGTAAAGATAACATACTCTCCCTCAAATAGCTTTATTTGTGAGTAAAACATAATCATGCACTGAGCATCCTAGGTCAATATAATGCAAAAGACCAGTGTAATTTTTTTTTTAAAGAAGCAAATATATTCTTAAGTTAGTGACGGGGCTTTCATCCAAACCAATACATCTTTTTTGCTTGTTTGTTTGTTTGTTTTTTATCTTATTATAGGGTAAAATACGCTGACTTTACTCATATTTGTGAAAAAAAAAAACTATTTATGTTGTAATTTTTTAAAGTAATGTAGCTCAAAAAGGGCACGTCTGACACTGTAGATCAATAATTGTGATGTGCCATCCAAATCAATACATTCCAATCATTGATTTACAAGTATCAGACATGCTCTTTTTGCAACAGTTCCATAAAAAAATTGACAACTTAAAGAGCCATTTTATAAAATATGAGTGTTAAGTCTGCATATTTTACCATATTAATAAGACAAAAACATAAATCTTGCTTTAACAGCCCTAAATGAGCTCTTAGTGTTATCATTATGCTAATGAAACCTTCAAATGAATTGGCTCACTGCATTCAGATGTTCATCGTTCTCTGCATATATAATTCAAGAGTCGGGAAACCACAGAACATCCTGGTGCCTTAGCAGCTCTGCTAATGCAGCAGGTTACCATCAAGCTAAAGCTTTTGTCAGGGTCTGTGCTGGGCTTTGTGACCTGTGTGACCCATTTGTGACCCATGGCAATGCTATTACCATACTGCATAGGTGGTTTTAGAGGTATGGACATAATCTATATTGATGGTTCAACGTTACAAACATGGAAGGACAAAAGGAAAAGGAGTGAACCATTCTACATGAAGAGAAGAGTGTGGGGATAATCTCAGTCTGGAAAGCACTCAAGCCTTAGAATTCACTTAGATGGCATGAGTTAAAAGTTTGCTTTGCTTTTGGTTAAATAAAAATTACTTTTCCATTTTGAGGAAGAACTTCATAGTACAGAATTGTCCTTATCTCCCTTTGGAGAGACACAATGTTAGCGTCACTCAGGCCTAGTCCACACATACATAGGAATTCATAAAAAAGTAGCCTTTTCTATACTTTTTGTTGTTTTTTGGAATTGGCCAGTTTTGGAAAAATTCTTTGAGTATGAAGGAATTCAGAAACTAAGTTTGCAGTGTTGACGCGTAAGATTAAAAAACTCTGCTTGTGATGTCAGATTGTCTTTCCTTTTCACATGGTGCTGGTGCTATCATTGCTAACAGCTTTTGTAACGTTGTTTTATGTAAATGAACTGCAGCTTTTTCACGATAATGATGAACAGGGGCCTCAGAATGTGCTATAGACATCATTACACTATCCAACACTTTGAAAAAACAGTCCCTGCAGTATCGTACATTGTTTTAGACGAGACCCAGCTCGTCCTGTAGTTGCTAGTAGTCAATCAGTGGCCGCTCTTTTACAGGCTTCTCATTGGCTAAGATGGTTTAAGTATTGTGTGACCACCAGCTGGTGTGGTATGTTCCTGACAGCAGTTGTGTCAGTTGTGTTTTGTATGGAGCTTATTTTAAAACAGTGCTTGTGTGAAGGGATGTGTTTGTTTTCTTGTTTGTTTTAAGAAAGATGAGGGGAAAATGCCTGTTTGTTAGACTTGGCCTCATCCAACAAGCCAGTGAAGTTGAGAATTTCTTAAATGCATAACAGTCAAAGTTAAAGAACAGAAAAATGGCACCTTGTTAACTCAGACAATTCACACATTTACACAGGGTCACCTGCTCTCCCTAATTAGACATCTGCTACTGTAGAGTAGTTATAGAGTAGTTTGTTCTCTACACTGCACTTAGGTGATGACACATGTAGGAACATCATGTTATCATCTATGTAGTAACGAGAACTGCAAACGTATAATTCTTTCTACCTGTCAGATGAAACAGAATCTATAGTAGAATCAGGGAAACATCAGTAATCTTTTTTCTCAGGAAACATTCTGACTTGTCATAACAGGAGAATATTTCTAAAACTTAAACAATAGTTTAAATGTCATAATACAAGGCCATTGTATTGTGACAGGGAGCCACCGAATGCCAAACCTTCGTATTTCCCACTGTGAATGTTTTAAATAGGCTTATGAGACACAGTCTACATTCACCTTAGAGTCCTAAAAATAATCGAAAACACTATGTAAGTTTGCCATTGGCATCCAAGGCCTTTGAATCACTTACAGTTTTGTCCCATTTAAGAAGAAATCTCTGCATTTAATTCGTTTCTCACATGAAGCCTATTGTTTTGTGATCAATCATTGGTTCATTCACCAAAACAACACGCTGCATTTTTCTGTGCTTTATACTGCCTTTTTTAAAACATCTAACGTGAATGTCACATTCATAGCATTAAAAATTATTGCTGATATCATGCTTGACCTCCAACTTACCCTCATGTTCTTATGAAATATTTCACTCAGTAATGCCCCCATCATCAACCTCCACCCTCAAGGCACACTGTGATTGATGCTTCCAATCACAAGCCTTGTCAATAATTTATGTCACTCTCTAGGGAGGAGAATGATTGCTTTTTTCCCTTTTTTTTTTTGTCGCTGAATAGTCCCATTGCTTTGGGGATTTTCTGCTGTCTGCACCACAGTTGTAGTTAGAATATGAATTAATGCATTAAATCTTAGAGAAACTGATGCTGCAGGTTTTGGTATCAGCTGTTTTTTTCCACATCCACACTATTTTTGTTCTTTAAAACTTATTACTTTTGCTATGTTTAAGCCTGGCACACACACACACTACTCAGATATCTGTAGAAATGCTGATGCCCATATTTTACTTTGTAACTTATGATGTAGTCTGGAAGGGCAGGAAGGAATCCTTTCAAAAGGAATGATGCAGATCTGGATGATCAGGATGTGTGCTCTGGTCTCCTAGTCTGTTTTCCAACACAATGACCACAAACAGCAGTTCCAAGCTGTCTTTTATTCCACAGGCCATCAAATTCTTAACCATGGCAGAAAAATTGAGTTCCGAGCTGGTTTGATCAAAATGCCTGTTGCAATGTTCTTATTCAGTCCATCTAAGTGTAATGCAAATATAGGTATGTATGAATGTGTTCTTTTATGGTGACGTACATAACATGTCATGTGATTGTTGCTGCAAATCAATTTCCCCATGGAGACAAATAAACATAAAGTGAATCTCCTTCTGTTACGTTCATGTCGTATGACATGGGCATGTGATGTTCTCTTTCAGGCATGTTGGTCTGGGCAGAGATGATCTCTGAGTTGGTGTTAAATGTGCTCGTCTGGAAAAAGATCTTTTTGTGTTTAAAATAATGTTTTCTAATGAAATTGCAGTAGTGTGTCATACATGCTGATAATGATAATGTGTTTGTGTCTGAAAGCATTGGCAGAATTCAGCTTAAGAAAACAGCAGTGATGACTTACAGTGTTTAAACAGGCTTAATGATTTTTTTTTAAAGTAAAGGTGAAATTTGTGGCGGAAAGAAAATATAGAACAGAGGAAGAACTTTGTGAGAAAGAGTCACACGGGAGTGAGTGTCAGAGTAGGTAATCTGGGCGTAACCTCCTGCTGTTTGCTTAAATGAAGCCATTTTCGTCAGAACTTCCACAGCTGTGACACGGATCAGATTTCCATCCTAATTAGAGGATTAAGTTGATCTCCTGAGCCTCCCATTGTTTAGGTTTACAGTGTAGAAAATGAACGCCTTGTTTGTTCATTTTTCTTACTCCATTTCTTCCCTCATGTCTTTTTCCTTTGTCCTGTCACACCACTGTCTCACTTTATTCAGGTCATTTGTTTGTTTTTTTTTATCTTGTGTGTTGTCACCTCTTTGTGTTCACCCTGTTTGGTCTGATGTCTGTTATGACTCCAGGTCTGAGGTTGCTGTAGGTTATGTAAGCTCATAATGTCACTCCATTCTACTCAAAAATTTACACCTCAGTTCCCTTTTCTTCTTCCCTTCTTCCATTCAGTTTTCCTACTGCCTCTTTCAGTCCTGAATGTTTTCTTCTGCAATTATAAGTTCATTTTAAAGGACATTCTTGGTGGTTTGATTTTCAAATGTAGCTCTAAAGATAAAGCCAAAATGAAAAAGAAAATTAAAAGAAAAGGAAAGAGAATTTTTAAACACCCCTTAAGATTCTCTCTCTCTGTGTTTCCTCTGCATTAGTCTCTGCTGTCGCTCTCCTTCTGTCAATCCAATCACCTCTACATCCAATAATCAATATCTTTCAGGTTGGCTGAAAAAAAGCCCCTACACTCTGTCTTTGCTTCTTTCTTTATCATTATTGTCCCCATTGTAAACCCTCTGACAGGATTTCTCTGTTGTCTGATGAGTCTGCTAAAAATAACAGGAATCATGCAAGCTCAGAACTGAATGAAAGCGAGTGTCTTCCTGCCACTTGTTCTCTGTAGTGCCTGAAAGAGAAAGCAGCAGCTATAAAGGCTAAAGGAGAAGCAATAAGCCAGTTCAAGAGCACCGTTTTGATACTTGTGAAGGCTTTCATAGGGTCATAAACAGCACAACAGCATTTCAATGATAGCAGTTTCAGACCACCTTGCTCTTATTTTCATAGTTTAAGCCCACTTTCTTTGTGCTAATTAAATTGTACTCACCAAGTTTTTGAAGAAAAAAAGCTTGCTGCATGAGGTGACAGGGACGGGTGTGTGCTAGCCTTGAAAAACAGTGAAAAGTTAGTGAATGTAATTTACCTGTTGATTTGACACCTGAGGCTGCAAACCACAAGTCATGGAGTTAATTAAGGCACTTAAAAACCTTCAACAGCTGATTCCCACAACCTTTTAAATCCCCATCCCTTCCCTGTAACATGACCAAGTCAAATCTAAACACACAGGCAAGACACCATGTGCTTGTACTGGTCCACTGAACACTCTCCCTGCGATAAAAGCCATATTCAGACCTCTCACATTCAAATAGGTGCGAGAGTTTGTGATGTACATTTCTGTATGTCAGATACACTGTGATTGTGGATTGTGAAGGTTTGCTTGAATACACTGCTGCCCCCCGGCTTTGGACAACAGATTTGAATCAGTTGTGTAGTATTCCTTCAAACATGAGTGGATCTTGCCCCTAAACTGGGCCACAGCTCACCCTTTCGTTAGGTCATCATCACCTGAGGTCAGATGATGCACATGCTTCATTCAGTGAGTCAAAACAGGAGACATGCGTGTCTACTACTGGCGTGTTTATGTTTCGTGATATTTTGGTTCAGCAGGGCAGCAGCATGATTTAGATTCATGAGTTTTGTCTTCATTCAGGCCAATAAAACACGTCTGAAATATTTTCATTTTTTTAATAAACTCTGCCTAAGGCAATAATTTGTTACACTGAGTTCATTGCTATTTCATTTTTATTCGAAATGTTAAATATATTAAAGGCAAATGTAATAAAATCAAAACAGTATAAATACTTTTATCATAATTAAGATCCAACGTTACATTGTAATGATGGAGTAGAGGATAAATAAATGAAAAGACAAGGGAAAAGAAAGATATAGAAAACAACAGGATAGTATTTTCAGAAGATGTTTGAACTGTCAGAGGCAAAATAATTAAATTGGAATGTCAGCAGCACTGCATACAGGCACATGTAGCATATCAAAATCAATATTTTAATTACTTGGCCTGAAAAAGCTACTGTTTGTATCTAGAAGCATAATGCAAAGATAAAGGGAACTAATTCCTAATACTTAAGGAAAAGAGTGTATTCCTGAAGTTGTTCTTTTTCCTCTTTTCTTGTTTTGAAGTAAATTTTATAGTCATTTCTTTTGTGAAATCAAAGAACTGTCTCAAAGTCACTAATTCTATTTTTTTACTTTATACTTTTCATGTGCCCTGTTGAGTCTGCTCTATTATTAATTTTGTTTACTATTTTTGCTTTGTTTTTTTGTTCATTATGTAGTTACATGGTACATTCAACATTACAACACTCTGATTTCTTTGCTGCGTTTCTGTAGTTTTTTAAGGTTGCACACTGAAGTATCTTGCGTAGTCTCTGTGTAGACGAGCATCATTGTGTCTCACTTTTCCTCCAGAGTGAACAAAATACTGAAGCTCAGGTGCAGTTTTCATTCAACAGCAGCATTTAACAGCTGGGGTTAAACTGTAAAATGCTGCTAAAAAAGACAGAGAGTGAGTGAGAGCGATGCAGGGCAGCGGGGAACATTTCATGCATCTGTGCCCAGAGGCTCATTCTTTCATAATCTGTCTGTGGCACGGGCAGAGTTTTAGTGATAGCAGCATGAAACTCTGTTTTCACTCTGTATTTCTGTAGTTGTCTGAGAAAGAATAGTCTCTGTGGGACTGTCTTTGGGGATGTGGTCCAACTTAATATTCCGTGTACGAGAGGAAGCTTGTGTTCTGTATCTCAATTTAAGTTAAGAATAAGTTTCTGAGTTTAGGACGTGCTAAGCTGGAGGTACTTGGGCTACCAGCTGCAAGTAGCTGTGTATGTGTGTGTGTGTTGTTGGATTGGATAAGATGCTTATTATTTATCATGTACAGGCCTGAATTCTAATTTTAATCTTTTATTTTTTTTTTAGTAAAATCAGACATGATGGAAAACGCAGAGAAGAAGGAGCAGAAGATGGAGGATAATAGCAAGAAGGTGGACCTGTTTGACCCTCTGGATAAAGCTGAGCAGAGAGGCGTGAAGGTTGAATTCACAAGCAGCGAGACTCCAGCCAAGGTTGAGAAAGAGACAGAGAAGGAAAAACAGAATGAGACACAAAAAGAGAAAGAAAAAGAGGCAGAAAAGATAAAAGAGAAGGAGAAAGAGGCAGAAAAGATAAAAGAGAAGGAGACAGAGGCAGAAAAGGTAAAAGAGACAGAGGCAGAAAAGGTGAATGAGAAAGTGGAGACAAAGGTAGATGAAATGAAGGTGACAGAGAAACATGGAGAAAAGGTGGAAGAAAAGAAGGAGACGGAAAAAGTGGAGTCAGTGCAGCAGAAGGTAGAAAAAGAGGATAAAATAAACAGAGCAGAAGAACCAGCAGACATATTGGTGAAGACAGAAAAAGAGGACAAGACGGAGAAAGTAGAAAAAGTGGAGAGCAAAGTGGATAAAACAGAGAATGTGGAGAAAGTGTTAAAAGATGAAGATATCAAAGTGGAAGAAAAACCTGAGAACAAAAACAGTGAGAAGCTCGAGAAAACAGAGGAGAAGGATGGCGAAGTGCAGCACATGGAAAATGTGGAAAAGACCCCGGAGCAGCAGGCGACACCCGTCAAGCTCGACACCAGTCATGACAAGATGGAGAAGAAGGAAGACACAGAGACAAAGACGACAGCAGAGGTGAAAGAAACCAAGAAGGAGGAGGCTGATGCAGACAAAGCCATTAAGACGGAGAAAAAGGACGAGGAGAAGCCGTCTGAGAAGCCAGCAGAAAAAGCGACACAGAAGAACGAAAAGGAAGAGAAGCAGGACAAAACACCGGCAGACAAAAAGAGTGTGGAGAAGAAAGATGATAAGAAGGACAAGACTGCGAAAGTAGACGGAGGAGACAAGGCCAAAAAAGCAAAACCTACAGCTAACGGAAGCAGCACAACACCGATCAAAGACCTGGGAAGTGCAGACAAGAAGGCAAAGGTAGGATTCAGTGTAAACCACAAGGATGTGACAGCCCTCATTACACTCTAACATACTGATAAGATCCATAGAATCTATGCTGAGAAACCTGGAGAGACTACTGGAATAATATCACATGAGAATAAAACCCATATCACTGTGTTACAATATGAGACATTACATACAGATTTATGCTCACGTTCCACATGAATACGTTTTTATTATTAATATTTTTATGGTTGCAAGCAGTGTGGTAGGATAAGTTTGAATATTTAAAGTTAAGAAGAAACACGCTCCAGGTATGGACAAGTATTAGCTTCCATAGACCACTTCACATCACCTCACAGCTCACACAACTTTTGGTCCAGTACATCATGATAAGTACCAACTTTTCAGCCGTCCTGCCTTCATCTGGGTGCCGTCTGAGCCTGTTTTCTGTCACTAAATATACAGCGTTGTCCGTCCATTACTAATGTGGCTTTACAATAAAATAAGAATTACAGTGTCACATAAAAATATCAGTTCTGATATGTCCATTAAATTAAAACAGTTGTGACCTGTTAATCACATTTATGAACTGTCTTGCTCCTGTTCAGTAGTTCATTATAACTGCATACATAATTAAAAACTACTGATGATATAGACTGGTACATGCTCGCATCAATACTGTTATTAAGTAATTAAAATAGTGTTTCCAATGACATGCTTTTATACTTTTTTGACTTGAATTACTTTGCTTAGTGTAGCTCAGTTATGACACGAGGGCCGTAAGCAGCTCTAAACCACATTACACCTTTCAGCCTCTTTATGTAACACTTGCAGAAACATATTGTGGTTTAACAGGCAGAAAGTGAAAGGCTCGGTGGTATTTATCAACCATCAACAGCTAGCTTAGCATTAACCCTGGTCATTGCATGCAGCACTGTATGAGCTCTGTAGAGTCACACAGCTCTAAACAAGTCCAGGTTCACTCCTGACTGTAGGGTTAACAGGAGCTAGCTGGCAAGTCAGCAAGACTCAACATGTGAATGAGAAAACTGTGAGTCACAGAGATGCATTTCATCTGTTTTGTCAGAGGCTGGTCACCTCAGCCCCTTCACACCTGGGCTTTTAAAGTCGCTCTTTTGTACTGAAAGTGTGTATTGACACTCTTTGGCCTTTAGGACTTTATATTATCAGAGGTTTTGTCTCACACTGTCAGAATGCTGAAGAACACACAGCCACAATAAACATAAACATACACATATAAAACTAATCCGACCAAATCTGCCACCTAACATATATATTTTTTAATTTATTCTCTCTATTATTCGCTCTTTATCTGAACAAACTCAAATATTTAACTCCAGTCAGGTTTTGATCCGCTCACACTTCAGGTGTTTACAACTCAGTTTTTACTCTCTGCTCCACTAAAACCATTATTTCATGTGACTCCGTCTTTTCTTCTTCTTGTATTTATGGTTAACTGCATTTTCCTCTTGAAGTCACAGTACTTACTACTGGGTTCAGCACCTTGATGAAGGGAATTTAGCTGAAACATTTGGGGAATGAAGTTGTACTGGATGAGAGTTATGTGCTGTGTTATGTTTTGAGAGCAACTTTAAACGACAACAAGCCTTTCATCACACATGCTGCTGACGCTTCTGCTGCTGCTTCTTTATCCCAGTTTTTTACATGGAGTACAAAAATAGCTTTTTTCAGAGCTATTTGAAGTCATGAACTCACGTTTACACTGAAACATCAGAATCCCTGTTATTTGTTATTTTGCATTGTCACTATGGTTTGTGATTATAACGCTGCTTGTGCTGCTTTCCTCCTCCGCTGTTATCATTTCATGTTGCCTTATTTTCTTTTTCTTTGCTTTCCCTCCTCATTTGTCCCTCCATCCCTCCTGTATGTTTTCGGCCCTGCATCACAGCCTGCTGTTGGGGCGACCAAACTAACTGCTGCTACCAAAACGCGGCCTAGTAGCGCCGCTGCTGGTGGTACAGTCACTACTAGGCGCCCCACATCCTCCATCACCACCTCCACCACCTCAGACAAAAAACCAACCACAACCAAGGCACCATCCACAGCCGCCGCTGGTCCAAAGCGGCTCTACACTACGTCCACCAGCCGCCCTGCATCCTCAGTCACAACCACTGCACGTGATGTTAAACCCAAGGTAAGTTTCAAAGCACTGATTGAGGAATTCTTAGTTAGAAGGAACAACAGATCTGGATGCACGGAGGATTTCATCCGCATTTCAGACGGCTGGTGCTCACCAGCAGCACAAGAAAGGGGTCTCCCAGAAACAGTCTCCCTCAGATGTCCATATATATATATTTATCTTGGCTCCAAACAGAACTGATATTCTTGAATTTCATCAGCCTGCTCATGTAAATTTAAGAGAACACACCTAATGGGTCTGGATCAGGTCTGACCATATTCCTCATTTGGCCGAGTGTAAGCACTGTTAATGGTGTAGTTCTTGTTAATTTGGGCTCTCACAAATCTGTTTTTTCCTTAGTCAGTGAATGTGACCATCTGGTCTCTGTGCCTTTTGGCGTGCACAGACTCACAGTACTGTTCTAACACTCTAATGAATCTCGGTCAAAGGGTACAGCTGCATATTTAGCCCAGTCGCACAGAAATAAAGGAATACTCAATAGAGTTACCTTTGCTGTTTTATAAAAACCTGCAGACTCAACTCATACAGAAACAGATACAACACACTGTTGACAATCCTGATTCAAATCAATTCACATGTATTTACTAATACTTAGAGATACATATAGGAATGCATAGAGTTGTTGTAAGCTGTAAATAACACTTTTGCCTGTGTGAATACTCAGAGTAACAGCAGCTTTCAAAATCTTTCAAATCTGACCAAATAAAAAAAACATTTCTTTGGTTGCCAGCTCAGCTCAGCACATGCTGGTACAGACTTTAAACAACAAACGATACAAAGTCACTAATGAGTTTGACACTTTCTAATAAGTCTGTCAGATCTGCACAACCCAGATGCTGTTCCTTGTAATGGCTCCTAACTGATCCACAAAATGTTGGTAAATATTTTGGGGCTTGGTTGCACACAAAAATCCCCTCCTTCTCCTTTTCCTGATGGATAAAAAGCTAGATAAAAAGCTGTGTTACTGTGGTGTCAAGTCCTGTCTGTTAAAAACCTCCAAAACTAGACATTTAGCTTCGAAGTCCCATTGAGTTTTGCTCTCAAAAGACCCATCAGCCTTCTGTCCCCCTCGTACGGTGGCCTCCTTAACTGCAACCAGTGTGACACCACAGCCGATTAATTAACAGCCTTTATTTAGCCTCTCAGAGCCCAGGGGTGCAGGTTGGGTTCAGCGAGGCCGGCTTGTTGCAGGATGGCTCAGCTGTATGTGGAGCGTGGCATCATCCACAGGGTTATGAGGAGGGAATGTGATGCTGAATGAAATGTACAATCCTCAAGGAGCACCTTGGACTTAGTCAACATGTTACAGTCATCAGGGCAAAATCTTTGACCCGATTTTTTTTCACTGAACATTTGCCTTATCTAATGACAACAGTTACGCATGCACAAGTTGTTTTGTGACCCACTTAAGGGCTCACGGCGGCTCATTTGCTGTGAGCCCCTGATTCGCAGCGTTCACTGCTCTGATAGTATTCTCCATCATTCATCAGTCTTTCCATTCTCTCCTCTCCTAATATCTACTATGTCTGTATTTTTCTCCCTCTCATCAGACAACCACAGAGAAGCGCCCCCTTGTGCCAAAGGCCAGCACTGCCACCTCAAATCAGACAGGCTCCATGGCCGCCACCAAAAATGGAACTGCTACCACAGCAGCCAGCAGGACCTCTACTTTAATGCGCACAACGGCGACCGCTCGCACCAGTACCACCACTGCAGCCAAAAGGCCTCTGGGTAAAGCAGACATGCTAACACAGATCAATTGTGCACACACGCTTTTGGTTATCAGTATTTCAGTGTTTGGCTTGTAAGTGTCTTTTATTGTAATTGAAATAGGTGTATTCAGTGCTTTTTCTGATGCTTGACAGTAACATTGCAAACTGTTAAGCATTTATTTTCCATACTTTTATTGACACCGCTTCACTTCCACACTCACCATCTGTGTTACAGCCTCTAAGACAGACAGCAAACCAGGAGAGGAGAAGAAGCCCAGCACTCTGAGGACTTCTGCAGGTACGACAGCACTCTCTTCACTCCTTACAACATACAGAAACAGGAGACGCTGTCAGCTTCTGCCTGGAGTTTGTTATTCAAGCACAGAGGATGAGTAGCATGAAAAAAAGTCAAATGACAACATGTCCTAAGTTCCTGTGACATATTATCAATACACATGATGAAGTATTCCAAAAGTTGGCTTAGAATTTCTATTAAAATCCAATATTCAGGGGGAACCACTGGAAAAATTGGAACTCCACAGGTCATATAAAAGAAAACTGACTGTTTTTTAAGTGTCATAAAGATTAGAATATAAGGAATTGGACAATTTAACTATGTATGGAAATGATAAAGATTAGTGAAAAGGACAATAGGTCTGTTTGAACATTTACTTTTGAGGTTATACAGGCAGATTTTACAGAGTCAAAGGAATGATCTAAGTAATGGCATGTCTTCATTGTTAAATAAAATCTTAACCGGTGACAACATTTCCAGCATCAGTGTGAACTCACACTACCTTGCCCTCTGTGCTTTTAGCTCGCTGCACAAGTTTCTGTCCTCTTTCATCTTCACTCTCCTCTTCTGTACGAGTAATCCTCTCCTCAGTTTTGGCTCCTCTCTCCCTCTCTCCCTCTCTCTCTCCCTCTCTCTCCCTCTCTTTCTTCCCACACACTTACAGCTTTACTCCTCCTGTCAACAGATTAGTTTACATTTTGGTATCAGGAGAGCTGTCAGCAGGACTGTGACACTGCAACACACACTGTCCAACCATGACAATGCTCTCATAGGAAGAGAGGGAGAGGGAGGCTTTAGAGCTGAATGGCCCGGGAGAGTTAAAATCTCTCAGCACAGCAGCCTGTGGATTACTGTCCCCCTCGCTGTTGACAGGAGTGTGCAGCTCCTGCTGATACAGCCTCGGGTTGTCTAATCTGCCAGGGTTCATACGGCAAGTCAAATTACTCTTCAGAGGCACATGGGGGCAAGCGGGAGGATTTCCTCAATTAAACATGTCTTAACAGGAGCTGGAGATACACCAAAGGCTCTGAAGGAGGATTGACAGCAGAGCTCGTGGCTCAGCATTTTGAAGAAAGAGCTGACATACAGCAAAACACACATGAATTGACAGATTTCAAATGGTGCAAGTGTTGCATCGCCTCAGTCGCTTGGCAAAAATGTAATGAAAAGTATGAAATGTATTACTCAAACCAGTCAGAGATAAGAATGTTAGGGTTTTCCCCCACCAGTCGGAAGGTGTACAGCTTAATAGAACTTGCCATTGAGAGCATAGGAGAAATGAAGAAGTTTATGAGCTTTTGAAAATGAATG
>JAUZTA010000016.1:18083094-18098279 GCA_034780835.1 Ctenochaetus striatus | reverse complement strand
CTCCTTAAATAACATATGAATCAATTTAAAATGCTGGATTTGCTGTTTATTTTATTATTATTTTTGATAGTGAAAATGAATAAATCCAGTTTTGGTGCAGACTGTTTTAGTGCACTTGTTTTCCTGCCTCACTATAGTGCATTTCACCAAGTAAAACAATTTAAAATAAAAAAAAGTTACAAAGCAGCAATTACCTTCCAACTAAACATATGTCAAATGGAGAAAATGCATGAGATCAATACACTTCAATACAGTCAGATTCCTTAAACAAGGTGTACATTCAAAAACATTATAGCGTAACTGAAAATAAAACAAACCTAAAATCCATTTTGCTTACATTACTTTTTTGATTCTTGTATTAATCTTTGAAAACTGCTGTACAATTCTGTCAGACAATAAAATTCTATGTGAACACTAATGAGGAAAGCATAAATAGGATATTATAGAAATAAGTGTATAAGAACCTTTCCTCAGTTGAGACTAGTCTCCACTGTAATGTAAAAACCAAAAAAATCCCCCCAAAATCTGAACTTTCTAATAATTAAGTAATAAGTTAACCATTTCAACCCTCAGTGCAAAACTATGAAAAACAAACTGAAAGGGAAGGGACCGGGAGTCACGTGGACCGTTGGGTGTGCATGAGACAGTGAAACATCTCAGTGGGAACAAGATTTTCTCAGGCACAAGTTCTTAGGCTTTGTCCACCGAGCCCTTGGCAGGTCACTTTCTTTTTGAGAATGTTTTTTTTTTTTTTTTCCTGAAGTACTCAGCTTCAGTGCACTGCTCACACACATAGCTGAGGGAGAACAGAGGACCGTCACTGTGGAAACTAGGCCAGCAGATTTCCTCTTCATCCTTTCCTCCTCTTCAGTCGGCATTGTCAAGTGCTTCTGAAATGTGGGAGGCTGCATATTTTAACCGGAAGCCACCTGCAATGTATAACACCAACACACAGGCAAATCACATCCACACATACAGAGATGCATCCAAACACACAAAGGATATACAATCAGTAGACAGTTAAAAGAGAAACAGTGAACATTAAAAATGCTTAGTGAGGGCCTGATATAGTCAGACTGTGTGTGGTCTGAATTACCTAAACATGTATTTCTCCTACTACAGTTTTAGTTCATGTACACTTTACATGTTAAGTTTTTGACAAAACTTATTCAAAGTGCCCTTTGAGTATTTTTTGAAGCATCCTGGCATTCACCGGTTTGCTATTACTTTTATTTCTCAGTAAAAAACTAACTGCAGACTTCCCAATAAACATCCTGTGAGTTATAAATAATTTATGTGGCATGACACAATGTTTGTTTCATACACAGTTTGTTTAGGATTACCTATTTTGAGCCTACAGGTTGATTTGTTTTACCATTTGTGCAGCAGTATGAGTTTAAACCTGCTGATTCTGCCATCAAAGGGCATGACCAGCATTAACAAAGTGTCATACACTGCATGGTAAACAAGCTTCCCAAGCTGCTCTGTGCACAGAAGTCCAACACTGTGTGACTCATTCAAAAGTGTTTTAAAGCACTACTGCATCTGGTGGCGATCGACAGAAAAAATGTCAGAGAAACATCACAGAAAAATATATTGGCTGAGGACTTCCCACTCTGTGGAATAATTGAGGTCACTGATAGCCATGCTTCTCTGGGAATCCTGGGCACCGTGATGAATGTTGTTTGAGTCACCTCTGTTAGATAAACAACAGATACTCGAGTTGTCAAATGAGGCCACGTATGAAATGTTGTATCTTCTATGAAGGGATGAAAGGACAGCACTGCAGGCAGGTTAGAAGTGCTATTGTCTGGAGTTTCTGGTACTCTTCAGCCTCTAGGGGGAATTAATAAGCTCACTTATGAACAAAAGTGAGTCAAAGAAGACACTGCACTCCAAAACTAATCTGGACAAGTTACACAAACATGCAATTTATGTTTCATGCAAAAGTGTTTTCACAAAGCAGAATTTAGCTTTTTATAAGGTTAAAAAATAAATGCATCAAAACTGACAGGTTTGTATTTCAAACACATCCTGTGAACATCCACAACTCCTGTTACGTGCAGCCCACAGCTGCTACTCCAAACCTTTCCATGGGAGACATCTGAGACTCCCTGCTTAGTGGATGACACAGTCCTATGTGCAGGTAATTAATGTACACTCAATTTCTGCAGTGCTACACTTGTGCCAACATCATGCAAAGTGTGTTACCTGCTGCACTTGTTTTCTTTCCTTGGCTCTCAAAACCTCAAAACTGCAGGTGACACAAATGCCTAGTTATTTGACTATTACTCAAGTGGCCTGTAGGGGGCACTGACATGTCTGCATCTGCAGATCTTCTTTAATTGGTACAGGTTGGCTTCAGTAGCTGCGGTGAAATGACAAACATTGAATGGCTCAACCTCGTGGGAAATTTGCAGCGTGTTAATCATGAATGAATGAGCTTATGAGTTTGTTTTTTTAGTTAATCAATAAATATGAAGCCAGTTTTAATAATGCGCTTCACATTAAAGCTCAGCCTTGTGTCTGAAAGCTGTCTTCTGTAATTCTACTTCCTAAAGCAGAGACAAAACACATACAGACTGCTTGTTGTTCTAGTAGTGTTGGGTTAGTTTTACTTAGTCCGCCTGACTTTGTGCAAACCAGGGGCTGGCAATTGGCATGCCACTCTGATCATTCAGTTGACTCAAATTTCAAACACGGAGCCAAAATAAACTTCAATTTGGGCCCTGACAGAGGAATGTCTGCTAGCTGCCATGTTTTTCCTTCTGCACTGCGCTGTGTTTCTCTCTTTTCCATGTAGCTACACTACCTTGCTGTGCGGAGTCTATGGAGGGTTGGTTGCACTCATGAGCGTAGTGGCCACTCACACCACAGTTATAACAGGACACATTGCCGTTCTTCTTATTGACTCCACCTCCCCCTAGTGTAGCAGCAGACAGAATACCCAGGGGATTCGGGTACACATGTTGATAGACACGCTGGAATGAAGCTGCTGGCGCCATCTGCTGCTGGAGGCTGTAGTTTGCTGCTGCTGCTGCTGCCGCCACTGCCGCAGCCTGGGTGCCAAGCATATGTGATGGCACGTCCGCGGGGCTGTGAGAGTGAGTGTGCAGGGGGCCGTAGGGGGCTGGGTGTGCCGGAGGTGGGTTGGTGAAGAAAGGGGGCAGGGTGGCGGCACCGTTGGCCTGGTGAGGAGGCTGAGCCTGGGTGAGGTAACTGTTACTGCACAGGCTTGTGAGCTGGAAGAGAGGGGTGGGAACGCTGAACACGTGTCGTGCTGCTGCCATCTGGTGGGTGGGAAAGAATAACGGTGCTTGGCAGGCAGAAGCACCGCTGACACTGTTGTTGTTACTGACGGTGATTCGGCTGCCACAGTTGTTGTGACAACCACAGGTCCCACAGCCCATTGGTTGCTGCTGCTGTTGCTGTGTTTGCTGCTGTGGTGCCGTGGGTGGCTGGGGGGGTAACTGTTGCTGTTGAGTTTGCTGCTGAGTAATAGGGTTGCCGGGGGCAACTGGGGCACTTCCACAGGAAGCACTGCTGTTACTGTATGATGTACAGTCGCTGTGTGCAGTGCTGTGAGTAAGCGCTGGGCTGGGACTTGGGGCAGGTCCAGGTGTATGAGTGGGCACAGCCGGAGGAACAGCTGCTTGTACATGTCCAGGAGATGGAGCTATACCAGCGGCTGCAGATGCACCTACAGTAGGCATAACAGAGGTGGGGACAAGAGGCAGGGTGTAAGGAGAAGGCTGGCCTGATGGCAAGCCGGGGTGCTTGGCATGTGAAGTCTCCACATGTGGCAGAGAGGAGGCCAGGCCTGAGCCGACGCTGGCTGGGTCTTGGCAGGGCAGAGACTGCTGAAGAGAGGAGGAATAGGATGCTGGGCCAGGAGACATGGCACTGATGGCCCTTACGGGAACCTGGTGTGAAGCTTGTGGGGCAGCAAGAGTAGAAGCCAACCCTGGAGCTCCATCAGCGCCACCCTGGCTATGACACAAAGCTGTTTTGAACCTTTGAACTATGGGCTGCACAGCAGGACCTCCTGGAGGGTGGAGGCCAATAGGTGGAATACCAAAGGTTGGGAGCATGTCCCTCTTCTCTGGGTCTCCCACAATTCCAGGACCAGGAACAGCTGAAGGCACAAGGGGCATCTGCATCATCAGTGTCCCAGATGAGGGCTTCACATCAGGGACGATGCTTTGGCTGGGAGGAGGGACCAGTGGAAGTGGAGAGTCGGTGGCTCCGTTGGGGAGTACATAAGGTAGAGAATGCATGAAGGGGGAGAGAGAGAGAGGGGGGAAATCTGTGCTGGTCTCTAAGCACAGTGGCTCCATCTGTGCTTGGTGGTTCTTGGAAGACAGAGGGTGGACAGGGGAGACTTCTCCCACCACAGCTGGATCAGTCTGGTGGGTGAAGAACATTTCAGGGCCTGGACCTTTACTTGAGTCATCAGAGTGGGTGTCTGTATCTAACAGATACAAGAAGTACATGTTCAGTTCGTGTTACACCAACAGCTTTGTGACAGAGGATAATACTAGTTGCACTACAGTTATATTCTTCATTCCAGGTACTTTGATTTATAAAGTGCACCTCATGATGTTCCACCAAAACTCCAATGACTGTTCCTGTTGTACATGACTGGAGCACTGCACTGTAATATACATGCAGCAGATGCAAGCAATAACTTTCATGAATAAGTAGTTCAAGTTACATTACTTGATCACTGTAAGCCAGAGTTCCTATAGACAAGTCCTGTCACTCAGCGGCCATCTTGGTAAGGCCTTCTGGCAGTTATTTGGCTTAACAAGACTTAACAAGACAGACTCTATCTGAATGAATAGGGAGATAACCATGACTGCTCTCAGTGGTCACATAACAACTGTATATATAGATTCTCCAATTAAATATTATAAATACTATAATAAAAACTATAGTGTCATTTCCCCAAAATAGCATTACATTTTTTTTCCCTAAGCTAGAGCTCTATTTCGCATGCGCACAATTTCATGACACCAGCTTAATTTACGATTAAATGCATTCAGAGCTGTTGAGAGACTGTGCGCTATCATCAACATATATGTAAGAATGCTTTTGCTAACTTAGATGCTATGTTTCTAAGTCAGAACTGTTAGCTGTGGCTACAAAAAAAAGATAAATACTTCATTTCCAAGCCATTCCTTGAACCGAACTGTTACAAAGTTCTACTTCTGCATAAATGCAGATAAACAATTGGCTTGTTAGGTTGTGGGTTTGACCGTTCCGGAGCAAATAGTTGGTTTCAAGTGGGGAGGGGCGGAATACGTACAAATAACTGTCATCTTTGGCATTACAAATTACCCCATGAAATTCATTCAGGACTCCACAAGTGGTCTGTCTCCTCTTACATACAAGTCCTGGTAAAAGCACCGAAGTTGCAAGCATTTTTGAGGCCATTGGTACATTTGCATTTGCAATTCACCAATGAAAAACTTGAATCTTCAACTATGACCCATGTTGTCATTTAGAGAGCCTCAGTGTGCCCCAGCAATGGTCATTTGATATCCTACGGTTTCTGAAGGAGAATATTTGGCATTAAGACTCTGACCCTGAGGAAAAATCTCATGGTGCACCACCCAGTAAATGTCAAAGAAAACAGCCAGAATGCTCTGAGTGGCACTCGGGACCTAATGTGCCTTTTTCAGTTTTGAACTGTGCTGGCTCATCACTACCAAGCCTGCTATGTGGTTGTTAGTTGTAGACACAATTGAGCAAACTGCAATTGTGCTTGTGCCAGAAAATGGTACACAAAAATGTAACTCACTCAGGTGATGATAATCAAACAATGAAAGTTAGAACACCTACTCACAAAAGTTATTCCTTGCGCCTACTGTTCAGCACTCCGCTTATGTACAAAAGAAACAGTCTAAAAGGATTTACAGTGCACCTCGGGTGCATTGTTTGTGTGTATTTTACCTTTGTTGTTGTCATCCTCACTATCCATGCTCTCTGGTCCTCTGTGCTGAGGGCTGGATGAAGAGCTGTAGCTTTCTGATGATGTTTCCCCAAAAGTATCTGGACCAGAGCCCCTATCTGTGAAAACATGTGTGTGTGTCAAACTCCATAAAAACCACCAAACATCAGGCAGCGGAGCATTTACGTAATGTCAATGTATGTGTCTGATTATGTATTTATTTACATTTACATTTAAAACTACGGTTGTGTTTAGCAGCACAGAGCTATGTGGTAGCTATGTGGTAAGCAACAGTAGTCCAAACAGCAGTTTTGTGCTCAGTGTAACTAAGAAGATGGATATCAGATATTTGACATATCTAACAGACAAGGTCCTGTAAGAAAGCATCTATAATGCTTGTGGATTTGAGATAGTAATGTGCAGTCGGTGTAGCATTGTAATGGCATCTGGCATCATTATTTTGCAATAATGCCTTGTGAGCCTCACATTAAAACTTATTCTTAAAGGCAGGATGCAACTAATATAAAAGCTCAGTCTTTAGGTTTGTAATGTTATTAATAATGTTGATTTTCTACCATCCTTCAGCCAATGATTTATCCCTTGAACGTAATTTGAAACAGTGATTAATTTGGACAGACATTCAAAGTCTCAACCAAGAGGATTAAGGTTTTATGTTATAATTAACACTGCCATGCAACTGCTATTACAGGACACCAATTAATGGTATCATCCAACTGGCCAACATAAAAGCCATCCAGTTACTCACCTTTCCTCTTGGGTGACAGGGCTGGTATTGACCTATTGCTGGTTACAAAGACAGCCCCCTTCCCCTTCCCCTTTTCCCTAAAAAGAGAAAGACAGTTATGAGACACAAATGCATTTTCTCGATGTGTCCTTGGCAGATTACAGACTGCTATGTCTTTGACAGCATCTTCCTTAATAGTTAAACATTTCTCTTTCTTTACATATCTTTAATCCTTTATTTCAGAGTAATAGCCGCAAAGTTACCATTACACCATTATAACTATGCAGATAGTGACAGGCTGTGGCTGACCCACCTGTCTGTGGGCGGACCTCTGCTCTTTGTTTTACTGCCTGGGTGGCCTCTCTTCTCAGGGTCCAGCTGTTGGGAGGAGAACAGCGAGTCAGAACAGCTTCACAAGTTTCAACCAAAACATTTAACAGCATTACAGATGTGCTTCTTTTTGCCAATATTGTTTTTTTTCTTTTTTTTAAATATTATTTTCATTTCTGGGTACCACTGCATTATGATAAGGGGGCTGAGGGAAACTACATAATTTTCAATAATAATCTATTTTTTTCTTCATTTCAATTGTTTAATGTTAAATAACACGAAAAATCTAAGTGTTCAGTAATGAAGCTATAATAAGGCTATAGAACTTTGTACATTAGCACATAAAGGCATTGGTAAAGTGCTAAGCCATTATTGTGACGGGGGGGGGGGGGGCTTTGTCAGCAAAGCCGCCTCTCTCCCTTCTACACATACACGGTCTTGACCTATATCAGTGAGATTAGCAGCGAGTACTCCCATTCACGTGGCACATCCAACCAACCTGACACACACACGCTCACATACACACACAAACACACACACATACAACAAGCACACAGCAAAAACACACACTCACACAAGGAGAACAGGCATAGTAACTTCGTCCTACAGGCTTCTACAAAACTACAATCTATAATGATTAACTGGTGTTCGTGGAATTGTCCCTAAAAGGATAGTTTAGGTTTTTTTGAAGTGGGTACAAGGTATTTATCAAAGTCAGTAAATCACCTACGGTAAATGTCAGTGGGTACACCCCCGCTTCTGTGAAGCAGCAGGAGTACCAGTGTGGAAAGTTAAGCAATGACCTGCTACAGACGGGGAAGCAGCAAAACACTTTTTAGCCACCAAAAAACAGCTAGCCTAAATAACGACATGCATGCTATATTTTTATGCTATATTATATAGAATCTCGGCAGCCTCACCATGCCATCAGCTCTGTCGGACAGAAAACTGAAGCCATTATATCATCCCTACAAAGTAGTAATTTAACTTTGCAGAACACAACACCTTGGGTTAACTGGTCAGTTAGTTTATGTTACTGTGTTCCTTTTGTTGAATCTGAGGTTGTAATTTAAAAAAAAAAAACAAAGTCACATAAAAACAATCAAAATGAGATGTCTCCATCTTCAAAGTAAAATGACTGTTTTTGTCAAAGGGGTCTAGTCACTTTGAAGAGAGAACACAGTCTGTAAACAAGATAACCACTGAATTTATTCTACATCTAACACACTTCTCATGTGATATTGATGTCTTTTCAGAACAAACTTTTTAAGGAGGGTCCCCAACCATAGCAGTTACTAAGCTTCCAGCAAAAATAATCCTTTTGATCCAAAGTGGGGGTGTGCTGACCGCTTTCTATTGCAGACACAACCCCACTCCAAAAAGACCTGAGCTATCTCCTCAACTGTGAACTGTGCTGTTAAACTTTACAGTTGAGTTAATCATTACCCACACTGCAAAATAACTCTACTTCTGTAACCTGAAAGAAAAATGAAGCATTTTGACTCAACCAACACACCCAAAAATAGCCATCATTTGAAATTGTTAAAAGTCAAATGAGAAAATTTGCAGGGTTCAGGTAGTAAACACAACAATCAAAGTTTCCCCCTGCTCTCTTGTTCAAAAGTTCCTCTTGGTCTATATGACCTTGCAACCTGCTCACTTGTTTTTAACAGAGTTCAGACCTCACACCAAGCAGGCTGCTAGTGACTGTGGGCAATATACTCACTGCCCAAAGGTTGAAACCCAGAAACATCCCAAACAGCAGGATCAAAAATAGTGGTGGAGGGTAACAAACAATGAGAACAGCAGATTAAGCAAAGCAAGCTGACGGTTAGAACAGAAGTGGACAGTTATCTGGCCTTCTAAAGCATCTTTCTGCCCTGCCCTGTTCAGCCTTCAACCCTCACCTGTTCAGTTTCCTGACTGCTCCTCAGTGAACAGTTCTTCCTCCTCTCTGCTGGACCATTGAGTTCTGCAGTGTGGCCCCCTCTTCGACTATCACCCTGGGGGCTCTTGCCACTAGAGAGACTGGAGGAGAAAAGAAACTCCTTTTAAGTTTGTATCAGACTGTTATAAAGCATATTTAATTACTATTTCTTAACAATTTTTTCTATGGGATAAGTACTGTTGGGGCCATATGTTTAATTTGCCTGTATTCTTACTTATTTACCGTTTTTTAAATTTATTTTATATAGTAGAAGTGCTGCTTTATTTGCTGCGGTGATGTCCTACTTTCTTAATGGAGATAAAAACATTTCAGAGGTACAGGTCAGACCAAAACAGAACAGTGTACTTACCCTTGACAAGGACTCTTGGACCCGTGCTTTTTCTTGTGTCCCTGAACGTACAGCTCTAAATCTGATGGAAAAATAAACAAAACCTCATTATAGGTGCTACTAATCAATATTCAAAAATCCGTTGTTATAACTGCTGCAAGAGCACTATTTTGAAATTTTAAGCTCAGATCATTTAATCAATACCCTGCTATTCATGACAATCAATTACTATATGTTCAAAGCATTTTCCTATTGTGCACTTTCTTTAAAATGAAGGGGAAGCGCTTGTTGAAGGCAGTATCAAATCTAAAACACACATGGTCTTCTAGCATTGACAGTTCTGATGTAAGTGTGGGGCAGGTCAGCGCTGTGGTTTCTGCTGCTTGAGCTGAGCTGAGTTGAGCACATGGCAAATATAGACGTGAAATATGAGGATTGGAGACAGACTCAGCCTTTCCACACGACCTCCAAAAATAAACACTAGTTAACTTTTCATGTTTACTATGCAGCTCCAGTTTAGACTGTGGCCTGGGTTAGTAGGCCATTGCTTCGCTTTGGCTGTACACACAATTAGGCACCATTCACTGATTATACATGCTCTTGTGCACGTCTTTTGTCCTCTGCTCGCACCCCTGTCATTATTACTTATCACTCCCTACAAGGGAAAACAAAAAAAAAACATTACTGTGGGAAATGAGTGGGATTATTTCACTTCCTCTCACCTTCCTCTTGACTGGAGGCATCGGAAAAGTCTCCCTGATAGGCCTTACCAAGCTGGCAGTTGCCTGTAAAGATATCAAAAAAAGTTGTTTTTTTTTTTTTTGAGGACATCATCGTATTTTAAACAAGGCTCAGTGAAATGTGTTGCTGTAGATTTATGGAAGTACACATTTTCTCAGCAAAAGACATTTCTCCTTTAGTCCTCACTCTTCATTTATAGATATGCTTTCTTTGGATTGGAGCACCGAGTTGTAACATCCTCGCTGTCTATTGACCATTTTAGTCTTGATGCTGATTTAGATTAAACATTTTTTAATCCCTTACTGGCAGCACAAGGTATAAAAGCATCAAGTTTCTAAAAAAAAAATCTATACTTCAACATCTTTACTTGATGTCTGTTGAACCATTATGAAACATAAATAAACAATGATGGAGCATATGAACCTACATCTTTTTTTTTTGCATATTGTTTGTGCTGACCAAGTGTTTTTTGATGTTGCTGTGCTGTTAATAACTCACTGTCATGTATGAAAACAAAAAGAGGTGTTATTGAATGAATGTCATTGTGCCAGACCACACCATGACCTGATAACACGGCCATAAGTGTTCTGGCTTTGACCAGCTGTTACTGAATTTCTAACGGATAATTAACTAATGATTTAATGGTTAAGGCAACAATACTGCATCAGCAGGAGCTACGCTGATCACAATAAAAAACCAAGCTAGTAACTTTGCAAAGGAAATAAAATAGTACCAATATCTCAAAAACACCAACAACAGAGCCATTGTATTATATTTGTAATGGTCGCGAATGCCAAAATACTACAGTAAATTAAAAAGTGCAATTTAACAGTCTATTTATTTACTAAATTTAGAAAAACAAACAGAAGAACTGATGTGATGATAAAACTGGCTCGAGGACATGCAGTAATTGCTTGGCTTCCTCAAGAAAAAGAGAACAGTACATTCTGGAACAGAGGGCATGAGTACATGGGATCCTTTTGAGGAGGTCAGTTCAGTGAGACTTCTATAGAGGACAAATAAAAACTATTTAAATGGCCATTCCAAGGGCTCACTTTAAAGGCACAAGTTTAGAGAAAAAAGGGTGTTCTCATACTGATACCATCTGCTTCTAACACTGCCTAAACCGTGATAGGTTATCTGTGCTTAAACAAGTCTATACGCCTATCTGATTCCATGATATTGACTTTTTAGAAACTGGACCCTGCTATTCTCACCAGCGTCCTGTATAAAGCTTTACAGATTTTTTACTGCACAAGTAACTAACATCCATCAACTGCAAGCAATATGTGTTGCTTCAAGTACATCCATAACATAATATCCATGAGCTGGTATAAAATAAGAATACTTATATCATGTTTAATGTACTGGTATCTGAACATCTGTGAAACTACCATTTCTTATTAGAACAACTTCATGCACATTTGCACATAGTCTTGATACTCACATCTGCAGCAGGTAGGTTTTGTAGAGTAACTGGAGTCACAATTGAAGAAGCTACAGACTTTTCTGGTCTGTCTGAAGACTGGAGGAGCAGACAGGAACCTTTCCCTAGAAGTGGACAGAGTGGAAAAGGGAAAGACAGGAAATAAGGGAAATTCATCTGTCATGGTTTTTCTCTCGGGAGAACAAACACACGAGGCAACAGAATGACTACAATGTATTTGTGCTTGTTCGCTGAGCAAGACTTGCTGTAAGATATTTGATGTCTTTACATACTTAGGTAACATTGAAATCTAGACTGTTTTCCTTTCATCTTATTAAAATATTGAGTAAAGTTACTTTGCAATGTCACTTACGAAAAAACAAAGCCTGAACAAATATTGTCCTTTTTTAAGCATTTATAAGCTTTTCAAGGACGTATGTGGCTGCAACAGACAAGACACATATTTCTTCTTTCTAAACTAGTTCTCTAAGTCAGGATCTGACTTGACTGTGCTTCTCCCTGTGGGCTCTCAGTGCTTTTGGCACCTGGTGTCCCCCATGGAGGAGAAGGCCTTTTTCTACTTGTCTTTTTATGTGCCATTGTTGTGCACTATGTGTCTTGCAGATTGTTGTGGTCCATGTCTTTCCTGTTTTTTGGAAAATTAAAAAAACAAAACAAAAAAACCCATAAAGTCAGGATCTGGCTGCAATGCGCCTATTTGAAAGTTAGAGTAATTTCGTGAGTAAAGATTAAATTTCTTCCTTTTTTTAAATGTATTTGTTTTTGTAACTCTGAAGATGAAAGCCTATCAAAATCATTTTAAAATAAGCTAAAAAAAAAAGTTGTTTACACTGAGCATTGAACTTGGACATGTTTTTCCACAGCACTGAGCTTGTGTGGCTAATGATCAAACCATAACAACAGTCTTGCCCTAAACATGCAAGTCAGTCTTCAATGGAAATAACTCTGCAAACATCTGTGGACTTCTCAGGCAACATTAACATACTGTAGTTACATGAACACAGTGTTGTTAAAGTCAACAACACAAAAAGCTTTCCCTGGCACCAGTTAAGTCTACACCCTTAAAAGGAGATGAGAGCAAGCTGCACATTCATTGCACGGTCAGTCTGTGGGCTGGGCTACTGGAAAAGCTTGAGAAGGGAAGCTGGAGTCCAGGCAGATAAGTTTCACTTTGCACACTTTCACTTCACACAAAAGGAAACTAATGAACACCATGGTGTGTATGAGTGTGCTGAGTGTGTGTGTGTGTGTGCACAACTTTAGTATTACATTAAGGGTGTAGCTGGATTTGGACATCAGCCTCACCCATTGTCAGTAGTTGACAACACATCCAACCATGAGGCACACACACACACACACACACATATTGTAATGTGTTGAAGAAAATATTAGGTCGCATATAAATGAGGTAAACGCACAATCTTTCAAAGCTGTATCACTAGAGCAGATGTTTTAATGCTCACAAGAGGCATAGATCCATGGGGTGAAAGGGACATGGGACACATTAATTTAGGCTCCTCTCTGTGAGAATAACAACATTTAAGATCCACTGACTGACTGCAAGACTCCAGCAAGCACAAGTCTAGTTTGTCTCCTGAGTGAACTGTGGCAGAGTAAGAACGTATTCCAGATTTATTACACACAGGAAATGACCCCTCCAAAAAAAGAGAAGGGTTTTTATGGATAAAAAGAAGACAGATGTTGACCTCTTATTCTTGCAGAGCTCACAAAAACAAAATCACATGACCACTATAGGGACTGTGATTTGCCCTCGGCCAAGGGTGATGTTTGCAATGTTGTCACGTGAGCTTATTTTGTGTGAAACCAGAGAAAAACAAACAACAGCATAAGAAAAACTGAAAGCAGTCCGTCATATTGACCACTGCAATATGAAGTTATTCACACACAACATTGTCAAAAACTTGTAGACCACATATAGCAGACCCTCTGTGAGGTTGGACGCACACACAGAGAGCAGGAGAGGAGAAATAGGTACAGTAACTGGCGTGGTAAAGTTGGTACCAGTTCCATCACGCTTGGTAGTGGACATGCTGACATACTGACACACAAGGTCTTTATGTATTTCCACAGAGCTTGACTAGAGTTGTTTGAACACAATAAACATATAGTAACTGATAATTATTCATAGAGTCAACATCAGCACTTTTTAGTGTCCTCAGCTGTCACTAAAAAACAAGAACATCAATCAACTCTGTGTGGTGGTGTTGACATGTAAAGTGACAGCACAGCTGGTGTCTCTATTCATCTTTTCTTTTCATCCCATTCAGCAAGCTGAAAAAAATATTGACTGAGTTTTCAGCTTAAATGATCTGCCATTAAATAGGCTTTCATTATCATTAAATGATGGGTAGTAAAAGATCGAATATGACTGAATTTTTATTACCCTGTACAACAAAATGACAGCAAATGAGGATGTTTAACACATTTTCTGACATAGCCCTTAAATTTTGTCAAGTTATAGTGATCTTGAAAGTACTCTTCAAATCCTAAAGCCAGATTAATATTGATTAATAATTTAAAATTATTACCGAATGTTAGTCAGCCTTATAATGTGACACAAGGTGTATTTTTGGGTAGTACCAAGTACCTGAGGTTCTTCTCCACATCCCTGCTCTCACTCTGGTCCCCCTGGTTCAAAAGCCTCAGGATGCTCTTTTCAAAAGACTCCGTACACTGATCCTTAGGGAGCTGCAGGGAGACAGAGGGGAGGTAAACAAAAAGTTGGACACAATGAGAAAAGTCATCATCATTAAAGTCAACATCTGTTTTAACAGAAGTAAGCTAGTTTGTGTAAACTTGTCAAATCTGGTATCAAATGTAATTCAGTCTTAGTTGCCTTAATTGCAGCTTTAGCCACAGAGTCTGTTGGCTCAACTAGTGACTCTAAGTAGCCTCTAGAGTCGGACCTGTCACTTCTATATCAGTTCAAACTTAGGACTTGTACACCTTACTTCACCTCTGCTGAAGGTGTTGAATGAAAACATTTTTTCACTTGTGTAGTTGGATTATCAAAACCATTGTTAAAACAAGAAGAATTAAAAAAATAACATGACAGTATGAAGGAAGAGTACTGTACATAGATCATTACACTGCAGAAGGAGGGATGAAGCTCAGTAACCCTCAAGAAGTTCTATTTAAGTTTCCTAGTAAGCCATGACAGTGTGACAATGAGCCAGCACGGATGATACAGGGATCCTGTATATATCCAAAGAATATTAAAAGACAATCCCCATCTTAGCAACCGCCTGATTACCCTGCTGCCATCTGGCAAGCAATACAGAGGTATCTACTGCTGTAGCACTGGACAACAAGGTGACTTCTTTCTCAGGCTTTAACCTTGTTATACATTAAACCACAGCAGCAGCAACATTTACATTTTATTGAAACTCTAATTACATCTTTCAGGTGTGACTTAAAATCATCTTAAAATTCACTTCAAATCATCTGACCCAATTTTAATTGATGGGTGACAATATAAAGTGAAGTGTTTATCATGTTTATCATACGTGGGTCCTATTAACTCCAGCTGTTAGGACTCCTGTTTTTTTTGGTTTTTTTGGGTTTTTTTACCTTATGCAATCTTAGTTTAACTCTTGGTATGTGAACAGTTCTGTGTTTTGTGTCTTTACATTCATTATGGTACTGTCCACTGTACGCTTCCATAGCACTGTT
>JAUZTA010000016.1:18070030-18081140 GCA_034780835.1 Ctenochaetus striatus | reverse complement strand
ACCACCGGTTTGGCCTCTATATGGACATGTAGTGTAACTGGTGCTAAAATGTTAATATAGCATCTGTGAAATTTCTTAAGTCCTCCACACTCTGATAAAAAAAGCTTGTGCTTTTTTGTGTGTATGTGTGTGTGTGTGTGTGTGTGTGTGTGTGTGTGCAGCATAAAGGAACTAAAATTGTTTTGCCTTTTTGCAAGTCTGTGTTGTAAAATGACAGATAAATGAACCTTAACACTTCAAACTAAAGCATCTGTGTGGAAATCAGCCATCATTCAGTTTTGACTGATATGTCAAAATGTGTTGTTTAAGAAGACGTTAGTGATGTTTGCATTTTTAGCAAAGAGAATTGCATGCAAAGAGATGTCATATGAAGTCATTGCAAATATGCAAATATAAAATATAGAATTTACATCTATTCATTCTAGTACAAATTCAACTGCATGCCATCTACATATTTAGACTTTTAATAATATTCAACCTGAGTTGAAAGGTTGGATAAGGCAGGGCAAAGGGAAAGAACTGCTGCCTGACAACAGACAGCTGCTGTGTGCCGGTTAGCTCTGGAGGACAAAGCTGTGTGCAGAGCTGGATCTTCTGGTTACCAAATACTGGCTCTTTACTTAGAAACTGTGTAATAATCCAACCAAGCTAACATTCAGGCTTAGCTGGTTAGCTAGCTCAGGAGTTAATAAGAGACATTTTGTTTGGATAAGGCTAAAAAGTCAAAAAGGTTCAGTGTCTTTGTTTGTGTACCACCTATTGTCCCCCTAGTTGGTTGATTCAGAACTGTGCCATGCCTCCAGCAGAAATGCCTCCAGTAGAGGCATTTCAGTTTCAGTCTCACCCATGTCTCATGGAAGAGACATGCTCCTATTTTAAGCACTTAACACTGTGCCTGAATGCATCCTGAATAGCCTCAGTCAAAGCACTGACACTACTGCTGCTTTGCTATCAAACTGTTAATATTAGTCCTCCCATGTAGACACTGGTTTGTGTTGACTTTGTTGTTGCTCTATAACAAGAGCTAACTGGATAACTTTGGTAGTAGTTGTTGAGCTTGCAAGCTTGAGAGGACGGGGGTTATAAGATGAGAGAGTGATGGCAACTCTGTCACAGAAATGAGAATGCACTCTTGGAAAAGGACATTTTGAAATAAAAATGAATCAAATTGAATCAAACTTCCACAACAGTAGCATAAATACTTAATTCAAGTCCCACTTCAAGGGATAAAAAGGTACAGTATTTCATCTTCTTTGTGTGACTGGTTAGGGATCTTAAGTTAAAGGATTAGCTTGTAATTACACTGATAACTGATGAAAGTGAGTACCTTAAGAAGGAAATTCTCCAGTTCCACATGGGTTTTGGTCACACGACTAGAGGAAGAGTCTGACCACTTCACCTGGAACACACAAGAGGAAATTCTCCATCACTATGCAGACTAAAACAAGAAATCTGAGAAGACTAAGAAAGGTATTTGGACTTTATTGTTTTCTATTTATGGTACAGTAACAATAAAAAGTAAACAATCACACTAACAAAGAAAACACCAAATATACAAATTAATTGTATATTCTGTAACATTCTTGCATTAAAATGTCAAAACAACTATTGCTGTGACTTTGCAGTAATATCATGTTCAACAAGAGAAACACACAAATGCAGGAACAATGGATGATATCAGAGGGCTTGTTTGTCATAGCAAAGAGATAAAACTTCTTTCAGGAAAAGCTGAAGGCAGCATGAAAAAAATGCAAAAAAACAGGAACATTTATCTACACAAAACCACAGAAAACAGGACAACTGGTTGCTTTGTGTCACACAAGTGATCTTGCTAATCAGTGATTTGTAGTGTTGCTCTGCCTCTTAGTATTGGCTAAGCTTACTGGACACCTTGACTAAGTGTATAAACAAAAGAAGTACCACCTAGCAGGTGCTATTCAAAGTTTTAACAAAACTACAAATTAGCAGTTTTCATTACTCATCATGTATTTCATTAGTTAAATCCACTCAAAAACCACATGTAGTATGATACATGCTAAGATACACTGGTTAAGATTTTACAAGTATTACTTTTAGGAAGGAGTCAAGTACTGAGCGCTTTCTCTTTACAAAAAGATGAAAGGAAAGTTCAATCTAAACAGAAAAAGAGCGATCACAGAGATGTCTGATTGTCTTGTAAAAACAACAGATAGACCACATACTATTTTTGTTGAGAGACAGAGACATGTCATATCTTTTCTGAGCCCTATGAGCTCATTAGATTCTTATTACCATGAGTGACTGTATGAGCCACAGGAATACATCAACACCAACAATACAGCACCACAAGATTGTTTTATTAACAAAATCATTTGTGAATGATGAAGTGGACACTGATTACAACGGTTTGGCAATTACAGATGACTTGATCAAGTCATCTGTAGCTAGCATACTAAAAGGAAAAAAGTGTTGCGCACTTGCAGCCATGATGCCATAAAATGTATCCTTATTCTGTTACCAACATTTCGACAGCAGTCTTCATCAGGCAGTGTGCAACACTTTTTTCTCCCAGGTTGCTGCTACTACTGTGGACAGCAACTCAACATTTCTAGTTTGCACTCTTCCACTCTTCCCTTCCGTAAGATTAAACCAGCGTACATCATAAATCAGGTGTTACAGAATCAGTATGTTGGCTAAACTGTGTTTTCACCCTCTAATCCATTATGACCCATCAATCTCCATGAAAAACCTGACTGACCACTTCATGTTTGATTCTATTTAACAACAGTAGTTTTTGAGTAAATTGATCACTACTATTAAAAGACATTTGTGATTTTAGATTTAGAAAGAGAATCAGTGAGCTGATGCAATCTACATGTTTTACTCCAAAGCAAGGCTTTCTGTATGCCTTTTAAACTGAACTGCTGTTGCTCATTTTAAAATGGCCCAACTATTTAAGCTCCTTTCCGTGTCCACACAACCATACAGCGTGCAGAATATTGGTAGTTGGAGTTCAGTTCAATATTGTAAATAGATGGTAAATGGACTGTACGTACATAGTGCTTTTCTAATCCTTCGATTACTCAAAGCGCTTTTACAATACAAGTCAGTATTCACCCATCACACACACATTCACACACTAACACCAGGTGGCCACTCAACAAAGTGCCAACCCACGCATCAGAAACTCAAACACATATATTCACACTCCACTGGCACAGCCACCAGGAGCAATTTGGGGTTCAGTGTCTTGCCCAAGGACACTTTGACATGAAGGCTAGAGGAGGAAATTGCGGATAAACATGAAACATCAAGTATTTCACATCACAACACACCACTGACCACTCCTGTAACAAACTGATGACTATTTCTTAAGTTGGCAAACACGGTCCAGCTATATATGAGGTTTTGACTTAGTCATGCTGCAATAGAGCAGCAGGAAACACATTTAGGAGCCACTCAAGCACTAAATGGACACTAAAAAGACCACAAAGTTTTTATATTCACAGACAAAGTCTATTAATTATGCAACATAATTGGAATGAATAAATGAATACATAAATACATAAATGGGATCTGCTGTTTTAGCTCATTGGTGCAGCGTAAATACATGTGTTTGCATGAATGTGTATGAGCTGTTTCTTTGCATGTGTGCATCAGTGTTTTGGTCCAGCATGAACAGATGGAGAGTGAGAACGGCTCACTGTTGTGAGTGCCTCTGGCTTGACTGCTGAAGCTCAGTCAAGCCAACAGGACTTAGTCTCTCCTCTCCATCTGTCTTATTGAATTTTATTTCATGTGTGCTAAATACTCTCATTAGTTACTGTAAATCAGTGTTTCTAAACAATTAATTTCTAAAGGGACAAGAACACCAGTGGTGATAAGCTACCACCACCTCGGCACAACACTTACTATGGATCTGGGGTCTGAAATAAACTGACTGCAAGGGCATATTAGCAGAGGGAAGTACAAGAGAATTAGAAAAACTGTAATACTACACTCATCAGAACTGAATGTTACCTTACAGATCATAAGATTATTAAGATAAACAGGGTATCACGTCTAAAGAGCACTTCTACCAGACATCTCTACCTGAAGCAGAGTGATGTGTGTGTGTTTGCAGTTGCTGTTACCTACCTCGAAGTTGTACTCCTTGTCTATTCTGGTCCGAGAGATGCCCTTGAGCACAATTCCCTCTATATGCACCGCTGCAACAAAAGAAACCAAAGAGAAATTTCTAAGTCTCTGCCTTTCAGACATGTTGAGCAGGACAAAAGTCTTGTAGCTATTAGGACCAGAACATTAGAATCAGACACCCCCAAATATAAATCAAATTCGAACTTTGTTGCCATATATATATGGAAAAACAATCATGAACAAAATAAGTATTCAAAATGCCTAAACAATGCACAGTGTTTACACATCACCTCAAGACTCAAACAGTCAAGTTCTGGCTGTAAAACAGCTGCTGGAGCAGATCCCAACCACTCATAATAACGGTTTTAATACTGTTCTGTGCACTATCATGTTCACATATTTGGTCTTCATGTGAACAGGTTTTGAAAATTATTTAACGCCTAACTCTAACCCATAATACAGAATGCTTTTTTCAAATTCATGTTTTGAGAACAAGTGCTCCAAAATGCACACCTCCAGAAAGTAATCAATAGAAGTATCAATATGTGGCCAATCATGTTGGTATAGTAGTGGGCTGCCAATAATAAATGTTTTGTGTGAAAAATTCCAAAATTTTAATATATTGTAGAAATGTCCTGTATGAATAAAGCATGCAGTGTTCCATTCACCTTCTCTTTGTGTTGTCCAGCGGCTGGAGCGCCGGCTCTGGCATGTTGGATGGGAGGTCCCACATTCTCCCAAACCTGCTGGGGAAGGCAGGTAATCTACCTTATGACCCGTCAGCTCCTGGAGATCAAAAATACACAAAAATAGTCACTGTTTCATCCTTTCATAATATAATAAAATGTACTAAATTCAAAATGAAGTAATAATATATACTACATCAACAAGGTGTATCTGTAATGGGTGTCACAAGATTCTTATGTAGATAGACACACTGGATAATGCATCATACCTTCAGGTTTTGCAGAATCATACAAGTAGCACTGTTTAATTATTCAGGGTTTGAAGAATAAATTCCTTACTGGGAAAATTATGGCAAATTTGCATTTCTCTGGCACAGTGCAAAATTGGATCATTCACATTAAAAGAGTTTTACTTGGTTTTCTCAAAACCTATTGTAGGCATAATCAGGATATTGACATTATATCTTTTAGCACATTTTTTTCTCACAACAAAAATATTTAATTCTAGATTAAAGTTAAATATCCCAAAGAAGAGATATTAATCTCTTCACAATTATGTCAGCACTAACCCACTTTGAATTCTCAATAACCAATAACCATGAAAAGGACATATATGTATGTGTGGCTTATCAAAATAAATGTTGCTACCCATGCTTGATGGCAACAGAAATATTGGTTGGTTATAATATATATTATTTTATTGATTTACAAAAATATATATATATATATATATATATATATAAAACAGGATAATGGGCACTACACAATTAGGAATCAAAAATACAAATGGCTATTGAAAAATCTGTGGAGGTTTTAAAGACAACTAAGGCATAGCTGCCTGACAATAAAAGTAATAAAACTGATATTGTGTAAACACAAAGACAACAGGAATCACTACTTGCTTCCAAACATCATCTCACTCACTGTTCCCTCTCCCTCTGTATCTTAGCATGTTCAACAGTGCAGCAGTCCAGAGACTAAAAATGGCATGTGTGATTTTATTAAGAGAAGAGCATCTTCACCAGGCCAGGCCCTGACTCACAATGATGTCAACCTCACGGACTCATTTAGAGCAGAGACAGCACCACAGAATGTTGTAGCAGCTGCATGTCTGCTTAAAGCTTCGCTCACTGTGATAAACCAAATCAAATGTACTGTCACTTACACAGTATAACGTTTATTTAAAAAGTTCTCCGCATTCAACTCATAAAGTGCTAGGAGCTGTGAGCAGTCACTGTGCAGCAACTAGGGACCAAAGCAGAAAGCAGAAATACAAAGTGGTGGGGAAAGCTGAAGCACCCACATACACCCATACTATCACCACACTGTGGGGTCCTTTCCACAATGGGATGTGAGCCTAGAACTTCTTGGTAGAGGAGAACATTGCTTACCATTGAACCATGGTGAAAAAGGAGCGTTAAATGGATAGGCTGACAGCTGTACTAATTATTTCTTATAACGGTATTTAGTTTTAGACAGTAATTATTTCTTATAACGTCTTCACTGTTAGACTATGGATTGCTGTTTTTGGCATTATAATAAATCTTGACAATTTATTTCCAAACATTGCTCAATACCTCAAGCATCCCTAATTGCCAAGAACCACATGTGCCACATGTGGTTTCGGCAAAACTTACACAAGAACCTGAGGGTGAGGTTTCATGTGCTGCTGGGAAGCTCCAACACTTGAAATTCGACTTGAAAATCCAGTTTTGAATTCCTTACATGACTTGAAACTATGGAAATGATTTTTAGTTTTCTAAGCGTACACACTAAAACTATCAATAGATTGAAAACTCTCATTAACTTGGCTGAACAATTTCCAAAGTGATCAGAGGCCTGACTAGCTCAGTCATTAATCCATCATTGTTTCATACAGACATATAGCACAATAACTCTGTGTTCATGATTTCACTCTATGTTTGACCAGACTGGAGGTTTTTATTTCCTGTAAACACTATGGTGGTTTTTCCATCGATTAAATAATCCCAATCTGATGGGAGGAAACAGCTGCAATCAGTAAAATGTTCAGTTTTCATTAGTTTAGAAGTAGAGAGAATTAAAACCTACTATCTCTATGACCTACAAGGACAATTACAGACTGACAGAGGAATGCAGGAATTGACTGACACAGAAAGACAGAATGAATACTTGAGTAATTATGAACACTGTGTTAAAATCAATTTCTCTCTAGCAATAACAACCATTGTTTTATACTTAGGTCACATAAGTAGCTTCTTCAAATGCTTAGGAGTATCAAGCTACAAGTAAGCTAAAACAACACCGCCGTAACATAAACTGTTTTTTTTCCATAGTTTATTTCAGTTCTTTAACTATGGGCACTGGTGGCCATTATGAAACATACAGGAATATTTTGAAATATATTTGCTTAATAGGCAGGTGTCTCATTGTCCACTCAGCTTTGGATGTTGCTACTTGCTCTTTCCACATTAGTTCCCCCTCTCAAAGAAATTTGGATTTTATGTCTTAACTGATGAGCATTGCTGTAAACACTGTTTTGTTAGAAGGACATATAGCTTTTTGATTCCCCTCCTTAAATGCAACATAACTCAATATACTCAAGTACATTGATTTTTTTTTTCTGTGCTGATTTATATGAGAACCAAATGTGCTGTTGTAACTCCTTCTTCATTGTGGCAACATGTGAACAACAACAACATTACATCACTGTTTAACTGGGCTGTACTTTAGAAAGTATACCAATTCATCAATACATATTACAACCTTTCAACCTTTGTATTAATGAGACACAAAAATAGGATAAGAAAAAAATTAAGACATGACTAGCACTCTTGTCTCTATTGAGAACTCTAGTCATAATGTCGATATGTGTTTTGATTAAAGGCTCCAGTGATGAACTACGGTCAAGTTACGAAATAAAAACCACTACACACAAAGCAGGCAAAAGCGTCACCTAGGAATTAAAGTGAGCTAAAGATAACAGGTGCAAGTTTCCACTTTCATTTATGTGCACCATATAATTTAGCTCGTTAACAAAATTTCCAACGTAAAGAAGGGAATAATCAGCATTTAAACTGCTGCCCTTGCTTTAATTTATTTAATCTATTTAATTTTTGATGAAAAACCTCCCTATAGTGTCATGTCGCACATGAATTAAAACCCCGCAAATGAGTCAACACTTTTCAAACTTCTGCTGCAGCAGTGACAGCAGGGATACATGATCTGAAGGACAGGATGTAACATTAATAGAACATACTACAAGACCATCGCTTCTTAGCATATCATGGACGTAGCTTTAAGAGTGACCGTGCTAAGCAGCACAGAAAGCGGTAGACAGGCACAAACACAGAGCCAACAAAAAAAGACGCTACACTATGGAACCAAAGCAAACGGGTCATATCGATGTCCCATATATTTGAACATGGCTTGTGTAAATAGCTGAGACCACCGGCCAAACTTTAGCAGCCAGCAGGTTAACTGGTTAGCTTATGTATGTTAGCTCACTCTGTTAGCATTAGCGGTGCTGCTATGGACGACAGCTTATGATAGGAGAGGAATGTTATCTGCTCGAGTACCTGGTATGCTCTGCGAATACGCAATGTAACATTATGTATAAGTTATCATAACAGTCATACTTGTATATTTTAATTCATTTTTAGTTTTAACCTTTTGTGCTTCGATAAATCTATCTCTTTATATGAGCACAAGCTGAAGTGGAGTAACTTTTGGGGGTTTTGTTTTTGTTATTTCATTACCGTTGTCTGGGCGTTAACTCTGAATTGACTCTGACGCCTCTCCTCCTCCATGGCCAGCTCTATTTTGTCCAGCTGACCTCGGACCATCTCCCGTTGGTGGAAATGGAAAGCTGGGTGTAGAGAGGCCATGGTGAAAAGCAGCGCCAACTGCTCCAGAGGTCCTGCCGCTGTTTCGTTACTGGAGAAGCCACAAGTCTGCTCTGACCGCCCGTATATATTCCCATCTTGACACGATGGATGGGACGAGTGGTGGTGAGGGTCCCTGAATGGAGGAAGGGAGTAGTCATAATTTTTGTAGAACAAGGCCGGGTCTACATGGCTCAGTATCCCAAATAGTATTCCAGCACATTCTCTGCTATCAGAGCCGAGAAGAGACAGACAAACTAGGAGCTTGGACATAACCACCGGATCAAGCACGTCCGTTAAAACTCCCAAATCGTTTGGACTATTTGCTCGCAACTCGAAGTCCCTCAATACATGGTAGTCTTTTCTAGCAAGATCCTCTAGGTAAGATCCTAAAAAGCGGAGCTCCAAGGGTTGGCACATATGTAGCAGTCCGCACATAAATTCGACCCGCTTAGCGGGGTTTAGATGTAGGCCGAACCATTCAAAAACAGTCTCCTTGTCAAGCTTGGATGGATACAAGTTAGGTCTGGGCGACTCATCCAGTCTGTCGGACAGCGTAGACGGAGGTACAGCCGTAGGAATGTGTTGTCGCTTCGACTGATCAAATGAATCGTCCTCGGCCGTTTCGTCGCCCCCTTCTTCGCCCGTTTTCATCGGTAACGTTAGCTTCATTTTCAGCATTATCAGCGCTGCGAGAGAGTCCTTCAAAGTGTAAACAATGGACCAATATACATCACTGACAGCTTAAACCGTCCCGTTATGTTGAAAAAATGAGACGAACTGTCAGTGGTTCGACAGTGTTTTTACTACTAACGGGATAATCATCTGACGCGGCGATGGAAGTGAAGCTTTTCCCTAGGTTACATTCTTCTTCTACTCATCATTTCCGGAAGATCAGCTATGTATATTTGCACGTTGCTGCCATCGTGCGACCATGAGGAGACGTGGTAATCTACAGTTGGTTGAATAAATAAAACTCGCCAAGATGCTGACCATCTAAAATGTTTATGCTTCCTTTACCGACTTGAGTTCGCAAGTTGAAGGAGGTTTATTACGCCTCTAACATTTTGCTAGAAGCGTAATAGCTTTGCCTCACTGTATTTCTGATAGTATATATGGTTTACTAAGCTACAGCATCTTTTGCAGTGAACAACTGTCAAATTCATGAAAATGTTGTGCTTATCTTGATTAATAATTGTATGTTCAGTTAGTCCACTTATATCAAAAATATCAATCAGGCTTGGGGTCAGCCCAATTGCATATCTGTGGGCCTATATGTGATTTTCCTACAAATAAATGTACTCTTCACTTTTTATACTTTTTTTCAAACTGTGATTTCTAATTTGTGTTTAGAAATGTAAATGTCACTAATCTTTTAGAGAGGAACTTGCAGTTTAAATCCTTTTCCAAACGTGTATGTAAACTTGTTTGACAATTTTCATTTGAAAATTTGGTTCAGGTCTTTTCTGTTAAAAAGACATCAGGGGACAAAGTTAGGTATAAATGTGGCTGTTTTGAGCAGTGAGTCGTAAAAGGCTCAGTTTGTCAGAATCGCTTCATAGTACACAGGAAGAGGGAATCAGAGTCCTTGACTTGTCTGAGTCTCAGCCAGGTCACAGCAGACAGATGAACTCAAAAAGTGTCTGTCTGAGTGAGAACAAGGCTGCAATTATGTAAGTTGGTGTTTTTTGTTTGTTTGTTATTTTGTTTTGTTGTTGTTGCTGTTTTTGTTTGTTTGTTTTGCATTAGCTAGACTTAATATTTCACTTTTTTAAATCATATATTTGTACAAACTGCACCAACACAGCATGTCAGGACATGAGGCAGTTTCCTACCAGAAAAAAACATAAGCTTAGCTTGCCAGCTGTGCTGCCTGACTGGTGCCAGTGACAGATGAGGAGACTGGACCTCAGTAAACCATGGTCGTGCTCGTTGTTAATTTTAGACATGGCGATTATGGTGAAGTTTAGGGCCGCATGTAGACCCAGGGCCATGGGACAGGATCTTTTGGGACGGACAGCTTTTACGGTGCAATTACAACAGTGCATATATCACCCGACCAGGTCATCCTGCGGTACTAGGGAGAAACCATGAGCTGTGTACCAGTAGTATAGCTCTATAGTGTAATATTTTTGTTGATATAACACTCGCGAAACCTCTCAAGTGAAGGTCTGCCCAGTCAAATAAGGCTGTAGTTGTACTGGGCAGCTTCATGGTGAAAATGTGTAACTGTGTGAATGTAATCAGGTAATCAGGAATGTAATCATATATATATATATATATATCAGTGTGTGTGTTTGTGTGTGTGTAAACCTTCCAGATTAGTCCGCAGATTCATTAATCGGTTCAATTAATTAGAAGGGGCCATGTTAAGTGTTTAATGTTGTCAGACAAAGTGGCTGGCTTGTAAAACACATCACTTAATAAGGCTTGTAGTTAGGCTAA
>JAUZTA010000016.1:18012565-18046377 GCA_034780835.1 Ctenochaetus striatus | reverse complement strand
TACATTGGCTTTCTATTTTGTTTGGCACTGAATTTCAAATACTTTTTATTAACCTCCAAAGTTTTGCACATAATGCCTCCACAACACATTACATAAGTGGGCTGCTAATCTCCTGTTTCTATTAGACCTCCCAGGTCTTTAAGATCTGTAGATTGTTCCCTGTGCAGAGTTCATGACCTGTATGTGTTTATTGAGCTTTTCCTGCTCTGACTTTCACTATATGGAAAGGTATTCCTCTTAGAGTTTGGTCAAAAATAAAACATGTTCTCAAAAACTAGAAATTTCTGAAACTGTGCTCAAAATTGTGTTGGCAGTATTATGAGCCACATAGTTGACTTTGACCAGGTTTGAAGGCAACAAAGTTAATGTATTCGAGAAAATGAGTTTGTGACTCTGATGCTCTTACCTGCTCTCCTCCCCTGACTTGGCAGGGTGAAAGTGGACCAGCAGGGCCAAAAGGGGAGGATGGCCTAAAGGGCGTCATGGTAAGTGTTTAAAGAAGCATCTGTAGCACTGTTGTGGCTTTTCTAATCCTCTTCCAGTACTGATAGTATCTGATTCTTCTGATGCTGCCCAGGGAGACAGAGGGGAACCAGGCTTACCGGGAAAACCAGGAGCCCCAGGACCCAATGTAAGACTGTCATGCCTTAAGTCTAGACATCCTTTACACTATAATGAGGGTCTTTTGGTAATGCTCTTTGACTTTTTGACTGCAGTTCTAGCTCCTCTAAAACATGCATGGATACAACAGAAAGTGAGCTAATAGGTATAGACAATGATGATCTTCATAAGCCTGATGTTTGCAGCTCGTTCCCTCTGGAATAACCAGGCAGGGGAATAAGTTGATATCAGGTTGTGCATCTAATTTTCTTTGAACAGCAGTACTTCTCACAAAGTTAAGCAAACTTTAAAGCAAGAAGTAGGGGAACTGATTTGCCGGTAAATAGATTTTAATGTGAAGCAGCAGTAGTAAATGCTGTTTACTCACTGTTACTTAACACAATGTCAATACATCTGCAGGAGAGTGACGAGTAAACAGCAACAAGGTCAATATTTGGTGGACTGTAAGTGAGAAGCTGCAGGAGTCTTTAAAGCTGAACCAAGAGAGACTTTGAAAACACTTCCCTCTCTCTGGTCACCAGCACAGATAGAGAAGTGCTAATTGATGCCAAGAAACTGTAATTTGTAAGCTGATTTAACCCCAAATAAGCAGAGCATTCATTGTGATCATCTTACCTGTTGATAAGAAATAAACCTGAGGGATGAAACTTTTTTGGCACATGACCGCATGTTGGTTATTAAGTCAACTTGATCTTTGTAGGAGAGAGCGGTTCTTCAAGGAGCATTTTTTATTTGTCCTTCCTACATGATAATTTAACAGTTGATAGACCAGTATGTGTAGTGGTAAATATATAAATGACATATTCTTTGTATGCAGGGTCTTCCTGGTGAGCATGGTGAGCCAGGACCTCCAGGAAAAGCTGGACCAAATGTAAGATCTAGTTCTGTTCAACAGTCACGTGTCTTTAATATGCATTAAATCAGCCTTACTGACTGTTACAGAATGTGAAACCACCAAATAGAACATTATGCCAGACGTAACAACTTAACCATGTCAGACCAGATGTACAGTAAATAATTCTACAGAGAACCATTCTCCAATTCTGAGGGTTTAGCTTCCCTTGTGCATGTGTGTGTGTTTGGGATTTCCTCTTGTCACAGCATTTTTAGCATTGGAGTGTTTGAAGTGGGACAGATAATTACTGTAATAGTGGTGGATTGGCTGCTGCTTCCTCACTTTGCCTCTCACAGTGTGTTTACTGTCCAACCAGGGGGAGCCAGGACTGCCAGGCACCGGCGGACTGAGAGGGCCTGTAGGACCAAAGGTCAGTACACACTGTAGCTACTGTGAGATCAGGTGGGAGACGCATACACTGCAGGTCCGGACATTCAGACATTTCACCCCTTATTTTCATTAAATGTGTCAGCCCAAAACTGAACAGACTAATGTTGATGCTGCTCCATTCTTCTGGGAAAATTTCCCATTGAAAGTCCCACTGGCTTTCAGATTCATTATTAATGAGGTTCAACACTGATACTGATTGATACAGCCTGGTTGACAATACTGAAAGCACATTGCTTTTTGGACGTGATTTCATTGAAAATACAGCATTTTTTTTACTTCCCTGTTATTGATGTCAGCTTGTCTGCTAGATTTTTTGTGTAATCTGAGATTTATTTATCCCTAACAGCAAGTAAAAAGGGACAGATACTAGGTCTTGTCAGACAGCACCTAGAACTGCAATGGGTGCTAGGTGCTGTGTGTGTGTGTGTGTAACACCCCAGTCAATGACTAATCTCAGAACCCACCAGTAACTCTAATTCTTCCTGTTTTTTTCTCAGTAGTTTCTCTCCTTTTTCCTCCCATACTTACTTTTTCTAAGCTTTAGGGTAAGCTAAGGCAGCTCAAGTTGAGACATTTTTGTTTGTCCGGACATGTCTTAATCTTCAGTGTGGAACATTTGCATCTTCCCGTTAACAATTGTGTAATCAAGTCATCAAGTGTATTACTTTGACATATTTGTAAGAATCCAAATCTGTGCACTTCAGTTGCAGCACTTCAGCACTAGAATTTCAAAAGTGAAACTAAAGAAGTTAACTGTGAACTGTTTTGTTTTTTTTGCGCTGGTTGGTTGGTTGGTTTGTGGTTGTTTACCACAAATGTAACATTAGTAGCCAGAAACTAAACATGAGTAGCTTCCTGTGTGAATAAACAAACTACTGATATCATACAGCAACTAAAACTGTCATCATTCACACAGATTTGCACACTTGCATCAATGTGAAGTCATACAGTTAATGCATAAGCACTCTCCACCTCTTTTAGTGGTAAAATTAATACCACTTCCCGAGTACATACCCTACATGTAAAGCACAAGTGCCGAAACGAAACAGCTCAGGCAAACATCTGCAGCATGTACACCCACCAGCTAAAAGTGTGCAGTGCTATTTTGAGTCTCTCTGAACTCCTTTGAGAGTCCTCCCAGTTTGACTGCCAGCCATCCTGCCAGCAATTCGGGACTCTTCCTGTTATCACAATAAACTACTTTCCCCGAGAATCTGGAAGTGTTCTACACCAACTGGAGGGTGGTGGTACACCGGGAGCTGAAACAGCACACAGTTGGTGTCCATGTGTGGAAGTCTCGAGGGTGGGTTGGATGGGGGTGTGCGGTAAATCTGTTTTGGAAAGACAGTCAGCAGCTAACAGTTACTTTTAACTCCAGCAACTGTGAACCAGGGTGTTCACCTATGAAGTTTAGACATCTAAGGAATCTCCCTTATGATTTACTTTGCATTTGCTAAACTCATTTTAGGAATATATTTTATTCTTCAAATGATAAAACTATAACTAAAAGTCACAGGCTGAATTAAAGGTTAGATCTTTCTCTTAAATCAAACGTAATCTCTAATGTTGCTCCTCCACCAACCCTCCACACCCAAAGGGCTGTTTTAGATCAAACCAGAGGCTATGCTACAAATTAAACTTTTCTCATTTATTTAAATGTGATTTGTCATATTAGGCCGTTACTTTTTGCCACAAGAATAACGTATATTTTTTGCATTCACACTTAAAAGGGAACGACACATATTTCAGTTTTGTCAGAAATCTTATTTTAGCATATCTGAGACATGCCAACAGTGGGTGACCAAACATCTTTAGAAGTGGCCACATGTCTGTGTAGTGTCTGATTTAAAGGGTCAGGTCGAGGGATACGGTACAGACAGACCGGCTACGGCTCAGTGCAGCATGGATAGAAGCCCAGACTCCATAGACAGATTAAATATAAGTAACAGCATTTTAGTAACAACTTTGCTGGCGTCCATGTGTCTTCTGTTGTTCCCATTTTCCTGGCTCTTTTGTGATGTCACAGTTTTTAGTGGGTTAATCTACATTTTTAAAATCAGCATAAACACACAACTTTTAGTGAAAAAAAATTATGTGAGAGAGTCACTGTGTGGTGTTATAACTTAGCTCTAACAGCTCTAATAGACAGAAGACAAAAGAAATACCATAAGAAGTTGAAAACAGGTCCTAATATCATAAATTTATACATTTTTTTATGCAAAATGTGATAGCAACCAGTAATTATCCAGCAGCAACCAGTTAATGAATTCCAGCATTTAGTTTTTATTTAGACTCAGTCTGGTCTCCACCAAGTCATGAGAAAAAGGCTTGCCTGCTAATTGTTGTAACATGTTCACCCACTAGTCTCTTACTGTGTTTGTTTGCATCGCTCTTTCTGGTCAGGTAGTTTACACTGGTTTTATTATCAGCTTCATCAGCGTTTACAGTATATCACTGGAAACAGCTGTCTGCTGCTGCTGGGAACAGAGCTAATGAGAGCCTTAAGAGAGAACCAAAACAAAAAAGCTTTGGGGCGTTGAACCAAAATAAAAAAAGACGTCTCAATGTTCATGTAGATCATAGGGGAGCTGCAGAGCGGGTGATAAGTCTCTGTGGGTCTGAAGCAACTCTCACAAAACACACAGCCATTTCATCCACTGCGAGCGTCAAAATATTGATAGGTGCAGCTTTAAACATTTACATTGTTTTTCATGAAAAATTTTGACAAAATTAAAGGAAATTTTCAAGTCACATAGTACAAGTGTGTATAACAATGTGATCAACAATGGACTGAAGGATTATGTTCAACTTGTATATCCTATTCTGTTGTTTCAGGATGATTGCTGCTGGTTGCATCTTCTTTTATGAATATATTATGTTAATGCACAGCAACACAAAAGTGCTTAAGAAACTGGCTGGACTGCCGGATAGTTCAGTAATGACAGATTCCTGGAACAATCCTGTGTTGACCTACCAGAGTTGCATCACAGTTGACACAAGTCTAACAAACAGACAGAATTTCTTTCTGCAACGTCAGGGAACACTGAGCTTCCTAATGACTAACAGGAAACGCCTTTTAACAGAGCACAGCGGCATGTGCTGTAGGAGGAATAATTGCTTGTTGAGGGTAATGTTGAGGTTAAAAGGGCAGAAATTAAATGCAGTCTTTTGCCAAGATTGTCTTCAGAGTGAAGACTTATATCTGTTGCACTAAGTGGGATTTTACCATTTGAGATAATTGAAAATATTGAATTTACGTGTGCAGAAATAGTTATTGACATAACTTCAGTTTTAAGAACTCAGCATAGACTTCATGTCATGTTAGATGAGACACTTTTAGTACAGACCTATTTATTCTCACAGTGATCTCTTTCATGCTTAAGAAAACACAATGCAGATCCTATTGCATGAGACTTAGTGTTTTCATGATTCCAATTTTCTGCACTGGTTGGTTATAAATCACAGAAGTAAACATATCAAGTATTTTGGCTGCACTTATTTGAAGTATTTTTGGTGCATATGTTAGTTTCTCTCTAATATTTGCTGAAGTCTAACAGGGACATTTATTTTGGAGCAGTCTGAATATAAATACACCACAGGTGAGCAGACAGCGTCACAGTTTGAACAAGGTTTTAATTCAGCTCAAGCACAAGAAATCAATTGAGCAAAGTAGATACATCCTTCTCAAGCCAGAGTGAGGTCAGTTTGATATCCTTTAGGCTGATTTCAAAGAGGCAGAAACTCATCACATGCTGCTTGATCAGAGAGCAATATGCCGAACAATTAGCCCTAGTAAAGGACTCCCACAGCTGTGCTTTTGAATCCAAGCCAATTGTTTGGTTGTCTGGTGGTGACGGGGCTTTGGATTTTTGACTGATCTCAGTGTTGAGTGTGTTTCTACTTTTAAAAAAACATCATCACCCTGCAAAACTAAATTCAGTTTTTTTGTCATCTGTTAACTGCCCAGTCCAATGATTTCAGGTTATGCATTGTGGTTGTTACACTGCAGCCATTTCAGTCGGCATTCTCCTCAGCTCTCTTCTGTTATCTGCGTGTGTTATCATTTTCAGAATCACCATCACTATGTCCTGGGTTTAGTGCCACTTGAGATGATTGTGATTGAAAGTATCTTTTATTCACTGCAGACTGTAGGGATTTGCTGAAACTGGCAAACACACACACCAACATGGTCACTCTGTGGGCTGCTTGAGCCAACACACGAATAATGGCAGTACAAGCACTGATTTTTTCTATTTCAGGCACTTTACATCACAAAGTCTATGACTGCATAACCTGTAACTGCTACAGGACCACTGAAGGCGCTGAGGTCATGTCCTCAGTATTGTTTCTGGGAATTTGGGGATTTTAATGACCTGAGAAGGAAATTACATTCTACAGTTACCACATAGTGGATTTTTTAAGGTTTATTCTTTGACAAAAGCTTTTAGACTTTCAGACTTTAGGCTTTATTCAAAGAAACTGTAATGGTTTTTAGGAAGTGAGGAGACTTTGGACCACTTTGGACTTTGACTTTCCAAAGTCCTGGCTGTAGCCTTGCTATTAGAGTGTTTTGTATACAGGTATATAACAGAAATCTTGTGACAGTGTTCCAAACAGATTATGGCCTGTACATAATGGTTTATTATCAGCCCACAGCATTAAAAACAGTTCCCATACAGCTGCCAGGGATTGAACTCTCAATGATATTTAAGTTGTGAAAAAGGAATCCAGATGTGACTGAACTAAATTAGCCCCCAGTGTGGTCACCGCCTGTGGAAACATCTGCCATCAACTGTAAAGAATTTCGGTGCACTCAACCGTGACAGCTCCATTGAATGTTAATGAGGCCTACATGTAGATAAACTGTATAAGGTTTAAGGCTATCAGCACAGTCTTTAATCACACGTTCCCACACACGTACTCGTACACATAAAACTTTCTTTCAGCAACATATATGGAATTTTAAACAATTTGGAGTTTGATGTTTCACACTTAAGTGAAGCAACCTAAAAAATTATTGGCTTCACGTTACATGTAAGTCTCTTATTATCAAGAATAGAAGTTTATACTCCCCAAATTATGGATTTTTCAGATGCAGCTGTGTGAGGTTTTCATGTCTCCGAGAATTACTATTTATCACACATTCCTTCCCTGTAATTACTAACTGATACTTTTAAGAAGACAGTGAAGGAATTTCAGAATTAGCAGAAGCGTGTTATCAAGTCCACAGAAAAGTCGGATGCTTTAAATTAGTTCGCTTAAATAAGCAAACATATGCCAGTGGAATCCTTCCACAAATCGGAGGGAAGCCATTGGGTTGAAGTTCAGTTTATTTTTATCCCCTGTACTTGTTATTTTGCAGCAGGCATGGAGACTAACTACATACATAAGGTACAGCTTCTTAATCCTGCAGGCTGCTAGACCTCCAAATCATCAGTTGCTCACCACTAGTGCAGATGCAAAGATCCAAGGATGTTTGTTGAAAGACAGGCTAGTTAAATGAATCTGAAAATTCAAAGCATTCTAAAAAGGACAATTTTTGGAAAGGAATATGAGACAGATTTTGAATCAAGACTTTAATGTTTTCAGCTGCTTGTGTGGCCTTGTGTCCTACTTAAGTGAATTCATCCTAAATTGATGCAGAATCCAAAGTGAACTGGTTTAAACTAAAACTTAGTGAGATTATTGCTGAAGCGGGCTTGCTTCGACTTTTAATTTAGAAAAAAGCTATTTCCTAACAGCTGTTCATCATTTACACTGTCAGCTTGAACACAAGAGTTACAGGCATCAAAGTTAAACTTAACTTAATTTATTCGATATTTTATTCTATTTATGTCTGCAGAAAATAAACAGGCCTTTTGCTTTGAGAATCTGGATGCCTATAACAACAGCTCCCTCTCTAACACTCAGTGAAGTATCTCCATAACAATTAATTATACTAAAGACACACAATAGCAGTACAAATCTACATCAAACTATTTAATGAGGTAATTATAAATGGTGATTATGAAGGCACATTAGGTGCTATTTTACTCATGGGGATGCTCAGAATGAGGCAAATGAGGCACATCCCTCAACACACACTGAACCCCAAACCTGAACACACACACAGGATATGCTATAAAAAATGCCAGAGTGCACAAATATGCTTCCTGGGGTGGTGACATCATTCAAGGCCACAATAAATCAGTTTGCACTTGCTGACAGTTATTTCGTCTTTGAAAGGTCTTTGAAAGGTTATATAGGAAAGGAATATGGTGTGGGGGTGAAACCTTTTTTTTTTTGCGTTGACCTGCATTTGCTGTGTCAAAGGATAAAAATCATTCAACTCATAACTGTCTAGTTGAAGAATCAGTTCATCTAAGTTATGCACATGACAAAAAACATGTTATCTCACTTACCTCTGCTGTTACTTGAGTAAGATAACTGGCCATGCAAAAAGTTTTGGTTTTCCACTTTTTTTCCAGCACAATGGAGGTGAATGGAATTTTGTCAGTGTTTCTCAGAGCACAAAAAGTAAAAGAAATAGGGGGCATCATCTTCCTCCAGGAACAGTGTCCTTGAGTTGAAAAAGGGCACACGAAACGCTCCCAAGTGTTTTTATTGGGACTATTTCTGTTGTGGAAAATAGTAAAAAATCTTTTTATTGCATTCTCTTTTTTATAATCACACAGAACAAGATGTACATGCATCCATGGCTCGTGGCTTTGAGTAGTAATTTGACCCACTTGACTGAACTGACTCTTAAACCTTTCAGTACATATGTACTTTTTTATACTGCATTTTTTCCAAACATTATTTGCTAGTCAGACAGAACCAAAAGTTCAAGACAAAATATTTAAAATACCTCACACATTCTTCTAATGTTCAAGCATCTTGTAAAACTCCCAACATAGATAATAAAAATCCTGTATTGAACAGGTGAACATTTCCCGTAACAACAGATACTCAAAACACTTCTGGAGAGCCACATACAGATGAACTATGTAATCCTTCCAGCATGTTGTGGGTCTGCCCTGTGGCTCCACCCAGTTGAACTTGCCTGGAAAACCTCTGAAGGAAGAGGTCCTGGAGAATTTTATGTTATTTGCCTGAATCATCTAAATTGGAATTTCTCAAGATTAGGGAGCAGCAGTTCTACATAGAGCTCTTTTTGGATGTCTGAGCTTCTTACTTTCTCCATCTCTTTGGGTGTTAGCTCAGGCACCCAACAAAAAACAGCAAAAAAAAAACAGACAAACAAATATATAAAAACTCATTTCATCATTATGTTTCGATTCTAGTCGGCTATGACTCATGAGCAAAATAAAAAGTCTTGGATGAAGCTTTTAATCCTCTGTTAAACATAAAAGTGCTAATTTTGCACAGTCGCTTTAACCTGGGTTGATCTAATTGCCTCCAATTCGTTCTACACCTAGATAATCTCTTACCTACATTTAGGCTGTGTTTTTCTAAAAGTCTTGCTTGATAAGAAAATCTAACTAACTCTCTCTCTTTCTTTTTCTCTTTTGCCCTCCCTGCCTTCTTTTCAAACTAATCTAATACTTAAAACTCAGAAGAGCCCTTTAATGAGTCCCAAAACAATATAAATAACTGCTGCCCAAGATGACATATATGATGGTTGAAGAGCACTAATTACAGGTGTACTAGAAAAACACATGGGTAATAAGGTAAAAGGGTCACAGTTTGGTTCGGTTAATGCAACTAAATAGGTAAACAAGTTCTCTCAGTGTAGGTAAATTAAAAAAAGGGCTATCTTGACCTTTGGCTTCAGTCTGGACACAAACAGCAGCCTCCTAGATGGAGAGTGTTTTCTTCTTTGTTCCTGTCATAAATACTTTGGACACTAGAGATCACTGCCCAACAACAAAATGTAAATGACACATTTCTACGGCCATTTACTCAGAGCACAACCAACTACCAACCCTGAGTCAGTTGGTCTCATGTTCTATCTCATAAACAAGCCTCTGACATACTCAAACTCTGCACTTGAGACATTAACTCACTCCAATCTGAGTAGGCAGTTCAGTGTTTAGCTCAATCCTCTTATAAAAGGATCTGGTAAGCCATAGTCTTTTATGTCATTGTATTTTTTTCTGCTGGTGTTTTTTTATTGACTTTTCTTCCAGATGCCCTGCCAGTATACAGTCGAGTCAAGCATTCACAGACTCTTCAGTCCTAAACAATATGTGACTGTGTGAAGTTTTAGATTATTCTGCCTACAGGACAGTGTTAGACTTGTCTCTGTGCACTTGTCTATTTTCTCTTGTTCTAGACTTCCAGGGGTTTATGTCATCTGGTCATTTATTGGGCGGTGGTGGGCGTCTTGTGTGTGTAATTATGGGGTCTGCTGCTCTTATGGGTTTATGTGCGTAGTGCGGTGAGACACTTCAAAAGAAAACAGACGCAGTTGAGAGCTAATTCAGTTGTTTCCTCACTGCCAACATGCAGAGTTGAGCACTTAAAATATATGTCAGTGGAACCTGGTAACCTCTGTGTCTGTAGAGAGCTCAGACAGAAAGAAAGTGCTTCAAACCTCATGGTGTCACACTTGAAGCACTGCAGAGTGCTGACTCGAGACTATATTTAGACCACAGATAAGTGAAGAGAAAGAACAGGTTGAAGTTAGAAGTAGCAGCAAAAGGGTTCAACAGCAAGTCAAGAGACACACATCAATGATTATTTCACAGAATTTTGTTCATGTTGGGGCTCTACATAAAGACACAGACAAGTTTTAGTCTTAGTTATCTTCCATACTTGTAAAAAAGTTTAAAACGTGATAATTTTCTATCAATATTGAGAACTCACAAAATAGTTTTTATTAGATCATGTAAAATTAATTTTGAAAATTGTCATTTTCTTTACATTTAAGTCACTTCTCTCCTCAAAATAATATATAAATCAAAATGATGCCATGAATCTACAGTCTTGCTAGCAGCTCTGTGAGGCTGTTGTTCCATCAGGAAAGATTCAAGCTAACATTCATGCAGAGAGTTTTTATGACTTAGATGTTTACTTTGCTCATCAGAAAGATGTGTACAGATGATGCTTTGTAATGGACAACTGTAGATTCCTCTGAGGAGCCACAGACTTAGTTTTGACACTGGTAGTGGTGATGGAAGGGATTCGGGGGTTGCAGCTGTAAAGCAACATAGACTGTAAAAGTGGCAGAGAGAGGAAGAAAATTTTTACTGTGGCTTAAATATGCCCAAGCCAATAGGAGCTCATAAATATCACTGGATGAGACCTCAAACTAAGGGGTGGAGCTTTAGTGTGATGACATGGACTGACAGGTGTCTGTCCTCTTGAACTTGAGCTTAATCACAATGCTAATGTAATGGTGATAAGCAAGTAATATTTACCAAAGTTACTGTCCATGTTGCCCTGTTAAAGTTTGCTTGCTGTAGCTTACTTAAATGACAATAAACAGAGCTTTGAGCTTTTGGGGCCTTAAATATCTCCTTTAAACTTAATGGCAGTCTGTCCAACCGCTGTAAAAATATGTTAGACTGGCCCATAGTGTTGAACAGATTACCAACCACCACTGTCATCCCTGGAGCCATGCTACTAGCCTGAATGAGAGGGCCATAGGAAGAAAACATGTCTGTCAAAATGTTTTAATGGACTGGCATTTTGGATATTAACTTCATGAACCATATCAGTCACATGTAACCATATAATTAGCTAGCGTATCAGGTGTTTTGGGTCATGAAGGTCTGGCAGGGACAACTCTCCTTAGGGGAGTTTTGACATACTGCACCTTACCTCCCCCTGTGGTGCACGTTAAGTACCAAGATACCAAACTGGTGTAGTTGAGGAAATTTATTCTCAGGCGCCCTAGGAAAGTAAAAGTCCTCTGGTGCAACTCTGTATTCTGCACCCTGCACAGACACCAAAAATAAAACCCCTGTAGTCGTTACATGCTGGGTATGTAATTTCTGTGGCCAGAGGTCACTCAATCAAAACAACAACATCATATTTCATTGCTAAAAAGCTACTGCAGATGAAAATCTATCTGACTGACTCTGGCAGGAATTTTTAGGGACAAGGTCATGTGTTGAAGTTTTACTCCCATTACGTTTAGACATGTTTTCTATCATAAATACATATTTCTCTGTGTTTTATCATTGTTGGAAACAATTGGTATAATGCAAAGAAAATACTGGATAAAATGTATAACACTGGCATTGTTTTTAGACATTTTAAGGTGAAAATTACATTGCATATTATATTCTCAAGGCAGAAAAGACACCAAGACCACAGTCAAACCCTTTAAATATGCTCTGGCACATGGAGGAGTGTGTTGCTCATATGGCATGAAGTAGTACTGATAGCAAATAGAAAATGTATGGCATGAAAAAGAAAAGGCAGCCATTACACACAGGTACTTCTCATAGCAAAACTCTTGTGGAACATATTGAGCGAACACTTCATATCTAAACACATTGTTTACTGCAAGCTGAGCTTATTTAAACCTGAATGAAACCTGATACCTCATGCCGCTGTAGTGGCTACTATGGTTAGCATCATGAACTATCTTCTGTCTCATGTGTCATCTAACTGTAGTCTCAGGCCTGTAATTTAGGTGTGATCTTAAATTCCCATATTTCTTTCATCCTTAACTGGCAGTGCTTGGCCTTCGTGTTTTCTGCGGCTCAAACACATTGCTGAAATAAAGCTGGTTTTTATAAGTTGGCAATTTTTAAAAGGTCATTCATGCTTGAATTGGCCACAGGGTTGATCTTTGTAATCCCTTTTTATTCTGAGCTCTGTAGGAGAGATAACTCGTGACTGCAGTTTGGATGAAATGCAGCAACCAGGCTTGAGAAAACTCTGAGAGTGACATTCACATTACACTAATCCTTGTTGCTGTTAACCGTTTGCCTCTGAGTTTTGGAACTGATTTGAGGGTTTTATTGATATTAGTTCAAGCATCTCAGGCTCATTTAATTAGTTGGGTAGAATCTGGGGGCAGCTGGTCAATAGAGGGCGCTAGGGCCTGTTCCACATTAAGAATAATCAAACAGCCCCTCACTAAATAAAATGCTTTTCTAAATGACTTTTTTCTAAATGTTTTTAAACGAGCAAACGTGTATAACATGGCATGACTAAAATGTATAATCAGCCCTTAAAATGCAGACTTAAAATGTTTAATGCTGTCTATAGCCACCTTTAGTGACATATTTCCGGGAGTGCACAAATTTTGGCCTGTACATTTATGACTTTATAACTTTCACTATAAGTTTGATATGAGCAGCTCAGCCCTTTCTGTTATCTAAGATAGGAGACCCTAGCACTGGGAGCTATTCGGGCGCTGGTCGGGTGCGCTTATCTCTGCATGAGAGTTTGTTGTAGCGAGGTAACAAGTAAGAAACGTTATGCATGTCACTAAAACGGTGCCTGCAGTTGATTTTAGGAGCTGATTATATATGGTAAGTTTAGTTTTAATGAAAACAGAAACAGTCGTTTTATCGCTCTCTTCGCAGTCACAAACTTTATTTAAAAAACATTCATTTTAGCAGCAGAAAACAGGAGATACTGGTAAATTTCAGATGAGTTAAGCACATACAAACATATGAGAATTGTGTTTAGATGGAAGATAACACTTGGTATCTGTAATAGCTTATTTAGTCTACATATTGTTAAATTCTTAGGTTTTTAATGATGGAAAAGGAGAGGTGATTTATAGGTTTTTATGTGGAAATACTTTTTGTGTTGACACAGATATCACACACATTGTTTGAATTAGACTATTTTGATTTAATTTCAAATTTACTGATTGGTAACAATAATAATTGTCTATTTTTGCTCAGTAGTGGTGCTTTAGTGCACCCTACTGGTGACTTATAGTATTAGCAGGTCTGTGAAATGGTCGTGAACAGACAGCAGGGTTTCCTGTAGGTGTTTATAGCTTAGGCAGCTGTCTCGTAGCGCTACATTTTTTGCTACCCAGAGAGAGCTCCCCCCATATGAAAAAAATCACCAGTAGACACTGGTAGAATCCATGGAAAGTATCCACTGTCATTTTTTTAAATTACAGTAAAAATATTTATTTACTGTTTATTTTTAAAAATGCTGTTGTAACTGAAGAGCAGCTGTTATAAAGAATAAAGCGCGAGGCAAAGAAACAGAACTAGCGCACTTGTTTGCCTGTAGATGTAAGCTCTGTTTTTCTTTTGTTTCATCGAGAGTCAAGGATTTTTAAAACATGTAATTAACAAAACAACATACTCCCTTTAGATTTCAAATATTTCTTCCTTAAGATTATTTTTAAGATTATATTTATGCCCTTTGCCTTTATCATACAGTCGCGACAAAGACTTTGAGTGGTGTTATGTTGAAACAGTGCAACATGAAGTTTGATATATTCATTATGTGGAAATCAACAGATTATTTTTGCATGACTCTGTTTGATCAGCAGACTGTCAGTCCTCTGCAATGAATAACATGAAGCTTGAAATGAATAGCTTGAAGTACCAAAATATATTTTAGAGCCTGTCTCACATATTCATTGCCAGTGTCAGTTTATTGCAGCAGTACACACTGAAACCTATTCACATACCACTTGTGTCATAATACATTCAACAAACATAGTTAAACAGTATAGAGGTCTGAGGGCAAAACCAAACAGTGGATTTTAGTGTTGTGTGGATGGTTAAATCTCTACTTGCATGTTGTTTTGTGGCTTAAAATGTGTTTGTTTGTCGCTGTGAATTTTTGTTTTAACAAGCTGCTGGCTAACTGCAAGATCTCTGACCACAGGACTCACCACACAAGCTGCTGTTCATGCGTCAGTGTTACTGCCTCAGATAAACTCACAATGGGTCAAATCCAAACAATCCCATTAGATACAAGTAGCACAGATAGATGACTTCTTTCTATTTTATCAACAGACAGGAAAAAAGTAATAATAAGCTGCAGATAAACTTTGTATTTCAGTGTATTTAAACTGCAATGCTCTATGGCAGAGGTACATTTTCTCATAGTGTGCTCTGGTTAAAATCACTGCCTGTAACACTAGCAATTGCCAATATAATTACATTGATTACAGTTTTAAATTATCCATTTGCTGTTAAACAATGTTTGCAATAGAGACATACCAGCTGTTGTTTGATGACTTCATGTATTGCATCAACTGGAAATAAAGGACCTTATACATGACATAATAGTTAATTAAAAAAAGATCCCAACAATGTTCTAAAGACCCAACAATCAATTAAATCCAATTAAGACTTAGTAACAAGGTATTGCAATGTGCATTTCAAGCAAAAATTGGCTTAAATCTGTTTCAAAGAGTCTACATGGAACAAAACCTGAGTACCAGAGCACTGGCTTTGGCAGCAGTGCTATACACAGCAGCAGTCAACATAAATACAATTGAATTTACAATTATGTTAACTCATTTTTCTGTTTGACTTCTATTTTATTCATTTGTTAAATTACTTGCTAACAAGTTGGAATCACTTATTCATTTCCTTGCTTTATAATGCAGCTGCACCGTAGTAAAAGCACATGCTGGTACATCATATTTTACCTTGTATTTTTTTGATTGTATTGTTTTTTTTAGTTGTGTCATCTTTCACAGGAGTTTATAAATCATTAATAATGAACTCATACTTAAAACTAGTGTGGTCCTGTGGAACTAAGCTATAGCTTTATAGCTATAGCTATAGCACACACTGGTTATAAGGAGGAAGATGCTGACATGTCTGTTGTGTCTTCAGGGCGAGAGAGGAGACACTGGGCCAACTGGTACTGCTGGAGCTCAAGGTCCCCCGGTGAGTTGAAATCGGTTATATGTAACTACTGTATGCATTACAGAAGACAGAATGAACTGACTGTATAATGCTCATATGTGATATCTGTTCATTGCTGATTACTTCTGCGATGAATATGCAAAACATTCATCAAAATGTTAATGATCAACATGTTAATGCAGAATATTTGAAAAGTGTTCATTGTTAAAGCTGCTGACAAATGCAGAGACTGCTCACAAAACATAGTTCCTGGTAACTCAACATTCTGTTGATGAAACAATCATACTTTTTAAATGATCACATAAGGTTCTGAGGAAAAGAGTAAGCAGGACGCTTACATGAAAGCTGACTTCACTGCTGCTTTTACACACTGCTGTGTGCTAGTAAATTCACTGTACGCACTATCACACACACACCGCTTGCGCCAAATTTGCTGTTAGCTTAAGATATGTAATATTAGATCTAGGATGTAAATGTCATACTTGTTTAGCGCTATCGTGTTCGGTGTAGGGAATAAAAAATAAATGTAAAAAAAAGATTAATATTACCCAACACCAAGAATAATGGTGCTTTCATGCATGTCTACCAACATGACCAAGCCTTTTTTTCACTTCAACTCTATTTATCTATAAACCAAGGATTTAAGCCTCAATACAAGCTATGTGGTTGCATCTAGCAGCCATATTGTCATCTTGTCTCATTTTCATCTGAGTGCCACTGCAATACAAGCACTGAAACAAAAAAACAACTTCAGAGCTTCAGATGCACAGATCTTTGAATTGACTGGTGATAATTTGGGATGTGATGAAGGAGCTCATAGTGTGGAGAATCCAGAGTATCCATCTCTGAAGGTTACCTGATTACAGCAACTCTTCTGACAAACCACCTCAAAGAAACTAGAGGAGAGTCAGCCAAAGTGTCTCAATTGACTAGAGCAGGCAACTTGGACCTGTAATTGCAAGTAACACTCCAAGGGTTGCATTCATTGTATCCCTCTTTTATGTGAGTCACGGACACCTAAAGTTTCACTTCACAACTGGTGAAGTGAAACTTGCTGTGCTGGCTCAGCTGTGTGATCTCCTCTTAAGCAGCTCCAGGGACTTGAAAGAGATTGGTACAAATGAATCAGCTGAAACAAAGCTTTTAGCCTCCAAAACACAACATGATGCAGTGTTTGCCTCCAACACAATCCCATCAGGGGAGGATTACAACATGGAAACAAATGACTCAGCTACTGAACTAAATTAATATTGACAAGTGTCCATCTCTCTACACCCATGAACTTGTAGAAAACTATCAAAGAGAACAAGAAAAAGAAATTGTAGCACCAACTGTAAATAGAATGCACACCCATTTTCATCCCAAACATGTGTAAATGCCCTTTTTTCTTAAATGAAAATATGGAATAGCCTATTATCCCATAGGCAGTCATTCAGATAAGCCTGAGTGAAGATGACTGTGTTAAAAAAAAGTTTATGTCGGCGTCACCATCACTCAGTTATGATAAAACAGAGCATGAAAGGCAGCGGAAGTGAAAAACAGAGAAGAGATTATCTCTTTGTCAGAGCGTCTATGCCTGGAAAGAGAAAACTAAGAAGATGAGAACATCTGTAAACAAATACACTGAATTCAGCAAGTTGAAGAGCATTGAAGAAAGGTCGCAGACAGAAGTCAGCCACCTCAAAAATTTGCTCATTGACAAGGATGTGAAGCTCTTCAGGTAGAACTTCAGAAGCAGCTCCCTGAGAGATGAGATGCACCAGAAATAGCTCTCAGAGACAGAAAAGAACTCCGGGAATGGAGCATTTGAAGAAAGAAGAGGCCTTCAAGAAGAAACTATCTGACAGTGTGATAATATCCAGAAAGAAGCTGTTTACACTCTGCAAGATATGGAGAGAAAGAAAACAGCAGTGGGAAAGAGGAAGAGAGAGCTGGAAGAGATGCTGATGGTCACAGAAAAGATCTGGAACTGAGGAGGCAGAGCTGAAAGAGGACATCCAGCTACAGGTATGCTGCCTCAGATTGTCTTTTAATTTCAAACTGTGTATTTCAGTAGTTTCGTACCTCAGACAGTTGGAAGTTAAATGATAACACACTGTCTTTCTTTACAGAAGTTCACCATGAGAAACGAGCAGAAGACCTTTAAGAGCTTGTGTCCTCACTCATGAATGGAAACACCTTCACCCCTCCTAAACAACCCCTCATCCCTCTCTAACTCCATCCTCCCCCTTCCTACCCCTTTCTACCCCTTCACATTCCTTTTTTCTTACCCTTACCCTTTCTGTTTGCAATGATTTATCTCGTAAAATTTAATTAAATGTTGATTGCTAATAATTTAAACAATACTCTAAAATCTATTTTCATCATTTGAAAATTTGGACACTGTCTCTCTGATGACTTGCCTTTTTAGAGACTTTTAGAAACAGCCTCTTTGAGAAATCCTGTTTTTAAGACTACAAAGCTGTTTTCTACCCATGAGCCTGGTGTAGAGTTGCAATCCATGCAGTTTCTTATGAGATATTTTTGACTATATTTCTGCTCAGTCTGACGAAATCTTTGACCTTTTAAACATATAAAGATGTTATCTCATTTTTGGTCGATGTTTGTTCGATTCAGTCTCCCTCAGTGCCCCCTATGAATCAATTCTTTCATTTGGATCCTGAACAAGCTATGACCAAGGGATTTACTGTACAGACCAAAATGCTTTCTGCCTGCTGTATAGTGCATGGTACATTAAGCATCATCAATTTACTGAATGTTCAAAACTCAGTCATCTGTACTGTTGCAGGAAATGGAGCAGCTAACAGAGCAGTGAAAACTGAGTGTGTGAAGGTTGGATAAGGATGAGTTCACACCCCATCTTATACTAGTAGACATAGGGACATTTTACCGCTATGAGTGTGCAGATATGGTGAGATATGGACACACACATATATAAGTGTTAAGGCAGGTAGCATTATGCCCTTCATAAATACTACTCACATCAGTATTCTCTCTCAGAAGGTCATAGAGGTCATTACTTGTGCAACACAGAATATATCAAAGCAGTACTGAGAAAGCTAAGTTATGAGAATAAACAGGTTTATGCATGTGGAAAGTTACCATTTATTACTTCAAGTCTTCCAGCTAAAGGCTGTTTGTTGGCCCTACAAAACTGTTAAATTTTATGGTTCATAGTTATGTTAACACTTTTACATCCTATGTCTGTAAGTGTCGGACTGCTAAAGTCATCACTGTCACATCCCACAACCACACACTAACTCTTTATGAGTGTGTAAAGCAAAGCACACATACAGATATACGTGCAATACTTGTATACACAAACATACCAACACACAACCAAACAAACTGGGAGGCTTGTTTTTTCCTGTCACTGCTAATTACACAGCCTTTAGAACTGATATCCAGACATCCAATAACCCTCTATTTAAAATACACCCATGTTAACATATGCCTGTGAACTAACAAAGACCCTCTAAGGGCCACAGTAACAGACAGCATCGCGTGCAGAGCGACTCCCCACTGCATCCCAAAGCCAAACCATCCCTTCCTAATCAAGCTGATGTTTACATGAAATGTGGGGAAACAATAACTCTGAATGCAGGCTTTATTATCGTAAACATTTTTACCATAGTGCATTGTCCCAGTTGTTATTGCCTTGTAACAGAGGCTGCTTAACTATTCCCATTTTCATTTTTGGGTGCTAGTTATGTTAAATTGGACAGAAATAGGCCAGTAACATGCAAAGATGTGTCTAGTCACAAAATGTATCCATGAATGAAGGATGGTGGGCAGAACTTAAAATACTGTCATATAATAACTAAAATAATTTGTTGCCTGCCAAAAAAATACACAATCACATCATACCACTTTAATTTCAATGTATATATCGTCACATACTGGGTCAATGCATGTGATAAGGAGGGAGACAAATCAGTTTTAAGTACCAAAACAAATACTCTGTTAGAAATAAAAAGAGATAACAATACTGTTTATTAACAAAAGTGTGGAGTGTGGAGATGACTTGAATTAGTGGTGGAAAAAAAATTTGGATATGTGAGGGATGTGTGTGTTAATGTTAGTAAACCTAAAACCCTGAGATGTGGAGCTGATGAAAGGTTCCTGGACACTGAGACCAGGCTGGATGTAATACCACTGCTCCCATTTCTCAGACTGTTTGTCCTGGATTCCTTGTCTTGGTCCTGTACCTCACATCGATAAAAACATAAACATAAAAAGAGAACAGTAGAAGCAACAGGCAATTTAAAAAAAAGAGATATCTTGGCTTAAGAACAATCATTTTATGAGCAAATTCATTTAAAAAAGACTTTTGGCATCTATCAGCTATTTGTTATAACCTCCTGCTGTGTGTGCAGATCTCTGACACATGAGCGTAACTGTATTCATTTATACTTATATAGTGTATTTACATATATCTCAATTTACTGTGGGATATATTAGTATGACAAGACAGGACAGATGTCACACTTTTTTTAATGAAAGACAAATAGTCACACACACGAGTGACATGCATATAAACTCATGAAATATTGATTGATGAAATACTGCATAGAACATTTGATCACAGACATTATTATCTTGATTAACAAATACAACTTGTGAAGACAAAAGAAAAACTCATACTCAAACTCATTTATTAAGTTTTGATCCAGCCATGATATGTATATGATATGATATTTATAGACTTGTTTGGTAGACACTAACTAACTCTAGAATAAGTAATATGGTGAAAATTTAGACTTATGAATCACCATCACTGGGCAAGATCATTGACAGCTGTAGAGTTGCACAGCAGGACAGTCCACATTGTGGCATGCATTACACTCCAGTATTTCTGGAAGCAGAAGTGTGTATGCAAGAGCCAGATTTGTTATTATGGTTTGACACAAGGTAGTATAATGTAATTTAGCTTGTATCGCCTCCCTTGTATAAGTATGTTTTACTATAAAACCAGTAAATTTTACAAATGGATTTTAAATTATTATGTTTGTAAAAATGAAACTTTTTTATATTTAAGTGTGAAGGATTAGTTAAGAAGTCTCACAGCCTGAGGAAAAAAGGTTGCTCTGTTGCTCTCTGGTGGAATGGATGCCTCCATATCTCTTTAGCCAGATGGCAGCAGGGTGAAAAGGCTGTGGCTGGAATGGGTACTGTCTCTAAATATCCTGTGGGCTCTGCTTAGGCTCCTCAGCTTACTGACATTACTGATGCTCGTCAAATGGGTGCCAACAATGTTCTTGGTTTGAATCACCTGCAGCAGAGCCCTCTTGTCCTGGGTCCATGCCACTTTGTGATCTTTACACTCAGAATGTTTTTTATGGCTCCTCTGCAAAAGTTGACGAGAATTTGGCGCATAGGTGGCTTGGCTTTTTTTCTGCTTGAGTTTCCTCAAGAAATAAGAAAAATAACTACATAAATGGCTTTTTTTGTTATTAAAGGGATGGAGATATATGATGCCTGTAAGACTTTTTGTGTGATATTGATTTCAAGGTAACTTAAACACCTGCTCAATCTCAGCTCAAGTGATGTAGACAAGAGTGTTTCTTTGCCTCTTTTTTCTAAAATTAACATTTTTGCTTATGTTAACAGTAGGTTTTTCTCTCAGCGACATTAATTCTCACTATTGTTTGAAATTCAGTCAGTGATATCTATATTATCTACAAACTTTACAATGGAGTGCTTTCCATGGCAGGATTGCACTCACTGGTGTACAGCAGGACAGAGTGACCGAGTGCACAACCGTTAGGGACTCCCTTAACACAGGAGTAGAGGAGGTCTGACCACAAATCTAGACTGCCTGCCGTCTATTTGTGAGGAAGTCCAATATCTGGTTGTTAAATGTGGTTTTCAGGTCCAGAGTTTTATGTATTTTAATCAGTAAAAAACTGATGAAGGTCCAGTCTAGTCCATTCCACTTGTTCTTCATGTGATGGAGAACCAGTATTAAAAAACACCCCATTCAAATAAGGGTAAGTGCCACATGGTAGCATGTTAGATGAAGTGACATGTTAGAAATGTGCGTAGCAACATCCTCTGGCTGATTGCTGCTTTCTTTAGGTACATGACCAGGGATGTTATCAGGCCCAACACTTTTACTCAGCTTTATTCTCGGCAGAATTCTTCTCACACCCTCTGTGGATAATGAAAGTGACCGCTCCTTAAAAGGCAAAATTGACTACACAGCTGACTCTTTGTTTTATGAGATCAAAGTGAGCAGAAAACTGAGCTCATCTGCCAATGTGGACTCACACATGATGAGAACAGGCCTGTGATATTCCAAATCGCTTACAAAAACCAGCATCTCTAGTGTTGTTAGCATTGAGATATCTCTTCATTCTCCCCTGATGGTTCTTCTTTGTCTTCTTGATGCCAGCTTTTAGCTTTCTCTGGCATTTTTGTGGGCTTCCTTGTAACCTAACTGAAAGACAGCTGAAAGACAGCTCTGGATAGGGCTCTCACCTCTCCGTTTACCCAGGATTTCTGGTTTGGGAATGATTAATGCCATGATGAGGGCATGGACACACTCTTTTGTGCAGTTTGTGAGTGAAAATGAAAATAGCACTGAAAAGAAGCCACATACAGAAAATAGATCACTTCATGGTGAAATAGAGTGACTTCTCACAGGTTGGTGAAAGTTGTGAAAAAAAGTTTTTTTTATTGGATTTTAGGTTCGAGACCTTTACAGTCCAATTAGAGGAATGCTATATAAGGGTTGATAATTTCATGGCCTAAATGCAGAAATGCAGTTATGCAGTTCTTATTACATACATGTGCAGTTTAGCTCTTACAGTGATCATGTAGCATGTAGTGATTATGTTTGAAGTTAATTTTTGTGATAATTTTGATCCTCTAGTTTTGTCTGTATGTCCTCATGTCCTCATTGGGTGAGCCCTGGGGTCAGAAGTAGTGGATGGCTGCATGAAGGCCTATGTTGATCATTTTCTCAGACAGTGCTAACTTGCTACTTTTTAACAGAACTACCACATAAGTTATTAAAGCTTTAACTGTCTGTAAAATAAGTAAAAGAGTTGAACTGTATGTTCATGTAATGAGAGCTGCTAACCCTAACCTTCCTTCTTCAACTGTGGGCTACGAACTCATCAAACATCACCCTTTTAATTATAGCCATGTCTCAATGTCCTAATCTGTAGGACACTAAAGTTTAAAAAATATGACTAAAAATTAAATTGTGTTAACATACTGTCCGATCCACAAACAAGCTTCCTAACCACATAATCAGCTGCTACATACCCTAGCTCCAAGCGCTACCCATTTTCGTTGACATGAAAAGGACCTGTAGTTTAAGTTTTTTTTTCCTCCACCTACCCTCTACAGCCTTTCAGTTTGTCTGTCATCCTACCCTTCTCTGTTCTGCCCTCTGCTCACCTTAAGGTGAAGGTATGATGGTGTTTCGATAACCAGGACCTGCTAAAGACAGATCATATATCCTTATCCATCCGCAGACTCGCGGGTGGACTGACGAGAGATGGATGAGTAAGATGTATGTAACGATGCAGGACCCGCTTCACTCTAATTTGTTTGTAAATTTTTTCAGAGTAAAATATTTGTTATCGCTCTGATCGGTGCCGTTATTTTCACTGGAAAACTGATGCATCTCATATTTCTTGGAACATCTGGAGACCTTCTTCATGATAAGGAAAAACTACGGAACTTGATAAAAATGGAACAATCATAAAAGTTCTGTTTTAATCACAGTGAACCAGTTCTTAAATCTGACAATACAGTAAATCCTTCCAAGATTATGATTATGAACAAATTAGTACAGCAGATTTGGCCGTTCCAAGCTTAAAATGTGACATTGTCTAACATCTTTAACCGATGGATTCGGGAATAATGAGAGTACACAGGAAATCTTCTTGATGTTAGCAGAAAAAAGCCCCGATGTTGTTTCTGAAGTAAAGCCACCATGTCAGACACCTGCTGATGTTTGAATCTGTCAGACTTGCTTAAAGCCTAAGGATTACACTTAGTTTACTCTGTCACACACACATACACACAGTGTGTAGAGGAATCATTAGTGCAGGTTCACAAAGTCTGAATTCAAAGCACTTTGATCCTTTAGTATGATCCATTTGTGCTTGCATGACAGGTAGGGTGTCTTCAGCAGAACTGCTTTTCCAAAGCCTTCAATCATCGCTGGATCATAGGCAAACATCTGGTGATGCATGACATGCAGGATGTAGCAAAATGTGACCCTTATTCATGTTAATCAAGTTATTATCTGTACCATCTCTTGAGTTCACAAGACAGTTTCCAAATTGCGGGGATCAATTTGCCAAGACTCAAAGCTAGTAGCAGACACTTCTTTTACATTTGTTGACATAATTGCAATTTCCATCAGCCTTTTTGAGGTTATATTTTTAGTTAGAAAAGAATAAAATAATAGAAACAGCATTTAAAAAAAAATTGACATTGCAAAAAAGGGTTTTATCAATAAAAAGAGCAATATCAATAATGGTCGCTGTTAATGTATATAGTTGTCACTTGGTCAGGATACATGAGCTCGAACAATTTAATAACATGTTTCATTATTATGCTGCATTTAAGTGATCTGAAAAGATTATATACATCAATGCAGTCTCCCTGAAACTGTAGTGAAAGCAAGACAAGGGCCTTATGCCTTCTTGTTATCCAATCTTTGGCAGCTGTAATTTAGGAGGTAGAGTGGGTCGTCTACTAGTGTCCTTGGGCAAGATACTGTGCCCCAGATTTCTTCCAGTGGTTGTGCCAGTGCCATGTGAATAAGTTCCTGATGAGCAGATTGACACTTTGCAGAGAAGCCACCTTGCGTTAGTGTGTGAGTGAATGGATGAATGGTGACTTTTGTTATAAAAGCATGTCAATTATTCAAAAGATGAGAAAAGAGCTGTATAAGCACAACCCATTTTACTATTTACTATCCATTCTTGTGTCATTCACAGGGTGTCCTGGGACCACCTGGTGAAAAAGGGCCAAAGGGAGCTCAGGTAAGATGTGATGTAAATATGAACAGGTGAAATCATTTCCCAGGTGGGCAGTGACTTATCAGTTTGGCATGCACTGAACTGATGCAGCAGGTCAAGTTCATATTATGCATACCTCAACAATACGGTGTGAGAGCCAGCTTTGCATTTGAAAACCTACGAAAACACCAGCCTCTGTGGGAACAAAGGCAGAAAAGATACCTTCTGGCTCAACATTCAGGGAAGGTTGTTTGTAGGTGCCAGCTGTGACAAAAGGATCTGAAAACAACTCTGTTTTAGTGTTTCTTACTAGCTTTTATTGTAGTGTGTGGAAGCCCAAGAAAACTGCTGAATAATACATGTTTATATTTAGAACTATATAACCTTTTTCTTTTTAGTTTTTTGGTAGCCACTAACTAACCTACCTATCCTGACCGCACATACTGGAACAAAGAGTAACTTTGCAGAGTGTTTGGTGATTTAAAGTCATTTCCATTTGATGTTAATTGTGTCCCTTATGATTTCTCTCTTTTAGGGAGAGAAAGGGTTGCCTGGGCCCCCAGGACCTCCTGGAATCTCAGGAACATTGGTAAGTAAAACATCAGCAGTTTTTTGGTTTTATTTTATATGCCATGTTTAATTTTGCTTTTGTAATATCAGTGAATATAAAATTTGTTTTTATTAGACTTCCCTATCTATGACACTAACTCGACTATAACTTTAATATGGATCACCTTGTTTTGGTACCTTCTTTTGCTAAAGTCACAATTTCCCTCAATTGCAGGTAGAAAGCACGCAGTGGTTTGTCACTGCCCATGTGTTTTTTGCAGGTTTGTCAGGGAACCTGCACAGTGGTGGGTGAAACTTTGGGGGACGGCACGTACCTCAACCATACTAAGGTCTTAATAGGCTTCAAACAAAGAGCTCATCAAAATTTTAAGTCGTGTATTAGCCTCTAAAACTCAATCACTGTCTGAATATGGAGTCAATTATTTTTGTAACTTAAACAGAGGATCACCATATGCAGCAATCAGACAAGTGGACAAAGTTGTGAAAATCAGGCACACCTTTTTTATCGACCCCTTCTTTTAAATTTTACTCATATAGCTATTTTTGTCACCTTTGTGCGAAACCAAACCAAATTAACACTGTCTTAAAGAGCATGTCATTTCCATTTGCACAGGACAGAATTCTCATGAAGAAACTCAAAGGCATATGCAGAGAGCAGGAATTTTGTAAAATTTGTTAGCAAAACTTAATCCGCTAATTGCCCTTAGATGTGGGAAGTGATCCAACAACCTAGTTTATTTGAAGCATTTTTAGACCTGTACTCCTGCTCTTCCCTGAGAGCTTAAGAGAAACAGTAACATAAAGGCTGCACTTGTCTCTCTGTACCCTCCCACAGCCAACAAGGACTGCAATTCTTTATAATAATAACAATACAATACATTTTATTTGGCGGCGCCTTTCACAGCACTCAAGGACACTTTACAGAAGAATAAAAACACAATGAAAATAAATAAAAACAACAGACAGTTAAAAAGAGAACAATAAAATCACAGGGAATATGCAGATTTAAACAGATGAATTTTGAGTCTAGATTTGAATTGGGGTAGTAACTTTAGTGCCACATGCTTGAACAATTGAATTTAGTAATTAATGCCTGCTGTAATTTGGTCAAATTTTGGTTAAAATTTACCTTGTCAAAAAGAACACTTAGGGTCCTATTGTACACTTGGCATGGCGTAGAGGTTTTAATTTATTCAGGGGAGTGTCCAGGTCAACCTTTGCCACCTTGTTCTTGGAGCAGCAGAGGAATCCTGCTCTTCCCCACCCAATGCGCAACTAGCACACTGCGTTTGCACTGGGTGTACGATAAGGCCCATAGAGTCTGACCACAAAAAGGGCCATTGGATGATATGAGGGATCATGTTGTTCCTGCCCATGCCTACCAGGCCTACATTTAAACCTTACACGATCCACTCATGTTCTCATTGCTACCCATGTGACAGGTGGGTGACAGGGTGAACAGTCTTTTCTCTCACACTAGAATTCCACTTATAAACCTGTTTACATTACCATCTCTGCAATGGGCTTATAATGAGATAATTAATTTAGCTCGGGCACCATATGAGTCCATTTGGTTTATTTAGCAAAGTCATTAAGGCAATAAGTGGATGTTAATTTAGAGCAAAGTCAAATGAGTTTTTGTGGGGTTACGGTTGTTCACACAGTAAAGACACCCCCCTCTGGTGAACAAGATGACACATGGTCAGATGCAATTACAGCCGAACATGGTGAATAATCACTGTATACTAACTTTACAGCTATGCTGCCCTCCTGTGGTCAAAATGAGACAGCACATATAGATAAAATGACCATATTTGAATAGTAAAACCTTGTTAAGATGAACTTGTGTATGGTGACAAAACAACACGTAAGACAGAATGTAATTAAGTATTTTTATTGTATACTAAGCATCAACATCGATGTAAAACTAATACTGAAGTTAATATGATTGTAAAATGGAGCTGGTTCTATAACAAATTTGGTATGTTTGGGCACACATCAGCTCTTATCTCCTCTGTAGCACACAGAGCTCTGTTAAAAGCAGCTGAACACTAGTGTAGCCTGCTGCAAAGATGTAAGTGCACAGAGGTCACCTTTCTACAACCACAAGCTCCATCCTTTGGTCTACATCCTCCTGTTTCTATTCCTGTCAGGAGAACTGAACTACTACTATGACGTTATGCCTGCAGTGGTTCTCTAATCTGACACACACATACAGACACACACATTCACACCAAGTCAGAAGGAAGAGGCAGGATAAGGCACCCTCGTATCCAGGCAACCACATACAATCTTGTGATGATAAATATACACTGAAGTCAAATTGTTTGCCAGTTGACCCAGACAACACCAATCAAATTTGGCATTTTAAATGTGAAAACTCCTGTTTTGGCCTCTTATTAATCAATAGACATGTAATGTTATTGTTTCATTTTGCTGCAAATGTAATATTTTATTTGTTTTTATTTTCAAGGCCAGATTTAGCACTGGGTTCTGTTAGTATCTTATGCTTTAACTAACTGAGATGGCTAAAAATGTTTATGTGCAAATGTCAACATCGGTCATTCATAGCTTAAGCTTTGACATCTCTAACTTTTAAATTGTTTGACCGTATTATGACAGTTAGAATATGAAGAACACAGCCTCCCACGCTGCATAAAAGCTCTTTCACAATGTAAAATCCTACTGTGACCAAGAGGGTGTATATGTGTATGTACACATACAAGAACCTTATCCAGAAGGGGCCTTAGCTTGAGCACTACTAATTTCATTAATGTCATTACACTCAAAGTTAGCAACAATAATTAGAACACATAATTAACTGTCAGTATATTATCAGGAAAAAAGGAAAGATTCTCTGCATAAACTGATGTGATAAATATAATTAATACAACAATCCATCAGGTTGGAAGAATAGCAAACTTAAAACAGCATTACATTACTTGCTTGCTCTACACTGCAATACCTCAACAATACTGTTCATTTGTTTTCATGCACTGTACAAGGTTCATTAACTGATGGAGGATGCAAACTGTATGCCTGGAACGTCAGCCTCAGCCTTTGTATGTTCGAGTCCTTTTATAACTTACAAAGTCATCAAGTCCTTTTTAATTTTTCAAATGGACAGAATTTAAAATGCAATACCTGTGAAAGTCAGCAGAAACAGCATTTTCAACCAACTCATCAAAACAATTTTAGTTTAGTTAACTAGATAACAACATCCACGTCCACTGGAACTACACCTCTGTCTCAAGTTAAGGACTTTTTGTTTCCAAAAACTAAGAATTTGAACTAGTAAATATGCAAAGCGTGCAAGTGTGCAAATATGGACATGCACGAATAACACAAATGTGTGTGTCCATGTGTATTTGTGTGTGTCAGTGTGTATTTTGTGTGTGCATGTGTGTGTGTGTGTGAGTTTGTGTGGACCTGAGCCATCTCATTTCTCCCTCAGTGCCTCCTGACTAAGCTGTCACGCACTCTGTCACATTCAGCCCAAAGCACTGTGTCTGTCTCTTTCATCTCATTCTCTCTCTCTCACATTCTCCTCCACTCTCATCCCTCCCCTCCCATCCCTCTTCCTTTCCTTTCCTTCCCTCCTCCAATATCTCTCTCCGTCCAGGGAATCCAGGGGCCCCGGGGGCCGCCCGGAGAGATTGGCCGAGATGGTCCCAAGGTCTGTGCGTTGAACGTTATAATTAGTTATTATGCTAATAGCCTGCTGCTCCCCAACCGCTCTGCTATTCTCAGCCTGTTCTAATGTTGTACCCTCCCTGCCTGTTCTCTTGATGTTCCCGTAGAGAAAACTGCATTTTGCTGAGAGGAAGTCAATTGTTTGGAATCAAATTGTAGGTGTTTCTGAATATGTGATAAATGCCATCCTGCCAAGGACGACAGGGTGCTGGTGTGTGTAAACTTGTGTTTTTCTTTCTCAAAGAAAAACTCCAAGCTTTACTCTGTCTGGCAAAGAGTGAATGCAAAGTGAGGCTTTATAAACTTTTACTTAATTAGGGGCCAAGTTAAAGATTGAAGGTTGACTCCAGTGATTTGTAATTGCACTTTTGCAAAGTTGGGGGATTTGCAAAGGACCAATTAAGTCAAGAAAAGTCAAAATTCATACAACGGATGCTGTGCTGTGCAAACGTTTAGCCCCAAAATTCTTCAAAAATGACAGTTCTTTCTTTGCAAAGACAAACACAAGGGGCAGGAGGGTATGCTCATATTTCCATGACTTTAAAATAAACATTTATTCCTTTCTACAACAGTATGGCACCTGATAATTTGAGCAAATAGCAAGCATACATTAATAATTCAGTGTATACTTAACATAAACACTTGTAATTATAAATACCCATATTAGAGATTGACTTAAGATTGTTAGTTTTTAAGCAGTGAGTTGAAAAAGTTTAACTGAGATTAGAAATGTTGGGTGATTGTCATTAATCTGTTTTATCTGAACCTGTTTGAACACCTGCGTGGAAACTTCCCCAGCAGCTGATTAAATCCCCACTGAAGTCTGAAGGCAGTGTGCTCCCTCGGCTGCAGATAATTGAGGACGGAACACACAGAGCAGCTCTGCTGCTCACAATGATCCGCCATCGATTATATCATTCATAACTAACATCAGGCTGCTGCCAAATAAGTACAAAAACTTGAAAAAAATGGTAGTTCTGCACAGACCTGACTGGCTAGTTACACTGTAGGCTTTTGTCTGTATACACATGTACACTGGAGATGAGGGAGCTACATCTGTGTTCATTACAGCTTTGCTGTTCCTTCCTTACACCAAAATTAAATTATAATTGGATAATTAAACAAACTGGATCATCATGAAGTAGTGTTGATATAATTAGGTTTAACAAGGCTAAGGAACATTTTCTGAACAGTGGCTATTTTGGCCACAAGTGACAGTCGTATTACAATACAACATAAAATATTCACTCTGTATTTTTCCCTTTATTTCTGTCACAAAACAAATGAAATATCTTTTGTGACATTAAGTAGTGTAACAGTATCAAATTTTCAAAGCAGAGTCTTTTCTGTCAGTGGAGTCATTGATTAGAAAACAACAAATTCAAAGTTTGCTAAAATTAGCTATCATTAGCCACCATAAGTTGGAGAACTGAGATTGCTTTTAACCGGAAAAGGCTGTGTTTAATTACTTAATAATCATTTTTTTTATTTGTAAGAAAGACAATGAGCCTTTTCTTTTTTTCAAACATTATACGGTCTTGATTTAACTGGCTTAAGCTTAACATTTCCTCAAAGTCTTGGCATCTGTAAATAACACGTAGGTAAGCCTATTTAATCCATCCTAATTAATCACTGTTGAAAAAAAGGCAACCAGCACACAAACAAGTGGTATAAAGAAGCTGCTGATGTACTGTGCATAAGTAATATTTTCAGACCCTTGTACTTTACTTTAAAACTTTCTTCTTATGCTACTTTATATTTCTACATGAATGCATTACACTTAGACTTTTCACTTGCTAAACTTGTCTCACTATGTGTATTACATCCAGGAAACATGACACAACAAGAGTCCACATTGTAAATTCCACTTTTGGCAGTACAGCATTTGTTCTCCAGGGAATTTGCTTGCTGCCCCTCTGAATCTCTCTCTCTCTCTCTCTCTGAATGGACACAGCAGTATGAAAACCGCAGTTTTCTGTCATACCTTGTGTGGCTGGCACAGCTGTTTAAGCTGAAAGAGACCAATAATGAAACTGACTTATAGGATAATGATTAATCACCACATACTGTGATTTATAGTCCACTTCAACCAACCTCTTTGTGCATGCTGAGCTGCACCTATATGAATGCAAATGGAAGCTACTCTCTGATGTGCCCTCACTGACCTGTGCGCTACTCTTTGTAATGGTTAAAATAGAGCTGAAAAAACTTGTAATAAGGATTAGATTTTGGAATGAATGTAGTCAAAGTATTGTCAGACAATGAAATATGATGCGTGTGTTTAATTCAGGGCAAGTGTGGAGCTCCAGGTTCGTCTGGTCCTACTGGTCCACCAGGCCCGAAGGTGAGATTACATTGTTTTCTATAACCTCTATCGTCACTTTCTTCAGAACCATTTTTTTAAGTACCTGCATTTTTTTTCACTGTAATGCCTGTTGTTTATGTTTTTACATTAGATAATTACATGCATATTCACACCTTGTGTGCTAGATAATTTCTTTAACAAGCTAGTTAAACCTAGTTTAAAACACTCTTTAAAGTACACTAAGACTATTGTCATTTGTTTAGTGCATGCTAGTTGTTTTCCCTGTTACAGAGGGAAGGTTACCTCTTGAATGACCACCCAGCTAGGATTAATAATGGTATTTAACAGTGCTGCCAATATGTTGAAATATTATAACTTCACTTTTTTGGGGGTTTGATCTTTTATACAATCCTTTATGCAGTGATTACAACTGCAACACAAGAAGTGTGTGCTGTAGTTGTACAGCATAGAATTCATTCTTTTGGTTCAAATTCAGACACCAAACACAATTTTGAACATTTGCAATCCAACAAGAAAATAAAAAAGAAAGAAAATAAAACAAAATAGCAACCCCTCACGGTGAGGGGAGCTTCCTAGTCTGGTCTGCAGGGGGCTGTGTCCCAGCAGCTACCTAGCAACAGTAGTAGCTTCAGTTTCGTCCATGAGAGTTTTGCACAGCACCTGTTTGTGGTCTTATTCTAAGTCAGTTTAATTACCTCCTCTGCTCTGGCTTCATAGGTAGGTATATACAGGCATAAATCTCTTTATGTATCTTGTGACAAGTAAGCAAGTGGGTCCACTTTCTAAGGAAGCTGAAACAATTTTACAAAAACGAAACAAAAAGAATGTTCGATGTGGCCTAAGCTAAGACTTCTCTTCTGGACTGAACCCTCATCAGTCATCTGTACCCTAGCATCTGCTTTTTACTTTGAATCAAAAGCTGCTCAAAAACAAGGATTGTAGTTATAGGACTAAATTTAGAGTGAAATTCCCACAACCCTCTTGTCCTCTCTGTAGGTTGGTCCCATGCTGCTGTACAGCCTGTGCCTTCACATGGCTTTCCATGTAAACACTCTCACACAGTTGTGTGTCCCTCAGCCTGACCACCAACCAAAAACATGTATACTATTTGCACCTTTATTTCCCAGTCTCAGTTCGTCTACTCACGACCACATCAAAATTCACTGTGGTGGCTGGATTAGTGAGGGTACCACTGACACACCCACAGGAATCAGGGTGTGATCATGTTGACAGCTTTTCTCTTTCACTTTTCTAAACCAACCTCATTCTTTACCTGATTCCTCTCATCCTGCCAGCCAGTTTGGATCCTGCTGATATGTGACACTTCCAGAGCTACCTGTTTGTTAAATGACACGGTCCCAAGCAATTATGCCTATAAATGTCAACTGCTGTTATTTTTCAAAAGAAGAGTTGGCTCTTTTGTCCTCCTTAATTACATATTCAGATTTACTTCAGCTTTTTCGAATTATGATTTCATGAGTAATGGCAGCAGCACTGTATTGCAGTTGATAACACTGTCAGCTCACTGGGTAGGAACCGTTCTGTATGGAGCCTGTGTGTTCTCTCCGTGTCTGTGTGGGTTCCCTGCAGGTGCTCTGGCTTCTTCTCACAGTTCAAAGACAGTTTAGGTTAATTGGTTACTCAAAATGCCTGCAGGTGTGAGTGTGAGCGTGAATGATTGTTCTTCTCTATGTGTTAGCCATGTGATGAACTGGCCACCTATTCAGTGTGTAATTCCCTGCTCACTCACCCAGTGTCAGCTGGGATTGGCTGAACCCCCCTGTAACCCTGTAAGGATATGCTGCTACAGATAGTGGATAGATGGAAGAGTTTGAAAATTTTCACTCAGAAATCCTTAAAGCTCCTATTTGACCAGCCTCGACTACTGGCTAATAACATTTTATGTTCTCACTGCAGCAGCCTGGCTTGTCACATTGGATAGAATCACATTGGATAATGTACATAGAATCAAAAGTCATTCATGCAAAAAACATCTGGACATGGCTCAAGTTTGTTACTTGGAATACTTCTATTTATTTATTTTTACTTATTTGGTTTCATCTGTTGGATGGAATGATAGATGGATTTATATGATTTTCACAACTGTTTTCCATCAAGTATAAGTATAATAAACGGCCCCTTTCACATCACTTGAACCTTTAAATGCCATCTATGGAGTTCTAAAAATCAATAATATTTCACCTTTCCAGGGCTTACCAGGGGAGCCAGGTTTTCCAGGGCTGCCAGGTTCCATGGGGATGCCTGGGTTCAAAGGTCACAAGGTGATAATCAGTCCATACTGTGTACTGACATACATGAACAAAGTAAAATAAGTGACCCGCATGTTTTCATCTGTGCCGAATTGAGTCTACAACTGGCTACAGAGGTGACACTTCATGAATGATTTATACATTTGACTGTCAGGATTTTTACATTTACACGTTATACTGTAGACATGTTCACAGTTTAACATAATACACGCTTGTTTATGTATAATTCATATTTTGCCTAGATGTCATGAATAATATTAATGATGCCAAAGGTTGTCCTTCATGCTTCGAAAGCTGTACGCCTTG
>JAUZTA010000016.1:17981251-17991322 GCA_034780835.1 Ctenochaetus striatus | reverse complement strand
GGGAACCAGTAAAAACCTTGCAGCAGCATTCTGTACATACTGAAGACAACTGACTGGCTCCATTTGAAAGAAGTTACAGAAATAGTCAAGGAAAAAGTAATCTGGAAATGATAATAAGGGTATCACCAAAGCTAAAGCTCGTTGGAAAAAAAGCCTCTTACTACAGAATTTATTTGTCCAATTCAAATGCAGAGCCATCACCCAAAGGGTTTTTGTATACAGTTTACACAGGATGACAGGGGATGAAGGTTATCGTAAAGATAGCTGTTGGATTCAGAGGGGTAAAGGGCACCACCTCAGTTTTAACCTCATTTAAGCTTGAAGACAACCAATACTTAATGGTTTGAAGAAGGTCAAATAGAGGCTGCAGTGACTGAGTGCTTTGGCAGGGAGACACGGCTGGTTACTAAGAAAGCTTCAACTGGCTGGTGTTAAAGTTTGTAATGAAATCACAGACCCAAGAATTTCCTTACCAGTGATCTTATTTTTCTTCTAATTGGACACTGATGTGATATGCTTGTGTCTAGATATGTCACATGTGCCCATACTTGAAGATAACTGGGCAGAATTTGGGTCTAATTTGCCCATCCTGACAATCAAGGAAACATTCCAAAATTCAAGGCTGATCTAAAGAAATTATCTGCCCAAATGATTATGTAGTGTAAAAGGGGTCATCATTGTCATTGTTAAACCTGCATGCTGACTAGAAGATTTTACCAACTAGATGTACTGTACTCATTAGGTTGTAGCAGCAGCTTTCACTAGACCAGTTTGAGACAAAGTGAAACTTCATTTCGACTTGCATCTAGCTCTCCATGCAACACGTATAAGTCACATGCCATTCTGGATTGACGTCATTTACATTTTTCATCATTTTAAATTTATTTGGTGTATTCAAAAGTGTGCAAGCTTTCATTTAAGTACTACTGAATCCATATGCTGATTATGAAGTGGTCAGAAATTACAAACTGTTTCACTGTAGATTTGTCACAGTAGGTAGAGTGCAGATAGAACAATATATACCAACTAACTATTTACATTGACAATAACTGTTCCATTTTGAATGTTGGAGTTAGGAGTTATATAAATGTGTGCTGTGATAAAAACAAACAAAAACAACAAACAAACAACAAAAGATTTCTGTGTCAGAGGTCACTTTATAGTCTATCTATTGGGAGCATCTCAAATTAGTCTTTAGTTAAAGATGGTGTTCTCCAATGTTTGCTATTCTCAACAACTGCCCTGAAACAGGCCTAAAGCAACAAGTTCCTCACTGGTATCTGAAGTGTGTTAATCCAAAGCCTGACATATCTTCTTCCTCGGTGCCACGTAAATTGTTGATATCACTAAACTTTCCACTGGTGCCCTCTGTAAGTCCTTGCAGGCTTACTAACAGGATGATTGAGCAAAATGCACTTAGTTCTCAGGAAATCCCTCCTCATCATGCTAGACCATGCTAGAAAAATCATTATCATGCTGCAAATTTAGGTGAATAAAATATGATATGGTAAACACTTACTTCATTTACCTGTGAGTCTTTTTTGCCTGATGTTATTTTTGCATCAAAGGTGTCATGTGTCTCAGGGTTTATGCTAAATTTAAGGAAATGTTAAAATTCAAGAGTGTATTTTAATTCATCAGTTGTTTATTTCATAGTGACAACTTTAAATTGCTTGTATTATCCAAATAAAAATCTAAAATGAGACTCAAAACTAACAACACATATATTCTACTAGAATGACATTTAAAAAAAATAAACAAAAAGACTGCAGATTTTTTTGTGGCACAAAGTGTGACTATGAGTGTTGGTCAGAGCAGCATGCCATACATATAAGTGAGCTGATTTACCACAGTGACTCTGCTCAACCCCAAACAGGGGTGTCTTCCTGTTAGCTATGGTGAGGTCCTTACAGGCAAAGATCAAACATATATGAATGATAGAGAAGAAAATTGAACTTCAAAGGAACCAATTTTTGGTAATTTTTGTACAATTTCAAAATGGTCCACACTTGATTCAAATATCCCCTAGGTGTCAATTTCAGTCTTTCGCTGTCAGGTTTGGTGCTGACTTGACTCTCAAGTTAACAAACCTTTCTTGCTTTTATTAACATATTAGAATAACTCCTTACAGCATTATCCACTTTAGGTCCTACCTTGTGTAGGCTGACTATAACTGAATCATCAGCACCTTTAAGTGTGGTATGCTGAATGTATAATTTCTTACAATAATTACAGTGTGACAAATACATAGTATAAGGGGAGAATGCACACCCTGGATGTGAGCCAGTGAATAAATGACGTCTAAGACACCATTTCCCATTATTCACAAGTTGTCATAAAAGATCTGTCTTCTGGGAAATACGATGCAGATGAGGACATGATATTACAAAACCAACCAGCAGGGCTAAACTGACCACAAAAGTGAGTGGAGTTAACCAACTATCCAGTAACTGCTGCAGTAAGAATGTAGTATGATGTCAATGTGGGTGTAAATAATTAGCTAACACTGCACAAGTTCAAGTGATATATCACCAATGACATCATCTGTCATCTTCCCCTGTATCTGGAAAGCCCTATGATCAAATGGAAGAAGTGGGAGGACACGCTGCTTTTAAAGTTCAACATTCTCTATTCTATTAAACAGATGTTACTGAAGACTAAAGTATATTTAGTGAGGATACCTTAAAAAGTATAAATTTTGAGATTTGTTAGACATTATGAAGACATAGTAAAGATAATGGGATAAAGTTTGACAAAAACGCTTTGTATAAATTCAGAATTGAATTGGACAGAGACTAAGGTTAGATTTTATACATGAGTAGTTCTTTTTTTATAAAATGCAAAAATAATTTGAAAAATGTAAAGCTCACTATTAGGTCAGTTTAACCCCCAAGAAACATTTTTGCAAAATACTGAAATACAACTACTTTAGACTTTTATGTCCATAAAATAATAACATACATATTAAATTAACAGCAGTATATCCCTGCAGTATAATCTATCCAAATTCCAAACAGAGAGAGTTAAGTATTGAAAGAGGCACTTAGTTCATGTAAAAATGTCTCTGCATACTGGACATATAATGCCACTCTGATATTGGATAATTTTCCGTAACTTACTTAGGGTAATCAATATTACATTTCTACAAAATTTATTAAATCCTTATTGAACCATTTAACTGAACCAGAAACCAGTTTTCACTCTAAAACTTAACATATGGCAGCTTGGTCAGGACCCTTTGGTATTACTTTTTAAAGCAGGAAGTAACCTCTTCAGCATCTCTGTACATCACACATTACAGTTAGCATTGTGCGTTTCCACAATGACTTACATTGTTTTCAGACTGACTTTATGCAGGTATGCGAAAATTCAGCTTTGTCATTCATTCAATAAACACCACTGCTTGATATTTTTTCCTCTACAAGGGATCCTCTTAGCACTATTCCAACATCAAGTGGGCCATAGCAGTTAGTCAGAGGTGTTTGAATGTCAAAATAACATGTGATGCAAACAGATAAACTTATCCTGTGTAAACACCAATTTAAAACTTCAAGCCAGAGAATATAATTCAGAGTGAGTGATTCTATGGTATGTTGAGCTTTAGCCTGACCCTCCTCCTAATACAAACACATGCACAGAAACACCCATTTTTCTGTGGTACTTCCTTCCCCAAGCTGGCTGACTTATCATAGAGTGACTTGAACTCACCGTGAGTCAGACAGCTGTGGCCTACAGAGTCAGACTACATGCAGAAGCGTCTCTGCTGGCCAGGCGGTAAGTCAGCTCAGCTTAGCATCATCCTCATTCCAACAAACATATGCTTTTATTTGCTGTGTTCCTCTGAGGTTCTCGTTTAAAGGCACTGTTTTCCACCTCTCCTTATTTGCATGCTTTACAGGGCCTCACATTGATATTTTAATTGCTGTAAGACACCCTTAAACTTTTCTGATCAATCGATCCTTTTATGATATGAAAATCACACTAAAGGCATCAAATTGTGAATGTTTCTGTTTCCGTCAGATTTCCTGCGCACATTTGAGAAAAGATGGAAACCACCACTTACGACTATGGTGATTACAGCGATGAGCCGTATACGCCTGTCATGCCATGTAACAGGGACAGTGACAACAATCTGGGGGCTCATCTATCTGTCCTCTTCTACTTCATGTTTCTCTTCAGTCTCTTTGGCAACGGGCTGGTTCTGGTCATCATCCATCGGTGAGATGTCCATCAAAAACTTTGGGCCTAAATGAAAACTAAACTGAACACAATTTGAAGTTTTGGATTTGCAGTCTAAAGCAGCTCAGGGTGGTAGAAGTAAGCATGGCCCCTAAATTGAACTGTTCCTTATATGGGGTCATTGAAACCATTTAGTAATTTACTTTGTAGAACTAAAGCTAGAGCTTTTCCGGTTGCTGTATGCAACATTTTAGAGACAATTGCAGTACATTTCTTGTACATATATTTCCCACTTAGTACTCCATGTTGTATGAACAAGAATAAAGTTTACTTAAAGCTGTGCTATGGTAGTAAAAAAATATATGACAGTACAATGAATGATGACTAAAATATATTTAACTTTTTTAATACTAAAAGTTAAAGCTGTGCTATCTTGGTGAAAACCATAAATTCTTACCACAACATTATATATGACTTTCACAGTAAAAACAAAGCAGTTTATCATATTACTCATCAATAAAGATCGTGTTGAATGATTTGAAGTTGAGGTTTGCCTTGAAGTGGAAGTTTAACCACATTGTCACATTTAAACATTGTCATTATAGTTTTTAGTAACTGTATTGTAAGTGGTACTAAAATGTTACAAGTAGCACCCCAAAGTAATCTTCTGAAGATTACTTTGAGGTGACAGAGCCTGCACCTCAAAGTAATCTTCTGAACTATGATGTCCTTTGCAAACAACAATAGACTCTTCACATGGCAGTGACATTCAAAGAACAAAAAAAAGAAAAAATATATTATTTAGGCAAAGACAGTGGTGTGAAGTTGTTAAAACTTTCCTCCCATTTTAGAGAGTCGAGGATCCTTTGCTATAACATTTCCTTTTACAGGTTTTTCAGTCACATTTTATGAAAACAAACATTAGAAATATTATTAAAATTGTTAAAGTTATTCAACTTTTAAATTATTATTTCTTATTAAAATTTTAATAATAACCCACTCCAGTATCTCTCTATTAACCCATTACTTTACCTAGACAGGAATTCAACTCATTTACTAATAAAATTAAGGGACTGGACAAAACTGTGGACACAAATTTATTACTTTTTCCATTGTTTTAAATTTGCCACATGTATTTGATTGAGCTTGAATGTTGAGGACATTGATTTTTTTTTTGTATTCACTTGTAGAGAGAAGAATACAATAAGTTATCTACCTTCTCCCCTTTAGAGTAACCTCTCCTTTGTCACTGTCTACTCACCTTTCTCTACCCTTGTTTCAACCTCTGCTCTGTACCTTTGTGAGCAAGCAAATATAAAATATATTTCTGAATTCAATGGAAACACAAATGACAATGTTTAAGATGAACTCAGCAAATTCCTCCTGGACCTCAGACTGAAAGGAGAGTTAATAACACAATATATTGGGGTGACTATTAGAGATGCAAAGTCAGCTTCATGCCTACTGCCTGGGAGGTAGGGACCAATTTTTATGGTAACATTCATAGCTCAGAAATAAATAATGCTTACAATCCACAATGCAAACATGTATTGGACTCAATTCGAATCAATATCATTATTATATCTTGATGCATTAACCTCAGAGAATAGTGGTTATAATCCGTGCAGAATATGCAGTATAAATCATATGTGATCCACCCCCAAACGATATAGTAATGAAAATGTACGGATGATCCACACATCAGCGGTCAGAGCGGACATACGTGATTCCTGGTAGTAGTATTACAAAAAGACAAGGTTCAAGTTAGCACAATACATCCCTACTCTCTATCATTCCACTGAAAGATTTGACCCACAGAAAAGTTAAAGTGGCTTAAAGCAAGACGTAAAATGAAAATTTATTTTCAAGACTGATGATTGATCATAATTGTCCTAACAAACAAACAAAAGAAATATTTGTGTGTTGCAAACAGGGGCTAAATTTAACCTCTTTGCCAAACAGTCCTTATTGGTTCCTAAAGATGAAAAAGATCGCAACAAAGCTAATCTATAAATACAGATTTGCTTACACTTTCATCCACAAATGTAATGTATATTAATGGTAAATAAAAAATATTCCAGGAAGGAAAGACATTTTCATTTGCATAATTTATTTATTAATTTTCCATTTTCTGTTGTCAAACTGGTATCTCGGACAAAGCACCCTGACCCTTCATGCTAAACTGCCAGGGAAAAAAAAACAAAAAATTGAAACTGGTCCTTTGGAGGCTGTGCTCAGTTGTGGTCTTGCCATGTTTACTGGTAGCTCTTGGTTTAACTGAGTCAGCCAACCAAGGGTCCAGTCATCAGTACTGCAAATAAGCTGAATGGGGTTTAAACACACAGCACTATTGGTTGTTGTAAATGCCAATTAAGTATTTGCAAAAAGTCCGTCCTTAAACATGCATTATAATTACCCCTAAAATTTTGGTAATCTGTTAATAAGATTATAAATCTTACCTTAAGTTGATGGGCAGTTAATGCCACACTTTGCAAAGCTAAAGGCTATTTACTTTGCCACCACCTGCCAATCCGTAGATGCAGATGTTCTGCTGAAACTCCCTCACTGTGTGAAACATCACTTTCAAACATATTTGAGTGTCCCCTGAGCAATTTTGGTTCTCTCTCCATCCAAACAAACATCTCCTTAGGTTTGAGAAGCTGACCACAGTGACGAACATCCTGCTGCTGAACCTGGTGATGTCATCCCTGATCTTCATGAGCAGCCTTCCCTTCATGGGAGTCTACATGCAACTCTCAAACTGGATCTTTGGCAAGGTCATGTGCAAGATTGTTGGCAGTGTCTACTACTTGGGTTTCTACAGTTCTGTCCTCTTTTTAACTCTATTGACCTTTGACAGACATCTTGCAGTAGTGTACTCCTTAGGCGCATCGCGAGTAAGGAATCGAAGCTATGCAGTAGTTTCCTGTGCTGTGGTATGGCTGGTCAGTGGCCTGGCATGCATCAAGCAAATGATTCTTCACACCACATTTGTTCATTATGTCAACAACAGAACTTACTGTGATGACTACCCTGGTGACTTGCCTTCTTTTTATTTGCAGCAGCTCAGAGCATCTGGATTTTACCTCCAGATTTTCCTGTTCTTGCTTTTTCCACTGGCTGTTATCATCTACTGCTACGTTAGAATTGCTATCACTGTGCTGTCATCCAAGATAGTTACCAAGTTTAAGACAGTCAGGTTAATATTTATTATTGTGCTGTTGTTTTTTGTGTGCTGGACCCCATTTAATATAGTTCTGCTGATGCATGATCGAGCTGATACCTGTGAGGACGCACGCAAATGGGGTTATGCCCTTCATGTTACTCGTAACCTCGCCTACATTTACTTTTGTATCAGCCCTATCTTCTACACATTTGTTGGGAGAAAGTTTCAGAACTATTTCAGACAGATGGTCATAAAACGTTTTCCAAAATTAAAGAGGCATATTTCTGTTAGTCAACACAGCGGAACAAATGTGTCCACAAAAACGACTCCTAATGATCTCTAAGAAGGGGGAAGCCCTTTGTTTTTCACAGCTGCCATACGTTCAATGAACCATGAATTTAGAAAACTCTGAGGGAGTGCTGTAAGAGTTTGTGTTTTGTTTTGGATTGTCAATTTGGAGAACAGTGAAATAATGGATTTGTAAGCCAAATCATTTTAAGACACAAATGTATATCTTTTTTTACCATCAGTATCTGCACTTGTCTATCCCTCCAAGCTCCTTATTCCGGCATGCTGAGCAGCCAATACTGCCACTAGTTGCACAGCTAACTAAGCCTACAAGGTAATGGTGACTAGTAGCTTCAACTAAAGGTAGCTGCAGGAAAGTGCATACTGAAGCAATTAGGGGTCAATCTGATGACATGCTGATCTAATAAACCAACATTCTGTCTACTAGGGGTCAGATTTTGAAAAATCAATTCAATTTAAGAAAGGGTGCAAGTGTAAAAACATTGATTTTGAATGCATTCATTAACTCAAGAGATAAAAGAGATGCATTTTTACCCATGCATCAGTAAAGGGATTATCTTTACTCCTCATTTACACTTAGAGTGCACAAAACTCCCTGTACCTGCTCCACTGCAGACAGGTTCAATACGAATACAATTAGCAGTTACACTTGCCCTATAACTTTATCAAAAGTTAAGGTGGATTAACAATTCTGTAACAAGATACCACTGTAGCTATAACTGCTCAGCCTGGATTGCATGTATTTTTACCTGTTAATTTTCCAATTGTTGTGGAGATTATTCCTTGTAAATGAAACACTGAGAAAGCTGAACAAAGACCGAGATTTCTTTCACTTTCAAACACACATTTAGCAAAAGCAATCTCTACTCACCATGATCACCCTTCTTTATTGTAGTATAGCAAGCAATAGTGATTGCATGAAATGCATCACTGAGTGGGTCAGGCCACATTTGAGCATACTGCAAATTTTCAGCCAGTATAATTATTTGCACCACCAGGAAAAATGTAACTAGGAAGGGGTCCAGGGCCCTAATCTGTAAATATCTGAGCAAACTTAAAAATCCTACATGCAAAGGTTTTTTAAACATTTAGTAATAAAGGGGTTTGCTCTGCATAATCACTATATAGCCATACCTCTCTTAGTTGGAACTTTTTCTGGTGATACTTGGATCTGGATTGTCTTAAACTGATTCTAACATTACTATACCTTATTTAATGCCACTATAAAAAAAAAAAAGTTTCACATATATAAGTCGTGACTAGACCAAGTCACAAGACCATCAGAAACAAAAAAGAGTGGGATTGATTGTGTGCAGCTGACTGTTGACCACAGGACAGTTAAGTATCATGAAATAACCGCAATATATTGTGTCCAGTCATCTACCACACAGACTGGCTGCTTGTGTTTGATTCCTGGCTATGTGTAAATCTTACTTTTATTGCATTTTTAAAAGGAAAATTGAAATGTCATATTCTTTAAAAACTGTTTTTTAAATGATGTAAAAATTTGATTATAATGGAATGTGATGATTAATTTATCATCCAGTTAGTCAAGTTTTATATGAAACACATTTATATGGAAATAAAGAGGAAGGGAAACTTCACCAAAAGCAGAGTTAAAAGCTGCACGGTTGGTTGGTTTTGTTTGATTTGACTCTAACATTTGCCCATGTAAATCTAAGCTCTTTGATTAAATCAGATCTTTTAAACACCAGACCCAATGTTTGTGCTTTTTAAATACCTTTTCTGAGAACATTTATTTTAGACCACACAAGTTAAAGATTTGAGCTCAAATACATTTTTTATGTTTATGCTTAGAAGGGAAAAAGACCTTCTGGTTGGATTATCTTGACAGTTTCCCCACACATAGCCAAAGTAATAGCCCAAAGCAGAAGGAGTCTGTTCAGACTTTTAGAAATCTTACCACATTAATTTTTCAACAAAGTCCTCTCCTATGTCTACAAATTTAGTCGCACAATTGTTGAGCATATGGATCCCTTTTTTGTAGATGTCCACATTTTGCATTTCAAAAATGTGATCCGCAACAGCAAAGATCTAATCATCACTGATAAAGTGGCAATCACTGAGATCTTTAATTTGAGAAGAGGTTGTAGCCTCTCGAAGTCTAAACAGGTGAATAGGACAGGTGTAGGAAAAGTTTAAATCAGCATTCCTGATAGGTGCACAAAGGCCAGTGTTGTTCACTTTCTTAGACAGTGCTGACTTGCAATTTTCTTTGAAATTCTAAACCACGAAGTTATTAACCTGAAACTCTTTGCATTATCACTCAAAGAGTTCAACTACACATTCATGTAATTAGAGCTGTATAACTGTATTCTCTGACTTCTCCTTCTTTTTTAGGCCAAGAAATTATCAATCAAGTCTTGAATCATCTCTTTCAACATTATACCAAACAG
>JAUZTA010000016.1:17964323-17978530 GCA_034780835.1 Ctenochaetus striatus | reverse complement strand
ATATACTAGATTAGATTATTTAGACCAGAACCACAGAAATAAGTGATTTATCTAAATATGTCTGCTTGATTAATAACCACTAGTCATTTTAGCCTGTTCATCAAGCTCCACACTATAACTGCAAAGTCTACCAGTATTGAGGACCCCATAATTGTGATATTAAAAAATTAAATATTGATATTGTGCTAAGCTCTGAATAAACTTGTGTTGATCACAATGAAAACCTAAAAACTTTGTGTAACTCAAGCCACTTAAACATGAATAAGTATTATTGATATTTATTACTTAAAAAAATACAAATAAAATGGACCATTTTTCTTGCTTGTGACATTTGTAATTTTGCACCATTTAGCACATTTTTCTGCAGTGTTTTTATCCTTTTAATGTACTCTCCACTCCATCTTTTCTCTTTCTCATTCTCTCACCTTTATGTTGTCCATTTTTTTCTGCACACTAGAAGAAGATTAAAAGATGATTAAAAATTTAATTAACTGGACAGATTTTTGCACAAGAAATAATACAAATGATAAAGATCCATCAATCCTAATAATGACAATCCATTTTAGCCTGGGACTCCTGTTGTTTTTTAATGTAGCATGTTAAGCTATAATGTGATTATACATAGCTAAGCTATGTTTCGCCTGTTATGTGGTAAATTGCATTGTTCCTAAAGCAACGGGCCCAGATGAAGATCCATTTATATGGTACAGCTCTATATTATTATTTCTCATTGACATATTTCTAAAGAGTCAGTGAATGGACAATGTACTGGCTTAAATTGAGTGCAGAAAAAATACAATATAAACAACATGCATGTAAACAAACTGGAATACCAGTTCTTTTTAAACCTTGTTGAAGAGAAATATGACATACAAAATGTTCATATTATGTTGTTAAAGTAGATTACATTTAAAGTTACAGAAGTGGTATAGTTGGGTTGTAGTGCTGGTTTTGGTTTCAAAAAAGCAATATTATTGTGGCCAGTGATGTTTGTTTTGGAGATACTGGTTTTCTGTCTGACCTTATGTGGCCTCTAAAGACTGCCACTGTTGTCAAAGCTTCATGAAATATTCAACACAGAAGTGACACGCCTCAAGAATTCATATAGCGTTACTTCTCAGAATCCAGTCAGGGAGGGTTTTTCAATAGTATGAAGTTATGAAATGTGGTGAATGACTGATTTTTGAAAACACAGACCTGTAGATCTGTGGGTAATGTTCTCGATTACCATGTAACTGCAGACATTAAAAAACAATACAAAACTAGCCAACGTGTCTTGACTTTTGAACAAAAGCAAGTCAGTTATCTGATAGATAAGAGACCTGTGCACAGTTCTTCAGTATGATGTTTAAAGTTAGTGCAGCGAGTGTGAAGTTTAAGAGCTCAGAAATTACACTCTCAAAGTACTAATAAACTGAAGTATTAAGGGTGTAAGTAAATATATTTATATGAGATTTTGTTGAAACAATCATTTGTACTAAGCATTTATCTCTTGTATCATTTGCATTAAAAGCTTGGCTTTTGCTGAAACACTTTTTTATATTCTTTATAGGCGGAAATGGGTGACACAGTCAGTCTCTTTTGTGTGGAAGTAGAGTCATATGATGCACTGCACACCCTTTTTTTTTATGTGAGTTTAATCCCTTAAAATTCAGATCAATATGGCAAGTTGTTGACCACTGTTGTGATACCCATTATCTCTGACTTAGGCTTTAGGTTGTGTTGAGCTAGCTCACATACAGAAAGCCTGGCCCTGTTGAACTTGCTTTGTCGTACATCCCTCAGGACTGAATTGATTTGTAGTATATGAAATCATAAATCATCAAAAAGAACCTTTACTTGGTCCGTTATGGCCAGTAGTAGTAGCCAATGTTAGCTAGCATTTGCCAACTCAATGTTGTTAGTAGTGCATAACTGACATTTTGGAGCTCGGTGACAGGGACATTTTAGTGTTCAACAGAAGTTAAGTAGTTTGCTTTGCAGTGTGACTGAACACTGGGAACTGGCTGACATCTTTGAATTCTTCCAGTTTAATTCCTCAATATTTTCTCTGAGGTGAAAAACAGTTGTGGCAAAAACAGAATGAATTGCTTCAGTGTCTTGTTTTTTATGATGCTCTATGAAGGTGAGTGCTTTGTTGCTACAGTTCTATGCAGCTAGCAGTCAGGTGTTATATTGTCATATTCTGTGAAACTCACTCATTAGAAAGAACAGAAATTCAAGGTAACTTCCATAAAATGGAGAAGTGGGAAAATGGGACTATTTACTTTACTGAGTCAACTGTAGAACTGGCAAGTCCTGAAATAAATACAGAAGAGTATAAGGTGTTTTCCATTTCATTTTCAAAGAACACAAACAAGAATGCCCAGAGTTGATGCACCAAGTGCATTAGAGGAGATGTGAAGGAGTAAGTCAACAGAAATTCTTTTCAGAAGATGACAAATCTTTTCTTGTGACACATCAGATGTTGTCATCATAAAGCCTATCTGGACAGAAGCTGACAGTTTCATTATTCTTTCTATGAATTTCCCATTATGGAAACGTATTTATCGTACTTCAGTTTAACGAAAAAATATTTAACAGGAGACTCTTAGCTGCTCAAAGTGTAAATGTGTGTTTGATTATGTTCACCTTGTGATGGACTGGTGACAAAAGCCTACATACATAAACCCGTTCTCCAGAGGTTCCTGAGGTGAACCCAAAGTCTAAATGTCCTCTCTCTAAACTCACTGGGCCTCATAGTCAGAGTCTCCCTGGTTTAAAGGGCATAAAGTCCACTTGGCAGCACAGTGGCTCAGTGGTAAGCACTGTCCCCTTTAAGCAAAGTCAGGGCAGGGCCTTTCTGTGTGGAGTTTGTAATGAGTGGATTTCCTCTGTGTGCTCTGGTTTTCCCCACCATTAAAAACATGCATGTAAGCTTAATTTTCTTTAATTCCCTTGACCAAGTCATTAGTGAAGAGCTGGAGTTGCCCTGCTGATCCTAAATTGTATCTAGGAAAGGTTAAATGCAGAGACTGTTTTTGCATTGTCCAGGCCTAGATATTTCAACAAAGATGGAAGAAAAGGAGAAAGCCTTTTTTAAGTAAGTGTCACCGCCATTAGAGTATAAATTTTGAGCTCACATGATGCACTTGAAATCTCTGGTGACTTGCTTTTGAAAGAATGCAAATTCAAAGGTTTTAGAGGGACACTTGAATGCAACATGAAGCCGTCCCTGTGTGTGAGAAAATGGGATAGACAGAGAGACAGCAGGGAATAGAAGCAGTGCCCATGTGTGACGGTCAGTGGGGTCAGGACTCTTGGCACAGCTTTTAAATTCCATGACAATGTAGTATAAACGTGCAGTGTGCCAAATAACCTTTTAAGGTTAAATGACAAAAAACAAAATATCTACCAATGTTATTATCTCATGGAGGATTTTAATTTTAGACCCTGCTGATTATGAATGCCTAGATAATTAATTTTGCAATAAATGTTTTATTTAAGCCGTAAAATCTAAATTCCCATTAGTTAACTAAAATCTATCGCCTTCTTGTTCTTATGTAACTTATCCTAACCCTTGCTTTTTTATATCCCTCAACCTGAGGAGAAAATTCTATACTACACCTGTTATTTGATTGGCAAGAGTACTGCTTAAAGACAAAATGAGACATCAGGATGAGTCATAATGTGACAGTTTCATTAATAAAAGAACAGAGCAGACATCAAGGAGCAATGAAATAGGTATCAATGTTCTCAATATAATACATATTTTAAAATAATTAATCAACAAGCGCAGTAATTATATGTCTTTTTAGGCTCAGACTGATTATAAGAGTAACAAGAAGGCACCCACAGCTAAGGTTAATAGTTTTAGATTTGTCTTTGATATCTAAATCTACAAGTGTAATATAATATTGTGATTACTTTGCTGTAAGATGATCTTTTTCTGTTTTATTTATTAACATTTGCTGTGCTGAGATGAGACTGGGGACACCCCTGTTAACTTGGCAGTAATAAATCAGGGAGACATCAAGTACACACATATGAACTATACGTTTTATTGCAGCACTTGACATTAAAACATTTTTAAGAATATAATTATTTCCATTATAGTTTGTGCTCAATTAATTACTTTTTTTCTGTATTAAGTTTGAGCAACTGCATGAGTTGGCTTCTAAGACTGGACTGTTACTGACTATGATGTGGATTGTGACATGGAGTGAACATATTATCATAATTTGCTGTTTTGTTATCATTGAACTTAACCTTCAACTACTTGATTCTATGATGTATGGCATTTGCTCCTTTAAGGTCAAATGCCCTATCACATAACGCCAACAAAAGCGAACAACATTTAAACCCCTGAATATGATCAAGGTGTTCTCGATGCTGTTGCTGCTGTTTTCACATGTAGTTTGTCTTATTAAGAGTATTCTAAATCATAAAATTTGATTAAAATCAGCAGCCTGACCATTGCGTTCACACTCCCATCAGATCAGCTAACAATTCCAAAGGAGCAATGCCATCTAGTTAAAAATAAATAAATAAATAAATCCATCAACTATTATTACAAGACAGTCATCCAGACATTGAGACCGAAGGCATCCTCAGAGGAGAGGAAACAGTAATGAGTTAGCACAGGCGAACATCCAGTTCCCTTGTCTTGATGTCAGTGGCTTTTAGTAATTAAGTTTTTGTTAGGAGATGAATTGGGTTAAAAATTGTACCACTGCTTGTGTTTACATTTAACATTGTTTACATGTACCAGTTTAGATATCATACTAGTTGTAATTTGAGAGGATTATCTTGCCCACCAAAGTGTGTAAGTATTCAAGCTTTTGTTTGCCACAGAGCTTAAATTCTGCAGTAATTAAAAAATCCAATTGAAAAATTCCATTGGCCTTCTCAAGGAAATCAGACTGATGCCACCTAGGGTTGGCTTACAAAAATATTTCATTCCTATGGCAATTCATAAGAAAATAAACAAGGTGTAGGTTTACCTTACCGCCTATCTCGGTATAGGCCTACCTCTAAGTGAAATATGACAATAAACTTGGAAAACCAAGCACTGGGTTTGGATAACTACAACAGCAGATTTTGGAGAACATTGCCAACATCACTTTCCAAACACCCAGTCACCCAGTACTGTGATGGAAGAGGAGCAGGACAAGAGCTATTAGCCCAGCTTGATCTTAAAACTGCTCTCAGTTAATGTCGGATGAGTAGGAAAATGAAATGGACATAATGGATCTGTGATTTTCTAGGCTTTGGAAACTGTTCTGCCCACATCTTATAAAAAAGCTGATTCCCCCACAACATTCTTAATTAATAAACTGCACTTGACAGGTGGCCTGTGTTTTCAGCCAACAGAGCACAAGACTCCAGCAAAAGGAGGGGAGGCAGATTCTGTGTTGTACATTAGTGATGCTTGATGCTTAAACACAGTAAAAGTTGATAGAAAGTATTTCCCAGATGCGGAACTAACAGTGTGATGATGCTGACCGTCTAATTATCACCATCGTCGTGCTCTTGCTTACGTTTCCCCAAATTTCTCCAATTAAAAAGATGCACTACAGAATTATTTCCTTGATGTATACATGTACACGAATAATAAATTTGCAACCTTGTGTGGTACAAGGACAAATAAATCACCTTGAAACCTTTAAAAATCATCATCAGCTGAGCTTCGAGCTTCGCTCTTTGCTTGTGCTGAGCACCTGTCATTGTCTTGCCAAGCAATTTCAATATTCCTGCTTCTTGGATGGACCATTCTAGAAAGCTTTGTTAAAGATAACAAAAGACTTTACTAATTTATTTTTTAAAACCAGCCCTAGATCTGAAAGTTAAAAGTATTGTCCTTATGTTCTCCTTGTAGCTTTGTAAAATATGTGGACTTTAGATACTTACGGCTTCAAAGAGTAAACCATTTATGTCTTTCAAGTTTGAGCAAAAGCATTCTACAGTTCTTGGTGTGTGTGATGGAGCCTTTGGAATAAAGCAGCCTTGTTGTCTCATTCTGATTCATTCTGTATTGAATAAGGACTTCAAGAGAGGTGGTCCATGAAATGGGACACACAGCACAGCGCTGGGAACGTTTTTCTTTCAATATGTTCACATAGAGATGACTGCAGCATACAAACAAATCTTGCCTATTTATTGCAGGCATGTCAAAATAGCGAGATTTCCACAGCAGATAAAATCAAGCTACTCTGCATGAATATTTCACTGATATGCATGAATTTCAATTCGAGGCAAAGTGCTCATGTATGCGAAAACAGTGAATAAATGGTGAATCTGAGTGCAGTGCATTGAAATTAAGTCTTCACAGCTGATATGTCCACTATGATGGGCATAAAATGAAATGTAATTTCATTAACTTTAAATAAATATTGGTTCTAAGCTTGTAGAATTCTGAATGAATCAAAGACTGAAAAAAAACAAGATTTTCTTCTATTAGGAAAACACTGTTTCAGTTTTGCAAACAATGACATCTGTTTATGTTTGCGGAGAAGCCCCCTAGTGGCCATATGGAAGCAAAAGAGAAAATTGTGACTATAAACAAACCATCAGACCTACAGAAAGGACAGCTGTTCTGTACTGTTTCATACATTTTATCATTGTTTCTGTCCACTATGACCTCCATGCTCATTAAAATCAACAACATGAGTCAGCATTCTCAGTCTGACCAGGCTACTCCGAAGAGCAACTGTAATTTCACTGTTATATGACATTTTTAACCATAAAGCAGGATTTATATTGATGTTGTTCTGATCTCTGTGGCCCACTCCTTAACTCCACTAAAGGGTAGATTAGTCTCAAGTTTTGAACAGAAAAAAAAGATACAGATCATTTGTTTTAAATGTCAAGCTTTGCCTGTGGCTTTTGCTAAAGAAAAGGCCATGGAAGGGCAGATAGAGACTTTGAATAGGTGTCCATTTTTTTTTCCAAGTAGATGGTTTGCCAGACAGATGGATGGTTGGTTGGATACAAACAAAGGCTGAGGATGACTAAGTTTATTTTCCACTCGAGCAACACAAAGGCAGAGAAACCACAAAATATTTCCCTCTCATCTTATGTTCTGTTACTGATATTATGTACTTAACACATTGTTTTACAATAATTACAAAATTAATATTTTACCATACAATTACTTATTATGAGTAAAGTTTAAACTGCAAGTGATGTGGTGCCTACTACTCCTTATAAACCCCCTACAATACAACTGTGTATGAATATATTACATTTCAAAGCTTAGAACCCAGGATCACCATAGTAATAACTTATTTTCTGTTAAGACAAAATGCTGAATACATTCCTCTTCCACAAGAGCTACATCTTAAGATAAAAATACAGGGTTATGACAGATGATGACAGATGATCAATTTTGTGTAAAAGTCATATAAAATATTCATTGTTTTAGTTTATTAGTTTAAAGGAATCTCTATTAGCTAACACAATGGTGTCAGCTTGTCTTCCTAGCATCTGACACAGAAATCCAATTTTAAACATATAATTAATTACATGCTACATTCAGGTAATACATGACTTTCAAAGTTTCATCATCAAATTAATAATCAATAATTTAACAAACACAAAAGATATTACAGAGCACAAACCACTTCAATGCAATTCATAGGTTATAAATTGGTTTAAACTACAGAAGTGATACTTTAAGCATATATCTATCAAGTAAAATCAGTGATACTAAAACTCAACCGTTCTTTCTCGATGTAGACTGGTCTTAATCTTTTAATGACACCAACAGTAAAAGAACCTCTGAATTGCTCAGTGATGCAATACTGGAGGACAAAATGAAATAGAGGCATTCCTGGCTTTAGTCCACTTAAAAGAGTGACTACCCTGACATCCAAATGAAAATAGAACTGATCTCTCTAGGAATAATGCTGTATTTTCTATCTATTTTTTACATGGTTGATGGTGGTTAGTGTTTGTTTGGGCGCCTGTTTCCTGTTTAGGAATACATTGGCCCTCAACCTTAACCCTGGCCAGAAATAACCTTGCAGCTGGACTGCTGGGATCTCAAGTCTGAAATCTTACAGGTCCATCCTAAAAAGCTCAAACGGGACGCATTTATGTCTGGTCTGAATATGACCGGACCAATCAGCATCCTTTGAGGAAAAAGAGGTAATAGCTATGGGCGTTGATTAATTTTGACAAAAGCAAGAGGCGGCAAGCTTGTAAACAATAGCAGTTGCTGAAGAGCTTTGAGTAGAACTGGAAAACATTTCCTTATTAAAAGAAGAGCAAGGAAAAGAACTAAAGACTTTATTTGATGGGGAAGATGTTTTCCTTCCTCTACTGACTGGCTCAGTAATAAATTTGACAGACAGAACGTTCATCCAATCACCTTTCAGCTTCTTTTTTGTAGAACAACCTGCCCCTTCCAAATGCTGTCTATGAGCAGTTTCCAAGAAGGACATGTAAATTATATTCTTTGAATATATGAACCCTTCCATCTTGTGTGTCAGGTTAGGTCAAAAGTGGTTCCAGATCTAAATTCATGTTCAAATACAGAGATATTGATAAATAATTCTATTCATAAATGCAGTTTTTGCACAAAGCTGTGCATAAATAAGGGTGATAAATGAGGTTCCATGTTTCAGTAATAGGCTGTGCAGAGCTCTGTTTCTGACCTCTGCCCTTTTTCACACCAAACACCCAATTACACAAAGTTAGTATGGCGTAATACTACAAAAAGGAATTTGAAGAGAATAAGAGTATTGTTTACCTCACAATTCACAAAACAGTTCATTTGGACACCAAACAACCACATCAGACTGTAAGCGATCCTATATTTAATTTTCTAACATACTATCCTTATCCTTTGATATTTTATGTCACGAGATATGGATTTGTCACTTGTTATGATCACAGAGGAGCTCACACTCATAAGACAATGCCCACTTTTATTAACACACAAAATTAACTATTCCATTCTTTGGGATTCATTAGGAATCCACCAGGGCTAAAATATCACTGGACATGTATAGGAGTAGTAGTCATTAAAATTTAGGTCCGTTAGGTCCGTTGAGCTTTTGGCTGTTGTAGATTTCTACATATATAATATAATGGTAACTCGTCTGCAAGATGAACGACAAAACACAAAAACACAATTAAAAAATATGGTTTTGAAAGGTTGTTAGGAGCATTCAGATGTTTTTATGTCTAAAGACTTACACAAGGAAAATGCTTAAGCAGCATGACAACAAAAGGAATCTAAACAAAATGCTAAACTACAAGATACACCTAAATGATTTTTGTAGCCAACCAAACACTAAATAATATAATGTAGCATCATCTGCAACTTAAAACAAAAAAGGCCACTACTTTAAATGTACTTGATTTTAAAAGTTGCCTCACTGTCTAAGAGATGTAGTTAAATTAGTCTTGTGGCTAAATACAGCTCTGCTGTGTGATTATGTAGAAGTATTAGCAAAAATAGCACTGGTACAAACTAAATGTGAAAATTTTTTTAACCGCTTCACCGATCGATTGAACTTTAATAACATTGCCAGATTACCATTGGACATTTTATTCCACATTTTCAGAGCACTGAAACATCGCAGGCATTTCTTTGGGGTCCAGTTAGCTGCATGGTGGGGCCTCCATTGTTCAGACTTGTTCCAATGCATCCTGCAGATGCTCTATTAAATTAAGATCTGGGGACTTTCAGGTCAGCGCATTGAGCACTTTGTCATGTTCTCTGAGACATCCCTTAATGCTTTTTGCTGTGTGGTGGTGTATTGTCCTGCTATGTGGACCACTGCAATCAGAGAATGTTGTTTTTTTATAAGCAAGGTGAACATGATCTGCACTTGTGTATGTGCAGTGGTGTATACATATATGTATGTGTGTTTCCAATTATTAGGAATGTGCTGCATTCTTCCTCTCTCACCTATGCTCTAACTGAAATGTCTAAATCATCCTTGTTTTGCTCAGCATTTTCATCACTAGCTTTCCTTCTCTATCAGTCCCTCATATCTCCTGATACCACAGGCCTGCAGGCAGTTAGAACTGTGTGGAGCACCACTGGGGGCTGCAGACATATCAACTCCTCAGGCACAGTAATTATTTGGCTCTTTTATTGTTGAATGTGCTGCTGACGGCCGGCCTGAGGGGAGTCAAATATCTTTTTTGCCACAAAGTTTCTTGGAGAAGACTCAACAGCTGCTAGCTACTCTGAACACCGGTTTCCAAAAATACCTTAGGTCCTGGAAAGAAGGACGCAAGCATTCAGAGCCTGTCACACTCAAAGTTAGCTGCAAGTTTAACTACGCTCTGATACATTTCTGTAATATTTGCTGAAATAAAAGCTTGAAATCGTCTCATAACATTAGAGTTTTGTTTGCACAGGTGCAGATAATCAGGTGACCTTTTAGAAATGTCTGACAAAACTTAACCCCTCCCCCAAATAAACAACTTAACCTTTATACCAGCTACAACTTTGTTGCTGTATCTAGACGGTGTAACTGACTCAACTGACCGGTGTTAAAATGACCAGAGTCATAAGCAAGTCACTCGAGTAACACAGCTTGCCAGACAAAAGTGTGAATTTAATTACCATCAATAAATTATTTTTTGCCAAGCCTTTTAAGACAACCTTACGTAAAATCACTGTTTGGTGGGATATGGTACCCCTATTGTTTTCAATAACACAATTATTGTAAATATAAATCCCACATGTCACAGTACTGTCAGATATCATGAATGTGTTAACCAAAAAAAAAGACTTTGGAGTAATATTTATGAAATAAAAACATATGTCTTGAAGAATTTATTTTTTTTGCAATAAGGCAGTTGAAGTTCGCACAAGTGTTGCATATAACTTAAAACAGTAGCTTACCAGCCACAGTAAACTGAACCAGAGACATGCTGCTAACACCCATCCATAGCATTTTGTGGCTAAAGCTCTATTAAAAGGAGCTGACTGGGCTTTAGAACTGAACAAGTAAATTGCTAACTTTTCCAGCATATCCAGACATCAAGCAAGTGCTGCAGCACAAACATGCTTAGCACTCTGGTCCATTGCAACAGATGTCTTTATGCTATGCTGTGTGACTCTCTGCTTAGCATTTGAGTGACTTTTTCTCGGTTTGCACTTCATATTTGTAATTACTGCTTCTACTAACTTGTGTCACCGATCCTACAAACTTGTGCCTTCCTACAGTGGAAGTGGTTTGGACGCTGAGTGTTATCTATCTTTTTTTTAAATTTTTTTTATGGACAATAGTATCGAATTGCTTGGTCCAAGCTTGTCACAGTGGGGAAACTACTGACAGCTACGCAAGGGTTGAGCAGAGCGCCATCTGCTGGGCGAAATCATATGGTGTCAGACACCCAATTGCTAGAGAAGCTGAGGAGATACTTGGGATGCAAAGCCGGAGCTAAATGTCAAGAGAAGAGACAGAAATACAAACCGTATTTACTGTCAGTCATCACAGGGGAAGTGAATTCTCTCCAAAAAAATGGATGAACTGTCAGCACTGGTGACTACATCACAGCGAGTATAGAGAATGCACTTGTGCTTTAACACAATGTGCTTTACTGAGACGTGGCTGAACGACAACGTACATAACTCTGATGTGGCTTGAAGCTGTTTGGGAGGACAGAACAACAGAGAGCAGCAAGGAGAAAGGTGAAAAAACTTGCCGTCTTGGTGAACAACAGGTGGTGCAATCCTGGCCGTATCACAGTTAAGGAAAAGATCTGCAACCCCAACATTGAACCGACTGCTCGAGGCTTACAACCTTCCTATATGAGAGAGTTTTCTCATGCCATTGTCGTTGTTGTTGCGTACATCTGGCCATCTGCTAAGGCAGCGGTAGCATGTGACATAATACAAGCTGTTGTTGCAGGACTACAGATTCAACACAAATGCGTTCATCTCCATATCTGGGGATTTTAATCACACATCCCTGGCCTCAACCCTCCCTAACTTCCACCAAGTTGCTGAAAGTTGCTGATTACCCCATTAGGCAAAATAAGACACTGGACTGTATGCAAACTTAAAGGGAGCATACAAAGACATACCCCCCCCCCCCAGTGAATAAGACCACAACCTCTTTTCCAGTGTCAGCTGGTTACCACTCGCACCATCAGAAAGCACACATCTGAGAGTGATGAGGCCCTCCCGGATTGCTTTGAGTGCACAGACTAGAGGGTGCTGAGTGAACCGCATGGGGGAGGTATTGACAGACACTTACTGCATCACAGAGTATATCAATTTTTGCACAGATCTTTTCATCCCATGATAAACCATTCAGTACTTGCTGAATAATAAACCCTGGATTACCAGTGTCTTAAAGGTCCCCCTCAACGAGAAGAAAAGGGCCACTGAGACAGGGGACAAGGAAGCTCTTAAGAGTACTCATGGTTGACTCAAGGTCTGTCTCAAGAAAGCCAAGTGAGACTACAAGAAGAAATTAGAATATAAATTTAAATAAATGTAAAGAAGGTGTGGAGCTGCATGAGGACCATCACTAGCATCAAAGAGAAACACTGTCATAAAGTGGAAGGCAATATGGGCTGGATGGATGAGTTTAATCTGTTTTTTAAAAGGTTTGATACTGCTACATCCCCCCACCCTCTTCTGCTCCACCTCCTACATCTTCCTCTAGCTGCAACATCTTCTTCACTGCCAACCAGGTTGAAATGGACCCAGGAAGGCTTCACCCCACCAAAGCTGCTGGCCTCAGGTTATGTGAGCTCCAAGGTCCTGAATCCTTTAGCTCATCCTTAATAGGATCTTGAGACTTGAGAGAGTCCCTGAGCTATGGAAAAAAAAAAAAGCCTTGCCTGGTTCCTGTGCCAAAGAAAGATAACTCCAGCAGCATCAATGGCTAGAGACCAGTTGCCCTTACCTAACACACAAGGAAGACCATGGAGCTCTCGCTCCTGGGTGTTCTCGGGCTGCTGGCCAGATCCTCACAGGACCCCCTGCAGTTTTTCTTACTAGCACAACATCAGGCTGGAAGATGCTGTCATTTACCTGCTCCATTGGGCCTCCTCTCACCTAGACAAGCTGGGAGACACTGTGAAGATCATGATTTTTGATTTCTCCAGTGCCTTCAATACAGTCTAGCCCCTAAAACTGGATGAAAAGCTCAGGGAGATGAATGTCAACACATTCTTGGTAGTATGGATGATAGACTATGCAACCAAAGTTGAATCTTCTTCTCAAAGAGTCTAGGATTTTTAAACCTCTGTGACAATGTTTTATGATTCAGTGGTGGCTGACATCCTCTTTTATGCCATTGTGTGCCGTGAAGGAGCACTAAAGAGCAAGGAGGCTGGCCAGCTCAACAAGGTGATCAAGAAAGCTGGCTCTGTTGTGAGGTTGGCATGAGGTTGTACTTACTGGTGGAAGTTGCAGGGAGAAGAATACTGAAGAGATTGTTATCAATCATGGACAATGCACAGCACCCACTTCAAAGCACACTCATTGCACAAAAGAGCACTTTCAGTAACAGGCTCATTACCACGCACAGCACCATAGAACATTATAAGACCTCCTTCCTGCCAACAACAAATCAGACTTTTTAACTCCTCTTACTATGTACAAAGTTAGGTTTATTAACTATGCTGTTGTAAGTGTTTCTGATAACAGACCACAAATAGTTTGCTCAAAAAGTAGGAGATGGAACTGGGGGGCAGAGAGGCTTAAGGGTTAATTTCAAACAGCACAGAGAAAAACTTGAGATATGTTCCCTCAATATCAAAATTAGAGGAAGAGAGTCAAAATGCAAGAAAGGGGACCGGGGGAGTCAGGTAAGGGACACCAGCAAGGGTGGCTGGGTCCACAGCCAAGGGGAGCAGTTCTTTTCTAAGTTCCAGACATGTTATGGATGGAGGTACAGGCTAAGAGCATACAGAATTGTCAGAATCAGTAAGGACATCAGATGAGCATGGAAGTCTGGGCAGTTGTATGGAAGAAGAGGGCCTGGGTGGGGAAAGAGAGAAGTTTTTAAGGTAGACATACAAAAAAAAGAGGCTGTGCAGGTGTCATCAGGACAGTTTATTTGACATATACAATTCTACAAAGTGAAATGGATTAATGAGATATCTTTTAAAGGAATGCTTTTTATATGTTTAGTAGAGTTCACAGACTTAGTGAATCTATGTCAAGGAGCTTTGAGGCTGTTCTAAAAGCTTGTGGTAAAGATCACCTTACAGAAACTATCACGATGTTCCTTTCATTTATTATA
>JAUZTA010000016.1:17909581-17921475 GCA_034780835.1 Ctenochaetus striatus | reverse complement strand
TATATATATATATATATATATATATATATATGTGTGTGTGTGTGTGTGCGTGTGTGTGTGTTAAAATATATAATAGATAAGGCAGAAATACCAAAACTTGCAGTTCCCCAGCCTAGAATAGAAGCTTGGAGGGAGATTTTTAAATAATTTACACATTTGACAAGCTTATTCCACTATTTTTCCATACAGTCTTTGAGTACAGCCTAACAACTGTAATAGTTGGACTGTAATTTTGTAATATTTTGTAATTTTGTTTATGAGTCAATTTAGCACGACACTTTAAAGGATCCAGTGTCCGTAGTACTTTTCAGTATATCACCTCATCTATTAAACCTAGAAAACCTTTACTTACCACGACAGAAGTTACAGTCCTGATGAAAATACAACAATATCCATGTACCATTAGTATTTTTTAGGTAAAGATTATGGGATGAATAAAGAAATTTAGTAAAAAGTGTAAAAGTGTGACTGGGTGTATGTATGGAGGTATGACAGAGAAATACAGAGAGAGTGAACCAAGACACTGGCCTTCCAGTGGTCTTACATCATCTTTTAATGAGGGCCCTAATAATAATCTTCAGTGGTTGCTACTTGAGAAAGGGCTGAGTGGCATTCAAAGGGAATACTGTTAACTCTTCATGACACCAGTGCCAGCAGGGAGAACACTAGGGAGACTTGGTGAATAGATTAAGAGATGAATGGAAAAAGTCCATGACTGGATTAGTGGAGAATGAAGGAAACACATGATTGGCCAGTTGAAGTTGTGGTCAGGAAGTGGATGCAAAGAAGTTTAAACAGATTAATTATGGAAAGCTCACTGACTAATAAGAAACTCAACCATGTAGATCTGTATTAGCTGTTAACATACAACATCTCTCCAGTTTTATATGGATATAGCACTTTTTTCTCAAGAATCAATGCTGTATTGCTTTTTTTGTATGTTTGTTACACATCTAATGTTTTAATACATTTAAGTGGAAGATAGGGCTTTCAAAACCAATGCACTGCTAAAAGTTATTAACTACTTTCAGAGAGTAGTTGACTAGTTGATTGATAGTGCGAGATGTATCATATTTTCATCCAAGCTGGTAATATTGCTTGACTTTTTGTAATTTGCTACATGTCTGCAGCTTTAGAGCCCCTCACTGCGCACACTCATATTTTAAAATCCAATAATTGCCACTATTTAATTAATGCAATGTGCTAAAACCACAGATGAACAATTATTCTACAACAATGCACAGAAGAGACAAGTGGTTTTGATTGTTAACTTATCAACTATTCTGTGAAACCCATGGTGTGAAACCAAATTTTTCTGACCACAGATTTAGATTTATTTTTTTACGCAAAAATCTGACCAGTGGGTAACAAGTAAGGTAAAGTTTATGTGAAGCATATGTGAAACAGGGTTGCAGTTTGCTTTTTGTGACTTGGCTCATGGTGTTACACAGGCACAGAGAAAACTCATGCAAGAGAGACCCTACATATGCTTTGTTAGCCATGTGATTGGCTTGGCTCTAGGGATGGCAATGTCAGTTAGTCGGTTGGTCCACCACTTTAACCTCATACTGAAGTACCTCAGCAGCTTGGATGGATTGCTCCATTTTACAGTGAGCTAAAAAAAAAGTCTGATGAAAAAAGGCTGCAGAGCAGTACATCTACTTATCAAAAGGTTGGTGGTTCAATCTGTTACTCCTCCAGTCTACATGCTGAAGTGTCCTTGGGCAAAACACTGAACCCCAAAATTCTCTGAATGGCTGTTTCATCAGTGTGTGATTAAGTGTGTATGAGTTCCTGATGTTTGAGACTATATAGTGACACCACCTCCCTTCAGTGTATGAAAAGTGCTTTGAGTAGTTGAAAGATGAGATAAGAGCTAGATTAAAGTAGTTCATTCACCACGCAGCAAGAAGAAGAAGATGTAGGTGTGTCTGCTGCTGCTGCAGGTGGGCTGAGCTTCGTGTGTAGAGAGGTGAAAATCTTGATTCAATGTGTACATTCACTGACAAAGTGTCCAGGGGTGTTGAGAGACAGTCACACCCCGGCAGAGACTAGCAGTTAGTGAACAGTATTGCAACATGTAAATGAAATTAAGAATTACACCATTAGTGATACAGTTATGTTGGCCTTAGGTCATATCTACTTTTTACTGATTTAATGTACCAACTGGTGACCTGAATCCTAAACAGTCAAGATATTGTGTAACAAACAGGTGTTTGCTGTGTTTAGTGAAAATTTGCTCCTAAAATTTACCTTCAGTGAGATGTGTAACGTCTTTGTGCTGTTTATGACAATAATCCCCTTCACAACATACAGCTCAATCGTTTTTGGAAGGAAGAGCTCAGCGGAAGGGAGATGATTAAGGTTCCGGTGATATAACGCTTTGAGAATACAGAGGCAGATTAGGTGAAAATAGAGCAGATTGAGGAGGACTTGAAGGTGCAAAATGTCGCTCAGATATGTGAGCACAGCAACAAACTTGCTTATGGATCTAAATCTCCCTCTAGGACTGGCAAGATACGTAGCATCATTTGTATGCTGTATGCCATATGTAAAAACTGCACTACTTATTAGCTGTAATAGGTGTTTACTATGTGTTTATGTAACATTTTTTAAAGACACAACATTTTAAATTTTATGGGTAAGACTTTATACAAATACCAAAATCATCAGTATGTTGTTCAATTTTTCCATCAAGTCTGTTTTGTGGGGTGAGATGAAGATTGCAGCCCGTGCTAGCAGGACTTAAACAGGATTTTGTGTCCTGTTTATTGTTTGTGAAGATCAAACAGCAGCCCCAAGGATATACTTTGGCTTATCTCTGTCCATGTCAATGCCTTGCGCACTTGACAATGGTGAAAACTATTGGTTGGTGCTTGGTATTCACACCATAACCTTGAAAAGACAATCGCTCAGTAATTGCAATCCAAACAGAGAAAAAAATTACCTCAGCTTAGAAATAAAGATAAAAAGTTTTTTTTTAATCTCAGTATACAAGTTTTCCCATCAAAACAAGCCCTGGAATACATGTAGAGTAGTAAGTAGACTGTCGGAAATGGAAGCAAGATGGGCGAAAATAAGTTGATGGTTCCTAAAAGTTGTCAGTCTTTTAAAACATGTTTAGTTTTAAATATCCTGTTGATCCCTTAAGAAGCTTGGTTCAATTTTATCTTGTTTCTGGTTTACAGTTCACCAACTTTTTCCATTTTGTTTTATGTAAACTTTTCTTACAGATTTTATGAAAAAAACAGACTGGTATTTAAAGAGGCATATTTTGAGAGAATGGTCATAAACTAAAAGAGCTAGGCCCCAGTTCACCGCACTGGGACAAGAGGCGACTTTTGTGCTGTGGTCACAGTTAAGATTTCAGGTCATGTGATGCACACAAGACCAAATAGACTTTTAATAATACACATCCATTACATAAAAGCTTTAAAACAATTAATACAATTTTCTGAGCATTATAAACACAAGAGTATTTATATGATCCAAATTTGAGGGATTAGTTTGTATAGCATGTAAAAAGTAAATAAAATATTTTTGGGCAGTTCTCATGTGTAATGGATCTGTAGGAAGTCAGCCAACCCTGCTACAGGAGACCTCAGGTGAACATGCTCTATTGGCCTGAAGGTACAGTAATGCCCACTGAGAGCAGCTCTCAATTTAATGAATGAGGCATCGAATTTGAATACACCAATCAGTTTCATTGATTTATTATTTGTTATTATCATATTATTATTTTATTTTGATAATAATATTATATTATTGCTGGTGATGGCACACAAACAGAAAAATAAAAAATAAGAGCATTCAACTATTCAGTGTAAAGAGGCACTGAAATCCTGCTTGCAATTTTTACCCTCAACTAGTTAGGCTTTGGAAAGATTTTGTTGATCACAGATCTGTCCATTGAACTCTGAAGAAGAAAACAGGGAGGAACTAATTTGCCTCTGTAAATAAGTGTCTAGTCCAATTCTTTACAGAAAGCAGTTACAGGAAATATAGATTTGACTGAGGTTTGATGGCAATCAACAGGTTTCTAATAGTACTGTAATCAACTCCAGCAATGTCTGCTTGATCAGTCCAACACGGACCGTGCTGCCATATGAGAAAGACAGAAAAGAGACAAATATGTACAACATGTGAGCATCAATATCATCAGACAACTCAAGACTGTTTAATGACAAAACTGGTTGCGTTCTTTTTAACAGGTCTAAAAAAAAGCTGCAGCTAAAGTTAAAACTTATTAAAAGAAAAAAACGTATTTAAAAAAATGAAAAAAATGGCTGCTATTAGGTACCTATGTATCTTTTCTATTCATGCTATTCTATTTTTTGAAGCAGTATGCAGGACAGGAAAGAACTTTTAGGCTACAAAGTTTTCCAATTGAAATTGCACCTCGGATGATGACTTGAAAACGGTTGAAAAGTCAGGAACTTATAATTACAACATCTCCGATATGACATTTACCCAGCATCAGAGTGAAACTCAGTTGTTCACTCCTGGCTCCAATAACTGCCAAGAATGCAGCTGTGCCTGAGCTCAGGACAAGGAGCTTTAAAATGTCCCTGCAGAAAGTTACTGGTAAGAATAATAAAAATATTTTTTGGATCCACATTCGTATTTCTTTGGTGTTGCAGTGTATGGTGCAAGTACTCAGTGTATACTAACTTTGAATATACGAGAAGCTCCTTTGTTTCATGATTCAAACATTTTACACAGACACATTCCATACAGAAACACATTCATTGAACCAGTTATTGACTTAATAATGTGACACCATAGAGAAAAGAGTAAGCTGGAGTCAGATTTAATGAAACACAAAGCCATCATGGATTGTAGAGTGATTATCACAACTGTATGTGAGTGAGTGTGAATTACTGGCGTCAACCGGGAATTGAAAGCCTCATGAAGTTAGTAATAAGTGAGTCTGCCAGGTGCTCCCTCAAGCTTAGCTGAGCATGTCTGTTTCAATCAACAAGTCACACAACAAACACATCACAGGTTGAGCGGTTGCTGCTGGATGCGAAGGTAGCAGCAGCACTTTATATCCTGAAACCCTCCTCTGTCCTTTGTCTGTATGCAGTTCAGTCATTCAGGCAGGCTGCCCTGATAGTCACTGAATAAAATATGGAGGCTTCCCATTGACAGAAGAGCAAAATATGAAAAAAACGTGGTAATATCAGTGTGCTATCTTTGCTAATATTTCCATAGGAAGACTAGATTTAAAGGTCTGAAGAATTGGCAAGGTCCAGAATTTTGCCTTTATCACATTACATCCCCTCCTATTGATCCTGTAAAACAACTTGAGCTCCTTGACCTCATTTCACAAACAGACACTGTGACATTGTGCTGGCAAATTAAAATTCAAATCAATCTCCCCTGTGTAAAAAGAAAAAAGAGCAGAGAGAGGCAGAAAGACAGAAAGAAAGAGAGAGAGAGAGAAATAGAAGGAGGGAGAGAATGGGAGACCTTAAATAAAAGGTGTCATCTTCCCCAGTGGAATTTTAATGAAGTGAATTCATAGTCTCTCCCACAGAGAGAGGAGCAAATAGCAGCTGCAATTTATCAGCAAACCAGAGTCAAACGTCCCCAGTCAGAGGAGGAGGAGGAGGAGGAGGAGGAGGCCTCTCATCAGTGCCTTTATAAACTACAACAGTAGTTATGATAGGGAGCTCCCACATCTGTTAAAAAAATGAATATGACAACGGAGTTTGGCATTGAAGCAACTTCACTGATCCCTGTGGGGAAACTAGGTCACTACACCTGTGAATTAAAATAAGATAATAAAAAAAAATATTAAAGCTTTTAAAATAAAAGAAATCGACTGCAGACATATGCAGTCAAACGTCTGTTCAGGAGACAGTATAGATCTCCTCTAATGTTTACTACTTGGAACATTTTGAATGTGATTTTAAAATTATATGACAGATGCTAGAATCAAAGTAGGCAACAGTGCACCTGTACTAATTTCTTTTTATTAAATTCTGCCCTTTGGTAGCACCATTTCAGTTGTTTCGTCTGCTGATAGTAAAGCAGTAATGAGAACTTCGGCAGCCTTGAATGACCTTAAATAAAGTTGCAATCCATCAGTGTTACAGATGAATGAAAACTATTCAGATATTTAAGTGCAGGTTTGCTTAAACATTACTGAACACACACAGGAAGTTTATTTTATTTACGTTGCTGTAATTCCTTATTTTCATCCCACAAATATACCTTTTATTAAAAAATATTAACAGTTTATAATTGACAGACAGAATTTGGGCTATAGAAAAATAAAATAGAATAATACCAGCCTTATTCTGGTAGATAATTTTGATTTAGTCTAAAAATCTTGATTGCTAAATGTAAAGGTTGCTGTCATTATCGTAATATGGAAATTATAAAGAATGCTGTCAAATCAGAAAAACAAAAACAAAAAAAAAACAGGCAACAGGCCAAGAACGTAGCCTTGAGGAAGCCCCCAGGAAAGACTGTGGCAATCAGAGAATCTGTTAATACTTCATAAATAAAGACACGTGTTCTACCAAGAAGACATGAACAGAACCCTGCCTGTGCACTGCAAGTGTGCCACCATTGTTCTTGAGACAACTGAGCTGGATATTCTGCCCTTTTTTAATTGTGCTATGTGCAGAACAAGAACACATAAGAAGACAAGGAAAAGAATCATACAATTCTATTTGTCAAGACTTCTGCTAGTTATCACAAGAGATCAAGTAATACTTCCTGTTACTACTAAATGACTAAAAGTGAAGCGTGAGAATGAACTTTTGTATAGATATTCAGAGAAGACTGGGTCTCCCAGGACCACCAACACTTATTCCTGCAGTCCTTCTTTTAATATGTTTTCCTTAACTAAAAGCAGTATTAAATTTAAAAAAAAGCAAATTTCACAGAACCCAGAGTCCTTGTGAGTGAGTTCATGTTTAAAATTGTTCGTAACGGTTGCAAAGTCTTAAGACTGAAGCCAGCCTACCAGAGGTTTGGCCGTAAAAACTTACATATATTAAGTATATTATTAAAGTGGGAAACATTTGTATTTGATAACATAACATGATATGAATTCTCTGGAGAATCGCTGGGACCTCAGCTGATTCCGATGCAAGTCTAACCTTAGTCCAAAGAAAGACAGCTGGTTTGACCTGAAGGAAAACAGGCTAAATATCAATGAAGCAAATTTGGGGGCAAAGTTTTTTCCATGGGTTGTGTGTGTGTATGGCCACGGCACACATAGACACACACAGACACAGTTGCAGGGTGATGAAAGAGTGTGATTGAGAAGACAAAAAGAAAAAGAGAAGGTGAGGGAACACAGGGTGAAATATAAGCAGATAGAGAAAATGAATAGAGGGAGAGAGGTCAGGCGTCTCGTGTCAGACAGTGAATACTGAAACTAAAAGTAAATCCAAAGGAGTTTCAGTCAGCACTCAGTAGGTCTGCTGCCCCACGCTGACTCCATCACAACCTCTAACAACATGCTGATGGTTTCTGACTGAAAATATCTGTTGACTTGGCCTCAGATGGTGTCAAACAAGGATAATCTGAGGGGGTTCTGATTTTCTTTTAGATGATCCAAGTGATGTACACTCTCACTGTTAGAATTCTAGCTAGCTTTTCTTACTTGGTTATGCTATAAATAATGAATGTCCAAAACACAACAGGTACATCAGTATATCAAATACAACCAAGGACAATGGAGAGAGGACAGTATGCTCTTTTGGGACTTTTTGTTTTGTTTTTTTACAACATACTGTAATGATATTGGAAATTTTATTTTGGAAAAGTGAAGAAGTGAATATATTAAACTTCTGAAAAACTTCTGTTGTGTGTTTCCCACAACAATGCAGATAATAGAAGTAGCTGAATTGTTTTTATTTTTGTTGACATGTTGGTTACCATTTTAATTCTTTACATTCTTTATTTCCACTGAATAAAGTTAATGTCAACACCTTATGATCGATGATTGATTGCACCTCATATACACAGTGAATTGATTTTATCTTGCATTTTATAGACAAATCTGCTGGCTGATTTACATGTTAAGCTCTGGAGCACTGTTGCCATTACTGCAGGGGCAGACCGGAACCGAATACATTTGGGTTAATCACGGTCTGCAGAACCCTGTGACGGAGAATTATATTACTTTCAAAACACTTGTCTGCTGTTAGTTATGACTGTGTGTGGGGGCGCTAAACGCAGCAGGAGGACTTGCAAGCTTATTATTGAAATCATTAATCTCTATGATCTCTATTACTGTAATCAGATGGAATGCATTATTTAATTCAAAACAGAGAGAAGATATCTTTTAAAAGTGGAGTTTTTGCCATAGTATACAGTACCAAACTGGCAAAGAGAGGGTCTGAATGGCCTCTTTAGTGGCTCCTTGTAGTTCCGCTGTTGGCATGCCACTGAAACTGAAACATGAGAATTCTAAAATAATTAAGCTTAGGATGCTTTTTTTCATCCATTTTTCTCCAAAGTCTGTTGTTGGTACAATAATTAAAAACACAGGGAAGAAAGGATGTCTAGTTGTCTGTTACAACTGGACTTACTTTCATTGAAAAGTTTTGACAGCTTTTATATTACAGCAGTCACTTTAATAGCATTTTATATAGTTTATTGACTTTCCTTTACCGCAGATAACCAGATCAACAGGATCTGCTGGATGAATTTCTTGGCAGAAAACCTGAAAAACTGAAATCCCTTGCATATATCTAGTGTTTTTACAGATTTAACATTAAGGCCCCTTGTAAATAATTGTAGTATGTTACTTCTGCCTACAGCCTGGTTTTTGTTTGTAGAGAGACTAAAGTCCTGGTAGTGACCACTAGAAGTCTCAATGATCTTTACAGTCCACATTACCCAGGTGCTAGAGAGAATTCTTGGAATTTACCAATGCTAGCTTTGCCTAATGATAAATACTTTCTCTAAGGCTGGCAAGCATATAACCTAACACCCTTCCTTGTGAACTGCAATAGACATAATTGTGTAATTTAATTGTCTCTAGGTGAGTATAATCTTCCTGACCTTGAGGGGTAAGTGTGTTTGGATAATTCATGCCAGGTCTCTGACTTGCCTCTCTCACCAGCAGCCTCTGACTGGATGAGCTGTCTCACATCCCATTTGGCAACCAGGTTAGCCAGGATGCACTTCAATGTGATTCTTCCCTTTAAAAGGTGGAATATTTAGAATTTGTGGTGGAGGGTTAAACAAAAATTTGTTTTCTCAGTCTCTTTTGTCTTCAAGAGTGTCCTGCAGTGTGACATCTGTGTCTTCTCTTACTCCAACCTTGGAAGTCCTTTTTTCTTTCTGCTGCAAGTAAAAGCTCCTGGCGGCAAATTTGATGAGAGCACCACACCCCTTAGTATAATGTCAGTACAACATGGTTCTCTTGGTTTAACTAAAAACCTACTCTCTCATAATCAAAGGTGAAAGTAGGCTGGTATGGTCCAGTACTGCATACCACCAAAAGATTCAGTGGCATTATGTAGTACTGGAAAGAGGGGAGAGAACCTGCCTGTAAAAAACCCACAATCAAAACCAGTCACAGTTTTGGCAAGAAAACACATCTGCTAACATTAATTCATCCTAAACAACACTTGAATGCCCAACCAATTGTTTCTAAGTTGTTCTGAATTGCTTCTGAATGCTCCATGCAATGTTCTGATCCAGCTGGTTTCCATAACTAACTGCTGGTTAACGTTAGCACGAGCTTTGCTAACACACTGCACCCAAATTATATCTAGTGCTGTGAGGTTTTGGCAGGTAAGCATTTGTTGCAAAATCTCCAATTAAAATGTGTAGCAGTGCAAGTTGAGCTGTTTCATGATATTCTGTTTTCTGCCAACAACACAGACAGCAGTTCAGACAGGCTGTGTGTTAGGTGATGAGCGGGAACTCCCCAACATGCTGCTGGACATGTGCATCTTTCTTTACTTCCTAAACTCAGTACCTGTGAAAGGGTACATCTGATTTGTGGTAGTAGCACCAGTTAGAATTGAAAACTACTTTGACCCCTGTTCACAACATAAAGATTTTCTTGAAAGTGGTGCATGAAGACATTTTAAGGACAAACAAATATGTAATCTTCATCATTCAAAAATCATGACTTGAGCAAATTTGATGACAGGACAAAAGCAGACCTTAACAGTGACTAAGTGTTAAACAGGGACAGGTAAGCTGGTACAAGGGTCATACATTTATATAAAAGATCCCAAAATAAAAAGTGCAGACAGTGAAAAAGAGTTCTTCTCAAACTGGTACCAAATGCTTACTATGCACCACCTTCCTGACAAAACTTTGTATTGTTTACAGTAAGTCACCACCAAAGCCTGTGAGGATTTTTGCTCTTTCCTATACATAATTTCTTTTTGTTTACAGAGAAGTCGTCTCTCTGTAAATTTCAAATTTGTGTCAGGATGGATGAAAAGCAACCAGGTCATTTAAATTCTCTTCTCATTATAGTCTGGAAGACACAGATAGAGGTCCAATTTACATTTAGATTGTTTCAGCAGAAGTAAATTAATCAACACTGCATCCCAGCCAACACACTTGTACAGAATACCTAGAAGAGTGACACGCATGCATATACGTATTACATACCTTTAAATTTTATATATAGTATTTTCAAATTTACATTCATGCAACACAAGATTATTTGTATATGTTATACTAAGATGAGTGATGCACAAACAGAAGTCCAGATCTACTCATACGCTTTAAACTCTGCAGTAACTACTGGCTTTTTTTAAATTTCCTAATAATTTGTGTAACCTTGTGAAAAAGAAAATCTTTTCCTTTTTCTTTATAACCATTGTTTCTTTTTCAGTGCAAACATCCCATGGTCAATTCCTCAAAATGATTTGTTAAAGGACTTCTGAACCTTTTCACCTATCCATCAATGTCTAAATCCTTGAATTTCCTCGGAAGCTTTCATCAAGGTCCTTTCATAGCAACAATTGTTCTGAGTTTGTTTTGCCCGTGACCTGTTGTTGCGACTGCCTCTTTTTATTTAACAACCTTCAGATGTAGCCATTTTCAGACCAACCAAACTTTTCTTTAACTGAACCAAACTCATTTTGTGTTCACAACAAGAGTTATGGTCTGCTAAAGCTCAGATTGAGTGTTCACCCCACAAATGTTTATGTTTAGGGGAAACAAGTCTATGTTTTCCTCCCTAAGAGTGATTTCAAGGTCCAGGCTTAATATTAGTAGTACTACAGTCTGATAAGAGTGATTTTTTTCTCATTTAAATACATATTTTGTCAACATTTCTTTATTAAGCTTGTTAAGATAATTTTTCTCTCCATAAGCTAATGAGAAGCTATAAGTGGCTCATAATTTTAATTGGATATTAATGTTTCATCATTCTGTCTCAGCGTAAAATATTATATTATTTAGACTTAAAAAATTGAATTTGTATTAAACATCAATCATACTGTAGGATGACTGGTTTTGTGAACAGATGCACCTTTAAAACAGCGGTGAACTGCTGTGATTAACTGGAATCAAAACCAGTGCTGTGCTGGCTGTCCTGTGTGTTGGTACCGGAGTTGGACATGAATGAAAAGACAAAGAACACTCAGTCTAAAAATGATCTTTTGGATATCTTTACACATAAGTTACTCATAAATGTTTACATGTTTTAATCCTCACAAACCAAAACTGGTGATCAGAAATTTTAACTGTAAAGATTTGCAGTCAATTGGAAAGAGAGCATTTTCTAGTAGTTTGTCTCATTTTTCTATATTTTTTTACAGGGACTGATCACTCCACAAGTCAGAAACTAAGAAAAAGAGAAAACTCAACAGTCTAGTTAAAGCACAGAAATTATTTTTTTTTCTTGATAAGTACAGTTTTAGACTTTTTTTTTTTTTTTTTTTTTTTAAAAT
>JAUZTA010000016.1:17843482-17860911 GCA_034780835.1 Ctenochaetus striatus | reverse complement strand
ACGTAAGTTTTTTTCTAGACGGAGGAGGAAGGATATTCGGTTTTACAAAAACCCGGCTACGTGTGGACAAGGCCTGAGCTCTGAGCCTGAGGTTGCGCCTTCTCTATAGAGAATAAACTCTTGTGCACAAAGCTATGCAGTCTTGTTTGCTGACTCCCAAGCAGGTCTGCTAAAATTGCCACAACACATGAATAGGAGCATTTTGATAGTTGTAGTTACAATGTGAGTTTAACCCCAAATCTTATCACATGATAGCACATGTTGGATGATATTATAACTTAAGTGGCTGAAACTTAAGTGGAAGCAACACCTCTCTTTACATTTCAGAACAGCATTCTCTTCCATGAAATGATCTAATATTTCCTGTTTGTGTCCTTCTTGTAATTTACTGCCCTCTAAAGGCCATAGCAAGCTATTAAAGCTATTAAAAACATTATGGTCAGATTTAACGCCCCTTGATCCAACCATGGCAGAAAACCAATGTTCTTTGCAATTTAAAAATTACAGTACCTGTCACTTTCTTAGTTGGCCAAATGAGATCATTAAACCACCTCCATCATAGCTAATCGCAGCTATCAGTCAGCCATTTGAGTCCCTAATTATCCAATCATCATTGTTTGGGGCTGCTACCCTGTGTGAGGTCTGGTAACCAGTAATTGCTAACCGTTTTGTGTCAGAATACTGAGGTACTTGGCAGCTTATCCTTTGTGCAGAATAACTGCAAGGTCTGTGCTCAGGGCCATAACGCAACTCATATCTGTGTTTGACATGCCCAAAGTTTTTCAAAGTGACCATATTTGATTTCAAATTGTTAGCCTAAATTTTAAAACTGCAAAGAAATCAAACAGTCATAACTTTATCACACACAGAATGAAGGTGCTTCGGAGCACTTTCACCAAACACTTGAATCCCTTTTGCAGACTTTTTTACTGAGTTTAGTCAGATTGACATGCATTGACAAAGCGTCGGAAGGCACGCAGACACCAACTGAGAGAGCTTTTGTTTGGAAAAAAACGATATATTTTAGCGTGAAGTTTAACTGTTTGTTGTTTGTTTTTAGGACCTCCATGTCCTTTTTTTGTGCTTGACTTTGTTGCTGTTTGCCACCAGAAGCTGATGGCTTTATTCACTCCATGAATATCTTGCTGCTTGTTTGTTTTGTCATCTTTGTCAACAGTACTTTGCATTTCTAACTGACACAGTGACCAGCGGATGGAAGATGAGTGTCAGCTCACTTACTGCCCACTGAGAGATAGAAAAGCGAAAAATGTGCCATCCACGACTTTTTGCCTCACGCTACTCCAGCGCATACGCTCTCCTCCTACTTTGTTTCTTTCTCTTCTCTTTACTAACCCCAACACATGCATGCAGGCACGCTGGCTTAGGCATCACACACATCAATCTGTGAGTGACTCTCTACGAGGGCTCACTGTTGCCATTACACACATGTCCAGGTAGCACAGCCACCCCTAGCATCCAGTGTGTTCAGCTCTGCTGTGCCCCATCTTGTGTGTGTTTGAAAGAACATGTGGAGCCCTTGGTGTTGCAACAATTGTCTTGTTCAAACTTAGTCACCTTCAGTGACTAACATGTGACCTGACTTAACCACATCAGCCATTTGGAGACTTTGCCATCATGATCTCTACGAGATCTCAACCCCTATCTTAATCATAATTCCCAAAACTGATAAGAAAAGTTTCTGCTGTCTAGGAGAAATCTTTTGTATTTCTGAAATGTATTGTAGGCCAAATAGAATAATCTTAAGCTGTCCTTTCCACACCCTCACCCGAAGAATTTAGTCAAATATGCTAACACACACTTGAAAATGCCCTTAGCCCTGCCTACAAGAACAGTACAGTTGATTATAAAGAATATTTTGAGTGCTAGTACACTGCTTTTAATTGTTACTGTGTGCTCAAAAAATAAAAACACAGCTGGTCTTGAAGGAAGAACTGATTTTTCACCCCAAAGTCAAATCCTCTCAAGCACATTTGTCCAGTTACAATTTTGGAGGTGTCTTTTTGGATTTCACCCTGAGACATAAAATACAATGAATGAAATTGAGTTGGTCGAGGAAAATTAATTAAAAAATGTCTTTTGTAGGTAAGGCAGACACCAGTACATTTAGGCTCACACTGTGCACACGAGGCCTAGAGTCTTGTGGTGATTTTTTTTAACTCTGATATAAGTCTTTGGTAAACAAAAAATAAATTGTATCAGGGATTATGCAAAGGAATCACCTTGATTAATAACAAGGCCAAATAATCATTTTTAGGCAATATGTGAAAGAAAATGATGAAAAATGCCTAAGGAAGTGTTGCTTAGTCTGGCAAACAGTGCAACACAAATCAGTGTCCTCAAGAAATTTTGTTTGGAAAAATCAGATTCACTTTTCAACTTCTAAGCAGAAATACAAATTAACTGAAACCCAGATGACTTGCTCGAGGCATTGTGGATCAACACCGGTGGATCATGCTACCAGTTTTATCCAAATATTCAGTTTATCTGGGATAAATTTATGGCAGCATTTAAAAAAAAGAGGAATAAATAACAGCCACCCACAAAAAACACTAATAGCAAATGGTGGCTTCAGAAAAACACTGCAGGGCTTTAAGAGTGATATTGGATAGTTACTCTCAGTAAACAGATGCACTTTCATTGCTATTTTTCTTTGTTTCCCTTTTTGTTTCAAGTCTAATTTGTTTGTTGCATAACTGCAGTATTTGTCTGTTTAGTTGCTGAACTCATGTTATTATTCTGTTTTATAAGTTACCTGCTGAATTCAATATAAATAATTTCTCTTGGGAGGGTTTTGGAAACTCTGCCATCTCTAGAGCATTTTTATTTCAGTTATAAAACCTTGGCCTAATATCCAGTCAGTCAAATGAGTATGATATCTTGCTTTCAAAAGCTACAGAAATTAGTTGAGCATCTCTAGTTTATGAAAAATATAATCACTGAACCTCAGAAGAAGCACAACCTCTGAGCCTATGCCTCCCTGTACTGCCTGTCAAAATGATTTTTACATGTTAGTGTTTGCTTTCAAGTCAGGGGCAGGTCTCACTCCAGCCTACACTGTTGACCTTTCCTCTCAATACACTTCTTTTCTTGGCCTGAGGTCTACCAACCAGTTGTTCTTGACTGTCCCCAGGGCCGGACTGAAGCTGAAGGCCGGTGGCACATTTTCTGTCAAGGCTTTAAAGCTGGAAAGGTGGAATAGCCTTCAGCTGGACATCAGGCAAGCAACCTTGCTGTCTTCTCTGATGTCCTACCACATGCATTATTATTCCCTCTATATGTGTATCTGGCACAAGTGTAAAGCCATTTGTTTAAGTTCCTCAGTGCATCTATAGAATGTGTTTACATGCAGCACAGGAAGTTAAGGTTTGTTTTGATAATATTTAGCAACTAAACTGAGAAAAAGTTGCAGTGCATATGATAAATAAAAAATAAAAAATGTAGCCAAGAAAGCTTTTACTTTCTACAGAAACTGTGGATAAAGCACATGCTGGCCAACTTTGAAGGAATGACTTCTTTACAAATGCATCAGAAAAAAAAGGAAACAGTCAGAAGAGTATATGAAATATGAAAGAACATTTTGCTGGCTTCATCTTTGCTATTTAATGTAAGCTATTAACTCTGGAAAAAAAATAATTGGGATCATTTTGCTGCTCAAATGCTACCAGAAACTTTTAAAGGTGAAATATTTTCCTGCATGTTACTCATTAAAAATCAACAAACCTTAAATGTCAATAAGATAAACTGACAGTTTAATGTGTTTTGTAGTATTTGAAACTTTTATTACTTATGAATTTTAACCTAGTTATGCAAAAATTGAATTATTTACCTTCTAACTTCATGAAAACAAAAACAACTAAGAAACGGCAGAGCACCATTATGGTGCACTAGAGCAGCACTAAACCTAAGATTACCATTATCTTTTCAATATAAAATAAAACATGAAGGGAACTACCTTTGTTGGGATAAGAAATTGGTAAAGCTTTAAAAGAAATTACACAAAAGCAAAGCAAACAACAGACATGAACCGAAAGTGAGCTTTTGATTAAAAAAAGATTGAAAAATGAATCACAGAAGCAAAAGGCAGCAAAAAGAAATACTAAGGAAATACAAAAATTAAAAATAGGACAGAAACAAGAACACAGAACTAAGCAGCAGAAGCAGGAATGAGGAACAATGACAGAGAGACAGATAGACTTACAAAGACAAAGGGGAAACCACAAAGACTATACACACTGACAGTAATGAGGCACAGGTATGGCAATCAGGTAGGTATCAGGTAATTAAAAAAAAGAAAAACTTGACGGGACATTGGAAAGTAAAGAAAACACAAGACAAAGGCCAACACAATAAAACAGTAACTACAAAAGCAACTAAGAACTACAGAGTGAATATGTGATTTCACAAGAGGAGGATGGCTAATTAAGTAAATATATAATAAGTGTAATCATTGTCCTTTGGATTATAAGAAAGTCATACTTAATAAACCTCTGTATTGTTAATCTGAGCATCATGCTTAAAATAATTTCTCATTTTCGATGGACATCGATATGCTTGAAGCTATTAAGAATGCTCTTTTAAAATAGCTTTCATTATCAATTGCTCAATTTGTTATGATTCATAAAGCATCTGAAATTACTTTAAAAAAAAAAAACATTTTTATTAATTAAATATATTCCCCCCCCCCAAAATACATTTTACTGATAGGACTTAAATTGGAAGTTAACATTTGTTAGTCTTGAAAACTTTAACCACTCAGAAACATAAACTGCCTTTCAAATTTCTTTATTAAGATGCAACTGAGTAGGGACTTTCTATTGACGGATATAATATAAATCTAAGCTGCTACACTATATGTGAACTTATTCTCCATGCACTTTAGAGGCAAGTCTCTCAATAGACAGCTATGATATGCAGGATGAGGGTCACATGACCAGTGAAAGAAACCCAAGTATAGATCAGCATCTTATTACTGCAAAGCCTGCAAGGTAAAAAGGCAATTGATGGTAAAGTCGACAAAACAACTAAATCAAATCAGTACATTTCTACAATTTACTGCATTAAAATTAAGATTACTAACCAGTATTTTATATTAAATAATTCTATAAACATAAAGATTGACTCAAAAGTGTGAAAATGAATTGGTCCTTCATAACCCCTCCCCCTTTCTGTAATGAACAGGGTTCCCAACTTGGAGCAGGCTTCACAAATGAAATTATTCCATCTGTGACACCTTAATACGACAGGGGGCTTCAGAAACTTAAGTACTCTTGCCAGGAGGGTTGGCCAGTAATTAGGATGCATTACATGGCATCTATCTACCGCCTATATTAATCCTCTGACATTCTGCAGATTGCCACAAACCTGAAATCTGAAAATACCAGCGCAGCAGGGCGTGCTGGTGGGACTCCTGCCACCCACACATGACTGAAATTGTAAGAAGGTAGACACACAGAGGACAGAGGAAGAAATGGCCAACTTTGAAAACAGCAAGTTATATTGGTTAATGATTTTTTAACTTTTTGCAGAATGAGAAGTGGTCAACCCTGTACTACTATAAGAGGCTTATAAGCCTTATGCTTCATTATGTGCCTTATTTACATTCTTAATGATAATAATTCCTTTGACTTTATGATCTCAGGTTTTACATTTAGATTTTCTGGTGAAAAGGAGATTAAAAAAATGTTTAATTAGCATTAGAAACAAACAAAATTATTATTAATATTTTCCAACGCTGTGTCCTTGGTGTTTGTTTTTTGTGTGGATTTGTGCTCTGCTCTCCTTTCTAGTCTCTTTTGTACAAAAGGTTGTCTGGTCCAGGTTCTAGCAACATTATTAACATTTGTTGTATTAACATCATTAACAAAACTGTGTGTGTGTGTGTGTGGCGGGGGGGTGAAAAAAGTGTTCACAAGCAGTTTGCCCTTGGTAAATCACACTCCACTCAAAATGTGCACATGTGGACGTACCTCATACTTACACTATACACTCATACAGTTGGCCATAACTGCAAAACCCTTACAAATACTGATACATATTCTGTTTAATGGGTAGGATGGCAGAGGTGCTTCAGACTGGAGAAAGCATAAGAGGCTGATGACTGTAACATATGTTAATGCAGTCAGTTTATCAACAGGACGGTATTATACAGGGTTCTCAGACACGAAGGTGGATGCCAAGCAGAAGCACATTGCTGCAGACTGTATAGAGTGTTAACTGTGTGGGCAGCAGACACCGGAGCTCACAGCTTATTCAAAAAGCATCTTTCTAAAGGCACATGGCTGAAGAGACTTTACACTTAACATTTGGAAAAAAAACCAAACATTGTGTGTGATTCCAACTGACCAAGACAGAGTGTGGGCAACACAGCAACCATCTTCTGGGCTGTTTAGGATTTGGGATGTGGAAATAAGCCAGGAGCTGATGTAACCACTGTCAGCTGCAGAGCAGACTTTAACAGGCATTCAGGCTTGCTGAGTTACATGTGTTTGGTATATGTACATTCTGTTAATCTACCTCAGCATCTGCATAAAAAGTTTAATGTGGCTTCAAATTGTTTGCGTGCTTGGCCTCTTTCTGTACGTGTGCACATTCAAGTTAGTTTGATAAATTACAGCTTTTACATAGAAAGTGGAGTGTGCCCAGTTTCAAATCTCCTTTCATGTATACCGTCCAGTCTAATGCAATCTAATATAGTCTCAGTAATTTAAAACTCATAATTATGTAAAATGTGTAACTGTGAGATATGGATGCTGACATCTAGTAAATTTTTTTTTAAATTACACCATTAACTTTTACTTGAACCATACATGTCAATCCACCCATTCCACTTCCAATCAATACAGTCCACTTAAAGTACTTTAAATATGTCTGCTTATATTATTTCTATCATCTATACTGCTTATTCTCTATTCTGTCTGTGTGCTTGTAGTCTACTTATCTTATTCCCATTCTGCGCCTTATCCCTGTTTTGCTGCTGCAATGATCCAATATCCCCACAGCAATCGATAAAGTTTCATCTCTCTTATTGAGGTATCAAGAGGTTTCAGTCACCTCAGTGGCTGTCTCGTAGTGAAGGACATAAGTTCTAAAAAGGCACCTGTAATACCTGTTCGATCACTTCAGGTTGAAAGGACAAATGAGATGCACCTCTGTCGACATATCATGATGATAAGTAAAAGATCTATTATCCCTCCCTCCAAGAGATTAGTCCAGAAGTCTGTATGAATTAGTAGCCTCAACTGCTTTTATTGATGCACAATTGTTACTTTTTTTACTGTGGAAATAATGTAATGCATTTGTATCAGGCTATACACATCAATACAAAAGACCTAATACTTCAAATATTTGCTAATTTTCCCTCTCTTCTAACAGCAAACTGTCACTCAGAAGAGAACCTCGACGCCTTTGTAATTATCGTAGTCATGAGACTAACATTGATCCATGTCCTGACAAAAAAAAAACAAAAAACAACAACAGATGAAACAGAAAAGTGTTGCTTATCTTTCACCTTATCTTGTCATAGATATGTGTCTGCACTCTTCTGGACTGCTGCTGGACACATGCAGCCTTTTGCTCTCATCTAGCTTTAGTAAATAGCCTGTTGTGAGAAAGGTCAAGTCAAACATGTTTTGGGTCAGCCTAGTCTGTTATAGTTCCTTTATTGATGTGTGCTTACAGCTCAGTGCCACTGACTATATGCACACAATATTCTGGTTATTGATCGAGGTATTGAAGTATAATGCTGTCACTCATGTAAACACCTTACCCTTTAGGCATTACCCGATAAAGCCCTCATTATTAGATAGCTGGGTTACACCTGCATTAACCAGAATATTTGAACAGGCATACACCTTATCCCCTTAACCATGTGGGCATGTGTGGAAAGGAAAAGGTTGTCATTCCTTGAAAATGTTGATTAAAAAAGGAGTTTTTGCTTATTTGCACATTGCTCTCATTATTTATTGGACAACTGCATGGTGTTAACTACTTTTTGCTTCAAGAATATGTTCAGAAGATAATCACAATGTTTTTTGTTTTTGGAAGAAGAAATGGAGAAGTGAAGAAGAAACAAAAATAGAAACTTGAGTAAAATCATGGATCCTACAACAAAATGTCAATGTTTCCTGGATGTCTGTCGAAAGCTGGAGTTAAAAGAATCCGTAGATATTTAAAGTGTTGCTAAGTTTGTTGCTGTTTTTCTACACATGTTAAGGGAAGTTATCAGTTCGGTCATCCAGAGGCAATACACTTGAAAGAATGTATTTCCATAGGGTCAACAGTCAATTAGAGTGTTTATAATCACCAAAGGACTCTGCCACTGATTCAACATGCTGAATTGGCTGAAAAGCTGCTTCCACGGGCCAAAAGGAGCCAACAGTGCAGGACACAGCGAGAGGACTAGCACAACAGATGCTCAACTATGACCCAGCAGCCGACCATCAGCATGTCAGGGCGCTAACGCAGTGTAAGTCTTGTTAACACATCCACACTTTATGGCTGCCACATGGAAAGTGAACTCTGTGACAGCTCTGCAGGAGTTTTCTCTGTTTGTTCCTTATTGAAATGACCTTTACATCTACAAAAGTGATACTCTCTGTATTATGATTTAGAGTAAATTTAATTATCTTTATGTATTATCCATCAACACATGCATGCAAGCCCACATTCCTTGTACACTACCTTGCAAACTAAACAGGGTATTTCTTTGGCTCACTGTAATCATTATGATGAAATTATAACAAGCCTACAACTCATGGTTCTGTTACCCAAACTGCACCTCCTGCATTTTATTTGATCCAGTTTAGCAATGTTATTGTGCTTGCACAGCTACTGAATACAGAGTTGTGAGACTTTAAGACAGAATTGTTTGGGTTTTGATGCTTTAACTGATTTTGGATGCAGGGCTTGTACTGCATCTTGTCCTTTGGGATGTTATTTTGTTATATCGTATATTGATGTTATTTTGTTATATTGTAATACTGTCTTTTTTGCAGCTGCCAGGACTCTGTTATGAGAGGTTTTTTTTCTTAATTGAATTTATTCTTGTAAAATAAAGGTTACATTTAAAAAAAAATCAATGAAAATGATTAAAAAAAACCTGAAGTGTGTCTGTAACCTGGTATAGATGTTTACAATGGATATTTTGTGCAACAATTTGTTAACAATTGTTGTCCATTACCTTTTAAAGTCATAGGATTGGCCCCAGCTTTTGTCCATCAAAAGAAATGTTACTGCATTTTCCATTATGGACAGTTATCTTAGTGAGTGATGGAAAAAGAGATTTTGTGAAACAAGCTCTTAACTTCATGGTGGTTCTCATCAAAATACTCTGACTTTTTTAAGCATGAAATAAACCTTTGATAAAAAGTCCATATGAAATCACTTCTCTGTCACATTTTTCTTTTTGATTTTACTTTTGTTTCCCATTTTGACCCTCTTGTCACTTGCAGTTTTTTCAGTGAGGCTTCATGTGCACAGTTCAACATGACCATATCTGACCTTCTTCCTATTCTTATTCTTATTCTCTCTCCTGTCCTCATAGGTCCACTACAATCCCTCCACTTACTTCAACTCATCTTCCCCTATTAAAGATTCTAGAAAAATCAACAGGGTTGTTATATTGTTTTTAACTATGGAACTTCAAAGGGTATTTTAACACTGAGTATTTCCATGCTTCAGCAGATGCAAGGCAAAGCATAATGATTGAATTTTTGTATTATTATCATTATTAATTAAAGAGCATGGCATAGACCTACTCCACATGTAAAGTGCCTTGAGACAAAGTATGTTTTGATATGGCTATATATAAATAAAATTGATTTGACTTTTTAAGTGTTTGAAGAGTTTGTTAACTTGTCATTAAACACTTTGTTAAACTAATGAAAGCTGCAGACACAGTAGCATTCAGTGGTTTACTGTACGGGCACCATTTTCATTCTCCTTTAAGCACAAAGTGTTGATTTGGTTTGTGTCAACCTTGTTGATCCGCTGAGCGCAAGACTATCCATCTTTCAATGCTAAATCCCTCTGCTGCCACAACAATTTATCACATTCAATAACAGGTGGATAATCATGTTCAAAAGTGACATTGCAATTGGTATATGAAGAAAACACATTAAGGCTTTTCTACAAGGTGCTCTCGTCCTGTCTTGTTACAAGAAACACAATGGGTGCTAGCGAGTCAGTCAAGCATCAATTATTGCTGTTGACATTTGCAGATTTGCGCAAATATCAAAGGGGACTTTTGGGGGTTATTTTCAGTTGTGGAGGTAACATGCATTTTCACCCTGGAGGCAGGGATGCAGAAATAGAGCGTAGAGGAATAGACGAGAGTGGACAACCGGGGGGGAACAGTGATAAATGAGCTGACAAATGTTGTTTGTGTAAGATCATGATAGCCGTGAGAGAGCTATAATCCACACTGGCGAGCTGAGCCAGAGGGCCGCATGCGCTGGGAAGAAGGCAGGCAGAAAACAGAGGTGTGTGTGTGTGTGTGTGTGTGTGTGTGTGTGTGGGTGTGTGAACAAGAAAGATGGGAAGAAAAAGAAAGCTGGGCACAGAGAGAGGAACAGCTAATCCATATCATCAGCAGTCTGGCTAAAAGACAACAGGCATTTCTTGCGCCATGTTGAAACAGACATCATCAAACACACTCCCAAACAAAGCCTTTTTAATGAGTAGTTTTTATCTTGGTGCATCATCTGTGTACCTTCACATATTTTTTCACAGAGAACACAGCGCTAGTATTTCTTCCTGGGACGATGCCTGTGCCCATTCATGTTTCAATCCCACATCAATATCCCCATCTAAGCGGACAGAGAAGCAGTGGATGTGCTCATATTTCTATAATAAGAAAACTATCAAGATGCTGAGGTCAAGGAGGCCTGAAGGCTGTAGCTCAGCTCACCCACCCTGCTCTAATTGTTGACATATTTTTCCTGCCATGCTCGACCAATTGAGCATCCACTTAGTCCCTTCACTCCAACACCCTTTGTCCAGTCATAGCATAGACTGCAGGCCTGTCAAGCTCTGCTGGTACTGCATGTATTGAGCTGCTGTAGGAGCAAGACATTAAATACAGGGAGTCTGGATATATATTTTTAAACTGTCTCAAGAAAATACAAGGCAAAATTACAAGTAATCAATTAAACAGTGGATTGGTTTGCACTCTCATATATTAGCATGCATGGGTAACTAGCTAACTACAAAATAAAATGTCTTGACAGCCACAGAATGGCAGGCAGTGAACATTGCAAGAGAGAACAGATTAACCTAACTTTGTTTTTCTTTGACTTTGGATTTAATGCCATCTTTGGGTTAAAAAATGTATTCAACAACTGCAAAATGAATGAAATTCATCAGTTTCATTTAAATTAATGAATGAGGTACAACCTGATAAAAATCAGCAGAAAAAAGGAGGTAGTCAGCCATGTAATATAAAAACTTTTACTCACTTTTGTGTAAAAAAGGAAAATTCATCAAGTACTGAGAATTGTAGTTCTAATTCCACAAAGGTAATTATGGTAAAGTGCGCATATGACATGTTAGAGCTTGACAGAAAGAAAAAATAAGTGCAGTGCTTAGCCAAGGGTCATTTTTCTTCTTCTTTCTTAGATCCTCTATCCACGCCTCTCACATGTTCCTCCCTTGGTATATTGTTGTGATGGACCAGCAGCCTGCCTCTCAGCTGAACCTTAACAGCCCTTATTAACTACATAATGGTTGTTTAAGCCCTTTTCCTCGCATTTGCATTTTTTCCCAGTTTGAACCATTTAAGACAATCAATAAATAAGAGGACTGCTCTCTTATGCTTCTATCCCCTCTGGCTACAGGGTGTTGTGATCTTCTCTATTACTGTGCCTTAAAATGTGGCATTTAGAAGAGTGAGCATGCTCAGTATGTCTCTCTGAGCTCTTTTAACAGTTTCTTTGATCTCTGTGGATATTTATAAGCTCAGTAAGAGGTTATGCTTGGGCAATAACTGAAGAGAAAGACGCATCATCAGGATCTTAATAAGGTTTCCTACCAATTACAGTTGAAGTGAATTTTTATGGAAATAAATTATTTTTTCTGTTTGCTGGAAGACATTGAAATGTGAAATGGGGAAAAGAGGAAACAGTCTGCCGTATTGCAAAAATGGCTCAAGGTGTCCACACACACACACACACCCACACACACACACACACACACACACACACACTCTCACACAAATGCACGCATACACACAGACACACAAAAATAAATACTATGGAATTGGTATTGTGTATTTTTTTCCCAGCAGTCCTCTTGAGCCTTATCTATTTTGTCAGCTGAAACAGCTTTTGCAGTTCAACCTATCAGCTGCCTCTTTTTAACTCTAAATTGCGAGTTCTTGATAATCCCAAATCCTTTGATCAAAGGTTTGGTTTCATAATACTGATAGATATTCTACTCTTCTGGACAGGCTAAGTGGTAGCTATGGGCTTTACAGGGGGATAGTGCAGCAAAAAGCACAGAAAGATGTTCAGCAGGAAATGCAAACTGATTTGAGGAGGAGGAAGACACTTATTTTATTAAAGTCATGGTTGTGTTCTGTGGCCAGCCTGCCATCATTGGATCAGCCTTGAAATAACAGAAACACATCATGTCTGTCGTTTTCAAAGCAAGAGGGCTTTAAAAGATCTGTCAGCTTTGAGAAAATATTTTGAGTACCAGTGGAGTATAATGCTTAGTTAACATGACTCTGCACCACTCTGCTTTGCACACAGTCTTTTCCCCAGTCACCTCCAAATCACCAAGTTATTCAGCATCTAATTTGTACTGTTGTGAATACAATACAATCGTCTGTGATAATAAACATTGTCAGTTAAGACTGAAACCCAATGCCAGTTCAAATTATTTATTCATTAAATCAATGAACTCAGCCCAATTAAATCAAATTAAACAAACACATGATATAGGCCTTCAGAAAAGTATGCCTTTGTTTAAATCAAGAAAAGTAGGCCCTTTTAACTAGTTTAACTACAATATTGTCTGAAGCCACTAGATGGGAAATGTCAGATAAAATTTGCACGACATGCAGGTCACATTTATAAACGCACAAAAAAATATACATTAATTGTTTTGCCAGAGTTTGATATGTGTTCACCTAAGTTAACCAAATCTACAATTTTAAATATTTACATATACCTCAGTCTGTTACCTTTGCATAGTGGTTGAAAGAACTGCCTTCAGTCGATAAAATTTGATGTCCTTGACCCTTAAAATGACAGTATTTGTCAAACAAGGTAATCCCCACTTGATATTTGGGTGAATGCATTAACGTGAGAGAACTAAGTGCACATGCACAGCAGAACTCAAAATCCCTCCTTAAATGTTTGTTTCTTTTTTGGTAATAATGTTACTTATAAGCTTAATAATATAAAACTGGAAATGTGGGAAAACAGCTTGTCTAGCTTTAACCTAAAGTAACACTTACCAGCAGCCTTAGCAAAAATAAGGTGTAAAATTCATTATATTCCCATTTTAACAAAAACTGAAGTATGAGACTTAGAAGTTGTGGGTTAATTAGGGGTTTAAGTTCCACCCTATGACTTGTGTGTACAGTGACTTCCTGTAGTCTTACCTTCAGACAGAGCCAGACTAGCTGTTCATCCAGTCTTTATGATGAGCTCTCCAACTACCACAGCGTCACACATCCATAAGAAGGAACCATCAATCACTGTTTGGCAGGAAAAATAACCCTCTCTCCAGAACAGAAACTGGTAAATGTCAATAACATTAGGTTTCTACTGAATGTTTGAAGCTTTACTTGTGGTTGCATGACTTTTGGGGCTTTGAGTGTTGTGTAAGTTGGGAGGAGAGAGCAAAGTGACAGGCAACAGCAGAGAACTGCACCTGTAAGAGCCGGGAGCAGAAAGAAGCTTCTGGAGGAATAAACATGCAAGTTATACCAGAAATAAGTCCTAACAGGTAGCTGTTTACTGATGGGAGGAGAGCTCTGAGTTTACTTTCTAAATATTTTGGGATTGAAGAGACATTTATTTTTACTTCAACCTGTCTGCAGCAGCAAACCTCTGAGTCCCGACCTGTGCTGTAATTAGTCTCTCTTCATTGACTGCTTACTGGCAAGAACATGCACTTTTCTGCATGAACATACAGAGGGGAGCGAGACACAAATGTTCTGTGCCCGCTGTTGCTTGTTAACTTATAGGTAATTATAGTAATCTATCAGGCTGAGGCAAATAAAAGCAAATGATCCACATGTCAAACTGATGTGTGAAACTCACGATGAAAAACTGCAATAGAAGAAAGATGACTAAAGCACCGTGTTAGACTTAATAATGAAAAAGGAAACAATGTGGCAATAAAGGGTGATCATCAGGCCAATTAACAGTACCTATCTGTTGGACCCTCTCTGTGATAAATGGTTCGCTCCCAAGGTTATATTTTCTTTGTTGGATGTCATTCAGTTATTCATTATTTCATGCTTTATTTTGAAATACTCGCCTCACCTCTTGTTTTTGAAACTTCACTTCCTGCCGCTGTTTGTGTTACCTTGTCTGCTCCTCCCTGATTACTCTCACCTGTTCCTCATTAACCTTTGCCCCCAAGTGGATTTAATTGTTCTCTTCTTTCAGGTGCCTGTTCTTCTTTGAACACTGATGTCAAACATCTCTGCAGTCATCCTTGTATTTTCAGTACTGCTGGCTTTTCCATTTTCTCATTTTTCTTAGACCTTATTTTTGCTTTGAATTCACTGCACCCTGTTTACTTCAAGTTGAACTGCAAAATGCATAAAATTATTTTGGCAAATACCACAGTCACTGTTCTCATATAAACTCTACTTGTTCTATAATTCAAGTTCTAAACCAATGCTGAAGTGATTTATGAGTCCTTATTTTCAAGGGTTAATCTTTAGAGTCATTATCACATACAAGATTTATATACAGCAAGTGATAATGAGAGTTACTGTCCTCTGCTGACTTACCTTGACTAGGTTCAAACACAGCCTCATTTCTGCATTAATTCCAGCCCTAAGGTTGTACATGGCCTCCAAGACCACTGATGTGGCTCAAACAGAAATTCAGGAGAAGAAAAGAGTAAGACAAAGAGATTGTTAGACATTCTATAAAAAATGGAGAAAGAATCTTTTTACTGTTATTGTTGAATGCAAGCCAGTGAGTTGAGTGCGTTTGTGGAGATGTGTTTCCATTTGTGGAAAAAGAAAGGCCAATCGTGCATCATTACAGTTCAGTACATGCTAAACTGTTGCAAGGACAAATGCCCTCGGATAAAGGTAACACTAATAAGCAGAGTTTGGGTTCACAACAACCAGCTTTTACTAGACAACATTCTGACAGATGCAATATTATGCAGACAATTTTATGGTGAGTCAGCTGACATCTTAAAAGCTGAAAACTAACATAGAAGAGGAACTGCAGATTTCCATGTTGTGGCTGCAGAGCTACTATCAACAGACGAAGTAGGATTGTGTCTAAGTGTCAGTTTTTCAGTAAGAATTCACAGAGGTAAAGGGGATACCTGTTGAGCTTGGTGATGCTGTGTGTATTGCACCTCTCAGAGCAGATCCTCCAGCTTTAAGATTCCTATCATGCCTGCCTAAATTAGTGTAGAGACCTCTTTAAAACAATACTTTACACTGCACATCATTTTGAAATGTTGGATAACTTTGAGGATGTGGAGGAGCAAGGCATGATTCTATATTTTTTCATGGACTATGGTCAGACATGGCCAAATCAATGTATCAGTACACAAACTTATGTCAGCACAGCAGTGCACTATGCTATAACCTAGCAAAGCTGGCAATTTCCCTCTGTCAGATCTAGAACAGTAAAATTATAGTGCTAACAAGTCAATAAATTGAGTTACATAACTTCTCTGTGGCTCAGGAGATAAAGTGGATTGTCTGCTCAACAGAAGAGCAGTGATTGGATCCCAGGCTCCTCTAGCATGTGGAGGTGTCTTTGGGGAAGATAATTAACTTTGCTCCCAACAACTGTGCCGTAAGTGTGAGTAGATGTGTCTTTGATGAAAGGTTGGTCCTTAGTATAAGATTCCCTGGCCTTAGTATGTTAACGGGTAAATGCTAATGTGTAAAGTGCATGTAAATGCAGTTATTTGCCCATTAAGAATATATATTTAGGGTCCACAGTGGAGAAAGTGCTCTTACTTTTACATATTATCTGTCTAATTCATTGTTTTCTATTTCCCTTCATGAAAATCTACTGAAAATGGACTTATATGACGCTGCCTCTACCATTGCATTTACCCATTTATCTTTAATTCCAGCTATTTTCTCATTCCTAAAAATAATTCTGGAGGACATAATTAATTCTGGAGGACATAATTAAACTGAGTATAACTATAAAAATTACCTTGGATATATTTAGAAATGTCTGAGGCTGATCATAAGGATCATAATAATATGTCAATGCATGCCAATCTGGGCACATTTTAATGGGTCTGTTTTGTTTGAAATAAAGATGAGCAGATACAGATCCTCTCCTTTTCAGAGTACTTATTTATTATTGGCAACGAGCAGTATAGAAAACATTCAGAGAGGCCTTTCATTTTTAGTCGGCACTGATGGTCACTTTTAACTTTCATTAAAATGACAAACGGCAGCAGTAGATCATATCTGACAACATTAAACTCGTCTGTTGTCTGATTAAAGTGCTGGCTGCAGCCAGTGTCTATACTTGGCCACAGATCATTTGTGAGGGAAGAACCTCCTCTCTTTGACACCACTATACAACCAGAGTGGACTCAGTGTTTTTATATTTCCAACAAATAGGGACTAACATCTCTCTAATGAATGATGCCATGTCAGTTTCAGGAGAAAAAAAATCCTGGTTAATCTTGTGTTTATATCATATCAATATTTTGGGTTTTATGAAACTTTATAGAATACCTACTTGTGAAATGGGTGTTAGATTTGCATTATTATACTGCTGATGTATAATAGACATGACTGAAATATTAATGTGGGTGTCAAATCAGACTCGACACTGGCAGACGGTCTGATTGGACATCTTAAATCTTTAAAAATAAACTATGATTTTAGTAAACGTGTAGCAGAATAGTCTCTCTGGAAGCTACACAGGGCTGATTTGGTGAGTCATCAAAATCAACCTCTATCTGCACCAACAGACTTAAATATTCTCCTGTACATACAAGATAATACAATAAGTGGCAGGTGGTTGCCACAATCAACTCTGCTCAAAAATCTCACAGTCTGTATTTTTCTGAAGAAATTGTTGCCTCCAGTGTAATAAAACCTTTAGATTTTTATCAATTCATTAATTTTTTTTCCATCATCATCAGAATAAACTTTTAAGTCAATGTTTGTCTGTTTATTTGAGTAATTTAGTGCTTATGTTGTCAGCTCTATCGTAATCCCAGCTCAT
>JAUZTA010000016.1:17742264-17755647 GCA_034780835.1 Ctenochaetus striatus | reverse complement strand
AGTAAAAAAGTATCTTCAAACCAAATATAAACAACAGTTACAGCACCAGACTACAGATCAAGTTGACAGCTAGCTGGTGAAAGTAGTGCAGCTTTTCGCCAATGACAAGAGAAAAGAAAAGATCCAAAATGACAGTAAAGATTAGACTTATATGCACAAGATAAAACCAGATATGATTTCAAATAATTGCTTAAGTTGCACCATGTCTGCTGAAAGTGATAGAAGGCTAATGTTTGCCAACAAGTTCACTCACTTAGCTTTAAAACAGTAGAACTGTACTTGCTAAAACATTCCTGATGTTAGTCATGGATATCCTTGGCATCACTTAATTATTTTTCATCAACACCTGTCAAATCTGTTCTTATCTGAAACAGTTAAGGAAATGGAGACCACCTTTTGTTGTTTACCTGAATAACATTTGTTAGGGTGTCCTGATTGCAATAAATAATAAATAATGTGACTCAGACTAAATCAGTGCTTTCTGCAGCACTGAGATGAGTCCCAATACCCAATACTACAAAGGGGTTCATCAGTAAGGACACTGGCCTTTTGTATTGTTGTTAATTTCATCCTCAGTATTCCCTTATTTTTTTCAGTTAATCTAAATATGATAATATATGGATATGGTTTGTCTCTTTGTTACTTTCAGAAACACTTATTTATTTTTTCTCCAACTTTAATTGATGCAAAAGCATCATATTTAAACTATTAGTCACACCCACAAAAGGGTCAAAGTTCAACATATCTGTGCAGCCACACATGGCTAAATCTGACTAGAAATGCAGAGCTAAATGCAGAGTTTGTTTTGTTTTGCTTTGTTTTTCCAAAGTACATTGAGGAAACTGTAATGGCTTTGTCACCACCACCCTACTGATGGGGTGTCAATTCAGTAATCTAATTTAGGTAAGGGGTCACTGACACAGCCTCAGATGACTCGCCTGATGGACCTTAAAGCTGCTGGAGACTCTGGTGTTGCCATAAACCTTCACTGCATGCTGCCTTAGGCACTGTCCAAGCATCATGTCATGCAAATAGAGTTCAAAGGTCTTCTTATGGTGGTGCGTCCAAGTCTGCACTGTGATTTATATTGGAAAAGAGAAACCTTGGACTGCCTTTCAGTATAGCGTCCTTGAATGTGTAGAGAGAAAATAAACCCCTGTTACATACATATGTATTAAAGAGTGAAAATTGAAGGAAAAAGGACAAGAGGATGTAAAACAGAGATAGTTTCAAAGTTTTACATTAAACAGGAGTCTAAATATAACAATGAAAGTGTGTTTTCTTCACATTTTCAGTACAGTGGCTAAAGTTGGCTGTTTCTGTGATTTTGTGTGCTTTTCTCTCAGGTGCAGGCCAATTTGAAATGCTCAAGCAATGCCCGGTTAACAGAATTAGAATTTACATAACTAACAGTCTGATTCTCTAACCAGAGTGTTTACGGACAGTTTTTGTTTTATTAATTTAGGGACAGTGTACAATAATAAGCACTACATTTTCACCTCAATGGGCTGGAGTTAGCTAATTAGCCAGTTTTCATCCTACATCCCTGGGCAGGTCATGACAAAATGATGACCCCACTCCACCAGCACAGAGCCCCAACAAAGCACCTACATACAATAACAATACGCTGGTGACTTATTGTAGGACATGCCAAACATTACACCAATTTCAGTTGCACACAAGTATTACAAACATTAAGATACAAAATGCATGGAAAAAAAAAACTTATTAAAAGATAAATTAAAAAAAAATGTAAGTAAGCAACTGAGTGCAAATGAGTTCTAAAGTCCAAATAAGCTTCTTGATATACACAGACAGTGTTTATTGCACACACTCATACATATACGTGAAGGTGCAATATAAGCTGCATTCCATATACATACACTTAGGACACACACACACACACACACACACACACACACACACACAAGCACACTTGGCCATGCTTCACTACTTCATCAAAAAGTCCAAATGAGTGGACATGTCACTGCTGATGTGTAAAATGTAAAATGAAAAAATACCAAATACAAGAACAGACTGGAACTAAGCCTCACATAAAGACACACATAAAGTTAATGAACACATGCATAGCACATTTGATCTGCTGTGAAGTGATCTCAGTGCTGGTTTGCTTTGTGTTATTGCATGAGATGGGTCATAAATGGATATGTAAGACATTTTCTTATTACAGATGGTATGCTATTTGGTATTTTGCTACCTTGCCTGTAAGGCAATTCCTTTCTGATAGGGCCCTGGTGGTGGCACCACTGTTAGTCTTCAACTTAATGTATTCATTTAAGGGTGTTGAAGCAAGTCCATGCTAAATGGAGAGGTTAAATTTTAAGTCTTAAAATTCTCAAAAACCATTAGGTTAAAATATTTAAAATATTGGTAGAAGCAGGAAGGTTTTTATCTCGGTTTATGTGTTGTTACCCCAGTTTTTGAAGCATTTATAATGGGTAAAAAAGGTAGCAGTTGCTTAAGACTGTAATTTTCTATAAGTAGTTTGAGATTTTTTTTTTCTGTTTTCCTTTTTACTGTTTCCTAAAATTGAAACACACACAGAATTTTACACCACCATACATGCATTTCAAAAATTACTCTCCTCTCACTGATCTCAAGTCATTCCAGTCTAGGTCTAAGGCGCTGTCTATAAAAGATGTAAAAAAATAAATAAATAAATAAAATAAAATAAAATAAAATAAGTAATAAATAAAAGATATATATCACCATTGTGTATCAATCTAGGAAACTGGAATGACCAGGAATGGCACATCTGAGGATCACAGGGAATGAAAAGGAGTGCAATAAGAGACTTGTCAAAGAACTTGGGATGAGGCCCCTCAGGTCTTTACATATGATCAATATGACCAAAAATATCTTCTGAAAGCAACAGTTAGCCAGTGTAAGGAAGCCTGGATCAGTGTGATGTTATAATGTTTCCTCGTTGGTCCAGTATAGTTTTGGATGAATTTGAGGTAGGAGAGGTTTTTTTTTTGTTTCTTTTTTCCTTTCACTAATGTTGACAGCAGGAATTACAGTTGTCAAAATCACAGGTTTTAAGATGTGAATAGGGATTTTCAGATGTTTGGTAGAACCAAAAGGTCTTGTTGAAAAATGTTCCTTCCTGTGTAAGCTTGTGTCCTTATTTGCTCTTTTTTAAAAAAAAAGTTTGGAGAAACTAACTTTATCTAACCCTTAGTTGCAGCTGACCCCAGCTCAGAACAGCAAGACTGCTGGCACTCTGCACAGGTTGCCAGATATTAATCTACAGTGTCAGTACTGTATGCTTTCTAGGACATTCGCACTGCTTTTGCAGCAATTGAAACCCCTTGTCAAATGTGCCTCAATGTGTGAGCAGCTCCAGAAACTAAACTCAAAGTGTAGCTTGGCAGGAAAATTGAAAACGTGGCGACTGTGGATAATTAATGTAATATGACTGTCATTTGACAATACAACAGAAGGCCTTCTGTTAGAGCAATAAAATTATTTCTCATGAATTTTATGCATCTAATATAACTATGCATTTCACAGTCTCAGTTAATGATAAAGCTAATTAGTTACTCTATTTTTTTTTTCATTTTTTATGTGTATGTGGGTGTGCATTGTGTTTTTATATATAGACATATACATGTGTATGAGTGCATATGTGTGTGTATGTGTGTGTGTGTGTGTGTGTGTGTGCATGTGTATGGGTGTGTATGTGTGTGCATCATGGGTTTGTGTAATGCTTCTGACATTGTAAAAAAAGGTTTGTATCATTCATATCATCCCCTTAAGTGGTGGTTTTATAAAGTCATATATCTATTTTCTCAACACCTGAAACCTGATTTCAGCAAATAACACAAAATTTTGGGGAAAGTATGTTGTTTTGTAATCCTTACTCATTTAAACTTTTTGAAGATTTTCAATATGAAAATTTACTGCATCCATTTAGCAAAAAAAAACTAAAAAAACATATAAAATGGGGGATTTTTTTGTAAACAACAGTAATATACAAATGCAAGAAGACTCCTCTATTAAAATGCACTAATTCCTAATCATCTACAATTAATGCAGGGTCACACTACATGATCATTTAAAGATCATTGATCATTAACAACTTTCTTTTTTGCAATCATGAAACTTATTGTTAATGTGATTTACATGACACACACAACATGACTGATCAGCAACTAACAAATTTCACCGGGATCCTATATGAGTCCATCTGATATCTAGTTTGTCATAAAGATGACTTTTTTGTCTTTAAATCTATATATTTTTACATATACAAATACTCATTGCCTTTACTTGTGCATGGCTCCTAGACCCATCCCAGACAGAGCAGATATTTGGCCTGCTTGATATCTTTTGGTTGTCTGTATGGCATCTGTTAACTTCTAGATCTTATCTTTTCATAGCTGATACAAAGCGGTCAAACAACAATTTGCAAGTGATATATACCAACACTGATTTGCCTCAGATCTTTGTGCTTTTATCACTGAATGTCCGAATACTGTTCTGCAAATGTAAAATCAGGACATCATTGTGGTAGTGTGAACTCAGCATAATAAAGACCTGATGTTTTATGATAAGTAATGTTCTATATATTAAAATGTCAAATGTCATTTTAACAAGGAGCTTTAACACTTTATAAAGTATATTTTATTTTATTACAGTTTAGCAGGGTCCTTTTTTACATTATCTTTGATTAATGACTGGTTTGAGCATCTTTTCAGTAGAATTCTCTATAAAGTAGGACAGGTTAATATATTCTTTCTTTTAAAAAGGCTTGGGTGGAGGGCATTTTTTAAGATCTACAGTGGTTGCAGTCTTTGCAGACAGCATACAGAACCAGGAACACCCACCACGAGGGCAAAAAGATAATAAGAACACACTGAGACTGGGGTCTAACTAACCTGAATCTAAAATGTTTGTAAGGTAAAATTAAAACTGTGATCATTACTGGAAATCAAAATCTGGTTTGGGTTACATGTTTTTACAAATTAGATGTATTAGAATCTAAATTGTAAAGCTATTTCAGTGTATGGTGCAGATTTAAAGAACATCTGATTCTTCTACTGCTCACACAAGTTCAGCTTTCCATCTTCTCAAGTTCTGCCTCTTATTGAACGCAGACATCACTTCCATCAACAGAGCCTTCCCAGCTGACTCTGGCTTCTACCCAAGCTTCAGTCTTCACCTTGTCTTCAAACACACAATCCTATCTTTCTGCCCATCTTGCTCTCTACACTCCCCTCCATCTTTCTCCCAATATCTCCTATCCCTCTATATCCCTTAATCAAGTATCTTTCTTCCCGTTCCTCTTTACCTTCCTACATCCTGCTGGTTTTATCAGCTTGTCTGAAATCTTATTTAAAGACAGTAGTCCACAGGTTGGCTGCTGAAGGAGTCTCATTGTGTGGTCAGACTTTGATTCATTGCAGTCATCCCTTTCCAAAAAAAGGAACCTCTTCTACTTTAAAAAAAGACACAATGGGGCTGATGTTTCTGACAGAGCTCAGGAGGGTCTGATTTCATTCCCTGGGCCAACTTCAGAATGTCCTTCTGTGTACTTTCTCCTTCACCAAATCTGACCTACATACTTCATGTTTTTAATGTTTTCCACAAGACTGTGTTTGTAAAAGGCATGTTTTTATTCAGTGCACTGCTGCAAAATGAAAGCTTTTCCCCCCTTCCTTCTATTTTTAGTTGTAGGTAATTAAGCTACACTTTTTCCTGCATGGGTTTTGATGGTACCTTTTACATCAAAGGTGTGTGTTGTTCCATGATTGTACTCACCACCATGAATAAGAATTGTTTTGTATGGAAATGTGAGGACAAGTATTTACCACAAACAAAATCATAGTGGCTGTTACATTTATATTTCTTCTAAGTCCTCATTCAGTCAGTCTCTGAATTGTCAGAGAACATTATGAGGTTTAGTTGTGTAATCTGCATTAAAATTTCTCTTTCATACAAAGTTAAGCTTCAGAAGAGTGACTCTTTAACAATAGGAATTCATACACTTGAAATAGTTCAAATGTTCTTTGTATCCAACTTATCGGCAACAGTGCAACTATGAAACAGTATGATACAATCTGGACAACCTTGACTGCTCCCCTTCTATGCATGAGACATTATTGTTCCTAATCATATCTTTCTTTTCTGAACATATTTGCTGTACTAAAAAGGAACTTTGTTTTCTCACTCAGCCATAGATGTGGTGCTTTCAGCTATTAACAAGTGTTGTACAAAGTGCATTACCAAGATGGACTAGGCTAGAATTAACATGAAATTTTAGTGAACTCTGCAAAGAAATGTTCCCACAGGTTAACTCATGGGTGTGGGCAGATTGACATCTTACTATGGACGATGTCGTGTTTTCAGTAGCAGCCCCAAAGGGTCAGACAGTAAAAGAAGAGGCAATATTTTTTTATGTAAAAGTTACAAAATAGCTATGTAAAATAATTCATTGGAAAAATGGTACTGAATTCTTTATTGTACTCAGGTACAAAAAAGCACAGACTATTATCAGCAAAAGCCAATCAGGTATCAAAAGTAACAGTCTACAGTAACACATCTCTTGTGACTGATATGATTACATGATTCATCAGACACTAGAGATTAAGAGACAATGGCACATTATTTACACTGCCATACATACACTGACTATCTGAAGTATTAAATATAACATTTTTTATGTGCAGTCATGAAGTTTCTAAACTGTTGTCATTGCAAATAAAATGAGCGCTGCAGAGTAATGTGGTCGTGTTGCAGGTGGAAGCATAACTCTCCTGAGCATGTTTTCCAAGTTTAACAGCTTGATCATAATCTGACCTACACATGTTTTTGTGACCATGCTATGTGGTAATTCATGGTATTTCCTGACCCCCAACCTAAAGCAGCACCATGTAGGAAGTCTGCAAGGATCTTCATCAACAAGCCCATGATGACCCAAACTTCGTGTTGAGACTCATCAAAAGTGTAGGACTTGTGTCTACAGCTTTGATGCAGAGAACAAAAAGCAGTTTTCGCGGAAGAGCCTGCAGTCTTCAAGAGCAAAGAAGGCATGGTCAGGTCAGGAGTGCAAGCAGGAGCATTTTGGTGGTTTTCTTTGACATTAGCAGGGTTGTGCACCTCGTGCTCATGCCCCAGGGTCAGACATTTAATGCCAACTACCATTATGACATTCGGAGACATCTGAGGGAGAATATTCAGCAGAAATGACTAGAACCATTACACGATAGCAACTAGGTTCTCCAACATGACAACACGGCTGCTCACAGCGCATAAAAAACTGCCCCAAAATGAAGCTGAAGTTGAAGGGTTGATGTTTTGACACTGTTGTAGAGATCCTGTGCAAATTGCAGATGGTGCTTGAAGCATTTAAATGACAAAACTTCCAGGAAGAGTTCCAAGAATAGGAGCAGCTTTCGACACATCACTGCACAAAGAGAATGTGAATGAGATGCCTACAGGATTCAAGTCAAATACAGTCTTGTCTTTGCTTTTTATAGGCACAGTGGAACTTTTTGATCCTATCTCAAACTTTATGTGCAGGTAGTAAAACTTATTTGTAAGAATGTAAGAGTGTTAAGGGTATGGTTCTTCATTATCAAAAATTCTAACATTATTTACTGTCATCACTAGTGTTAAAAGATACAGATGATAATAGAAGCAAAACAGGAAACATAGCAAGATAAATACAGAGTCACTGTATATCTGACATCTTATCAGACTAAGTTGGGAAACACCATGAACAAGGTCTAATGAGGTGAACAGTCGAAGCTTTCTGACTTTCTGCGAACCCAGCCTGGCCCAAGAGAAAACATGTTTCTTACAACACTGCTGACCACATTAAATGTTGCCTGCTGTCAAGTGGTCACAGCACTCTCTTCTGAGTCTGGTCAGTCTAAAAATGTTTTTAACCAGGTGGTCAATTTTTTCCCCTTTTTTTAAAAAAGGAATGCACATAAATACATTAATAAATAGAATAATACATTAATTAAACACAAGATTCAGTTCAACATTTAATCACACAGAGGCTGCAAATTGTTCTGCACTCAGATCCATTCTTGCCTTTAATGAAAACCCACTCAACCTTGTGTAGGGCCACAGTGCTCACACAAGTGTTTATGTCTGCATTATGAATTTTCAATAAAATTAGATTAGACTGAGCATAAGATCCACCAAATTTGTCTGTTTCTGCTTTATATTTTGCTGTTTCAAAACAACGAAAAATGCCTGATCTAATTGTGTCTGGCCTGAATTTCTCTCCACATGACGCCCCTCCAGAAAACCAATAAATGCCTTAAGCTTTTTCTTCAGACACAGCAGCAGTAAACATGTCGTGCTCCACCGATGATGCGGCCCCCCTTTGACCTGTAATTGCAGTTCCCCCCTTGGGTGAATCAGAGTAATTTTGAATTAGGCTCACTACTGCATCTCAGAACTTGTCTTTATGCATTTAAGTCAGCAGAGGCAGATGAAATAAAACATGTTTGAATACCTTGAAAACAGATTATCCTGTAAAGCCTCAAGGCCCCTCCTGTTTATTAAGGGAAGATGGGAATGCTATGTACTGTTTTGAAAACATGGAATCTACAGTTGTTAGAGTCAATAAACCAATTGTATGTTGTAAGAATATAGGTATAACTTTGTAGAGTAAGTTGTTTTCATCTGATTTAAGACATTTTCTACTACAACATGTTTGGTAACACCTAAAACTAGTCTGAGCTCTCCAATAACACACCACAATTGGAAAATCAGGTTGTGTGCCATTGTTCAAGGGAAACATATAGTCAGACTTTGACAATCACACCGACATAAATCTATGTTTTTTCCTTGCTTTTGTAATTATGCCAAAATTGTTGGCATGACACAAGGATATTTTGGTAAACTCAAGCCTGGGTTTAGATATCCACAGACTCTGTTTGCAATGTGGACATAAAACAGAGTAACTGGCCTATGCCATTATCTCTTAACATGAGGTAATTATATTCGGCTGCCAATCTTGCTACAGGACTTATTTACATGTTTCCCAAAAATATGCAATAGCCTTTTACTTTATTGAGGAAAAGTAGCATCAAAATTTGCTGCAAAGGTCAGTACAAAATCCAACACTCCCACAGCATGGTCCGCGCTGTCAGTACTGCAGATTTTTTTAGATGAGAAACAGTAAGACCTGTAGTTGCAGGTAGTCTACTTATAATTGGCTTGTTTTTTCAGGCTTTTGATTTGGCATTTTAGCTTTAGGAATAGGAATATATCACTGCCTGTTGGTTTGGCATGCTTATGACAGCACTAAGATTGCCTTTTTGCCTTTTAATTTGGACAAAACAGCACCTCTATAAAGATTTTTTGAAAATATGTAGAGGGTTAAGTAGAGAAAGCCCTATTTTACTAAGAAAAAAAAAAACTCATGTCACTAGAATTAAAGCAAGTCCAACAGAAATCATCTTACTGTGACTGGGGACCGTTGGGCTCAACAGTAAAACTGTTTGTATAACACTGGATCTCTATGGCCACATATGAATATTGTTCAATGACCATTTGAATATAACTTTTAATATTTTAGGAGATTTGTTAAAGCTTTGGCTATCTTTGTGTATATAAACAGCATTTAAAAAGAGTACACATGTAAAAATAATCTTGTCTTGTATGAGGACTTCTTTGTTGATTTAATCATCGGCATAGATCAAATTTCAGTTACATTTGTAGTCAGACTAGTGGAGGGCATTTAGTAACATCATTACCCATGAGAACTTGGTTAGGTGATAATGCCTTTGATATTTAGATTTTATACTGGGCAAGCATTAAAAAATATCTCTTTTTTCCGTTTTCCTTTGTTGTGAATTATTTTCTTCTGAATGTTAGTACAAATACAAATACATAGATTTAATAAAAGCATCTGAACCTCTTGGCTCATTGGGCAAGACAAAAAAATATATAAATCTAAGCCTTATGATTGTGCAGCTATTCCTGATTCATTTTGAGCGTGTTATTTTAAGTGTTTATTCCTAGGGCTATAGAGCTTAAACACTGCCGCTTTTTAATGCACTAAAATTAAAACTGACCACTTCATTTGCAGGAGGCTTTTTAATCACCTGAAGAAGTTGATGCAACATGACATGATTAAACTCTGACATCAAATCAGCCTTAAGCCTATCAAATTCTGATGACTAGAGACTAAGAGTCAGGCTTCTGGTGCTGCTAGGCTGTCTAACACTAATGTCCTGAGGGATCAGTAAAGGCCGTCTGGAAGCTTCATTAAACATCAGCTGCAATGATGTTACATGTTTCAGTGCCTCTACATGAGCTCTTGCTGCCTCATCCTCCAACATTTTATTCAGTGCATCCCCAAGAGACTTGCATAAGGAATCAAACAGGATAGAGAAGCTAAATCTTCACACATTGTACATTTCCTCCCCAAATGCTTGCAATATCTTTACAAGACCTTCAGCATATGCAGCGGAGACTGTGACTGAGCCCTCAGATCTGTCTTTGCACCCAGAGCAATAAGTGACCGTTTCAGCTCTGACGCATGAGGAATGTTGACGTCCACTTCGTGTGGGCCTCCAGATATGGCAGGGAGGTCAGAGTCCTGTGGGTCCTGTAAATTTAGACATAGCTGTGCTAGATCAATGTAAAAAACTAGTAATGTTTCTTTCACATTGGTCTCTTCTCTGTACAGTAAAGGATTATGATGTCTTAAGCGCACAAATACACACATACACACACACAAATAAATGTATATATATTTTGATATGATATTTTTTGAACCTTTAAGTAGTACTTGGCCATACTTCTAATTTCAGTTTTATCTACCAACTTCTGTAACATTAGTTTCTGCTTCCAATCTTATGCAAATGAGGTGAAAGGAATTCCCTAGTGCTGTTTTAAATGTAATAATAATATAATAATTTTAAAATCATTTTAAAAAAGATAATTGCCATATTTGCCAAGCATGGCTTGTTTTAATTTGATAAATGCCACCTAGTGTAAATGATTATGTTTATGTCTCTGGGGAGGTCGTCCAAGGGATCTGACAGGATACGATGCATTAAAGACAAAGTTGTATTGCTGGGTGAAAATACAGGATGAGAAAATAATGAACTGTGACGTTGCCCTAGGATCATGTAATCATTATTTTGATGTTTACAAGGCCACCACTGCAGAAATTTTCAAGGATGATGTGGTGAATGGAACTTTTATCAGCAATACATTTAATTGTGTTTTCCAGCTTCCTTCCTCACTCTGATTCATGCTACCTGTGAAGCTAGCAACAGACAACAAACTGACATATACAATTTCCTGAAAAAAAAATACAAAAGAAAAAACAAAAAACAAAAAAAAACCCCCAAAAGACAAAAAAATAGAGGATTTCTGCAGGCAAATTGAGGCAAATAGAGGATTTCATTGGAAGGGCCTTAACTCAACAAAATATGCTCTAGAGCTAGTAGGGTTGTGCACCTACTTTTAAGTGATTTCTTAACGAATTTGTTTGTTCGTTTATTGTGTAAAAATACATCTTTTAAGTATATACTGGTACTTTTCTTCCTTTAAAATAACACTGCTGCTCTTGACCTCAGTGGAATGCAGCAACTCTGTTGCAGTTAGTGGTGAATAGTGGCAGTGGGTGTCTAGTAGGAATAGACATTGAACACACCTTTTGAAACATTTAAATTACTACCACAAAACAGGAAGCCATTTCTAAATGTTTATTGCAGTGCTAACAGTATGCAACCTCTACCCAACTGAGGGCATGTAATGTACACCTAAATAAAAGTAGCCCTTGAAATGCTTCAGTGCACTTCTTTTAGAGTAAGGTTTCTATCAATCATGTTACAGTTTGTCATGTATTCTGCTGTGTTTACAGCAGCCAAAGACTTGATTTTCCTGACTTAAGCTTTTAAAGCTGTAGCTCCCTTTAGGCAACAGTACACTGGTAAAAATGCATTGTGTTTGGAGAGAAATTTTTAAGAAAACCCAACAAAAAAATGACCTTTCCCTTTTTATTCCATAACCTGTATACTTCATAGCTAACATGTATGAGGCAGACACAATGAGATGTATTTAACTTCACCAGCAAGTAAGAATTGCCTACTAGTAGTTAAACAGATATTTGTTACAGGCAAGAGTGGGACGCAACAATGTAATATTTTGTTAATACATGAGGAAGAAAGAGTTTGATCCTGGAAGGAGCCACAATGCAGTGTAAAAATTCTGTGCTACAAATAAAAACCTTGCATCAAAATTAACAATAAAAAATACCTAAAAGAGGTATGAGTGCTATACTATTACTTGTTTTATCCCAAGATATTACCAAAAGAACCAGCAAGACACTCCAACTTACTGAACTCAGACTTATTTCAACTCATTCTTTCATGATAAACTTTGAATCTAACACATTCAAACGACTTCTCATTCACACTATTGTAGATGATAAATGTTCTGTAGATTCACTCAAACATATTTCCTTGTTTTGTTATTTTGTTGACAAGACCTCTGTATCAGTTACCCTGGAATCACTGACGCACGATGTATGTCAATATGTAATGTGTCAGGGGACACGCTGTACCTGCCAGACAAGCTGTGGGCTCATCAACATTAATCACCTCCATGCTGAGAGAGATTTCTAAATGTCTGTGATACGCTGCATCTGGTCTATACCACTGCCAGGTTTTCTCTACTGGCCAGTGAGACAAAAACATGCATCTTTAGAATAAAACCTCCTTGGCGAAGTGTCTGATGTGTACTGCACTGTTGGGCCAGTTTTTTTTTCCCTTTAACCTTTGTTGTAACCTTTTTATTATTTTTTTTTTATTTTTTTAGCTCAGGCACTTTTTTGAAGGGAATATTTAAATGAGAAGCTACCCTGTAGTGAGGACAAACATAGCTCACTTTTTGTTTCACTACTAAGTAAGACAACACATCAGAGCAAATCTGGTCTCCTACCGTGTGTTTGTCTTGCAGTGGGGTGGTTTGGTGGAAATGTTACTTCAGATGTGAAACATATAAAAAAAATGGAGCAGTTCTAGGGCTGTGTTCTAGCTGTTTGTGTGGGCTTGGAAACGAGCAAGGTTGATTCAGAGATTAGACCTTTTAGGGGCTTAGCCCCTATAAATTAAAAAAATGTATTATGAATGCTTTTGTTGTTATTGTTATAGTTGTTGTTTTGTATTCATTTTTTTTAAGCCAAACACTTACTGTTGAGCCTTTGTTCTCCCAAATCACACTTTCCCTCACTGTCCTCTTTCTCCCTATCTTTCTCACACTTTTTACACTGACAATATACACACACATACACCGTATTTTGTGCTTGTGTGTGTATATACACACAGACACACACACACACACACACACACACACACACACATATATGTGTATATATATATA
>JAUZTA010000016.1:17697660-17708489 GCA_034780835.1 Ctenochaetus striatus | reverse complement strand
AATCAGAATTTCCAATTTTGTAAATTTGTATTATAATTTGTTTTTTTTTTCATTTAAAACTGTCCAGTGCAAAAGGATTTAAAAAAATGGACTGCCAACTGGGTAAAATCAGTTTACAAACTGCATATTCATGAAAAACATGTTTACTTTATGTACATGTGCACGTGTATACTACTGGATAATAATAACAATAAAATGAGACTTTACTGGTGCATAAACTAAGGCCCTTCATCTGTGTTTCATTTCAGAGGTGAAGCTCCCAGAGAAAGAGAGAAAGAGAAAAAAAACTCTTAAACATTATGTTAAAGGTCCAGTGTGTAGGAATTATGGGCATTTGTTGACACCAAAAGAATATCCACCTAAAATAAAATCTGTGTTTTCATTACTTTAGAGTGACCCTTTTTTGTCTGTTATGTTGCACTGCAGTGTTTCCACAGTAGCCAGTACTAGACAAACCAACGACTGGTTCTAAGGAGGGCTTTCTTCAAGAATCAAGACCGCTGTGGGCTCTCCCACATGCTTAGAATAGGAGGGTGAGCGGAGGGATGTTCAGTTCGTTCTAATCTGTACTTTACTGTTAGATGCCACAGAGTGGACCTTAAAAACACATGTGTTATTAAAAAAGGATTTTGGTGTCTTACTAAATCCACCAAAAAGTTTTTTTGTGTGTCTGTGTGTATGAAGTGTGACAGAAGTAGGAGGTCAGTGGGGGCTTACTCCTCCTCTTTGCCTTGGGGTTCCTTCGTGGGTTCATTTAACCCTGGGTTTTGTCTGTTCCTTTTGCCTTTGTTCATGCGAGAGAGAGTCATAATTCACACAGCTGCTGCAGCTGCATTGCTATGGCTTAATGTAAATATATGTCATTTGAGGCATTCAAACAAACAACTGAAGTCGTTGTTTCTCTTCTTTAGTTTGAAAAAAAACAGAGAAGAACAGATAAAAGGAGGGATTGAAGAAGGGAAACAGACATCAGGAACAGAAACCAAATCATGTGTTATCTGGAACACTGTGGCTCTGGTGTTATGGTTTGTTTGCTCATATCTCAACACAGAGTCAATCCTTTAATCAAACAAGTCCGACATGCTGTATCAGAGCAATGGGATACAAAATTAGATTTACATGTGGCACTCTAGGAGAGGCTCTCATTTTTTCACAGCAGGGCTCCAAGATTTTTATCTATCAGCATTGCTTAGATCTTCCTTAGATTATGAATATTTCTATAACGTATAACAGTCAGCGATTCTTATGAAGGATAAATACTATTAACAAACCGTCACACTGTAGCGAGATGTGCAAAGATTGATATGAAATCTCAGTTTTTACTTGGAATTAATTTAGGCCTGTAAACTGTTTTAAAAAATAACAATACATTATGCACAAAAACCCGACAAAATATTTGTGTTGTGGTGTTATCACCGCAAACTGTTGAACACAACTACCTTCATCTTGCCTCCTTTACTTGACTTTCAAAATTCTGCAGTCAAGTTAGCAATTATAATTTTGCAATTTCTGACTTTCAATATAATGCTTGCTGGGAAAATTTTTTAGAAGACAGTTTGGTTACCTTATGGGACCAAAACTACTTGGTTGGATTTAGGAGAAGTTACTGGTTTGGCTTAAAATAAGCACTTATTTAACCCGATCAACATAAACTATTGGTTTCCAAACACATACTGTAAATCTTGCAAAGGCTCTTACTGTGCATCCTCTGTCAGTATGTTGAGGAGTCACCTTTATCCAAGGTGACTCTTAAAGTGCCCTCATTACATTGTGATGTGCCAGACCTCTAAGAACCACTAGCTATCAGATGTCAGCATCTGATTCCTCTGCTCAGATGACTTTGACATTACAAGAAGCAAAAGCTGACCACAGCACTGGCTTCACTTATACACAGAGTTCGCTACTTGACAAAGATTAAGGGAAAAAAGTGAAATAAACTGATGGGTTGACACATACATTTTATTGGGTTTTAGTGTTTTATCAACAGTCCAAGGAGGTTTAAAGGGTTGAAGTGTCTTAAACTGACGCATACATCAAAAATAATGCATTCACCTCTTAAAATGTGTTTTATAATGTAAAATGTCAAACTTTAAGTTAACTGACTTGAAATTATGCAAAGTTTGTCACTAATGGGTTGTTTTCGTCTTTCTGGAACAAGTGACTAGAATTTTTGTTCAGTTAGTCTCAATTAGTCTTCTCTTAAGTCTGTGAATAAAATTGACCTCAGTCAAGTTATATTCTATTTGTATACAAATTTAAATTAGTGGGCTAATATACCATCTTAAAAAGGGTTAGGGTTAGTCAGTCAGAATATAACTGGACCAATCAGTGCCCCTGGAGAGGAAAGTAGTGATAGCTATGAGTGTGGTTTAGTCTAAAAGAAAGTGAGAAGTGGCTGCAAGCTTGTAAAGAATGGTGGCTGCTGAGGAGGTTAGCCTGGGTGCTGCAAAAGCAGCAGTTTATCAGAACTGGACAACAATTCCTTACTAAAAAAAAGCAAAGAACAGCACTGAAGGCTTTTGTTGATTAAAAACAAGATGTTTTCGTTCCTCTCCCAACTGGATTTGGCAAAAGTAATGAATGTGATAAACAGAACCATCATCCAATCACCTTCCAACTTATTTAAATTTGAAACAACCTGCCCCCTCCCTTGCCTCATGCTGTCTGTGGATTGTTTCCCAAATGGACGTGTGAAAAAAATCCAATGGATTTGTAAAGCATTCCATGTGGCATATCAGGTTACAATAAACCCGAAACCTCCTGCACGGAGTGGACATGCTTGTATAAAATGTGAGTTTGCATTAGCACAACCACAAATGCTTTGCCTGCTTCAGCCAATAACAGACAGGCAAGCAGGTTAACAGACAACATTATAAAAGATGCTTGCTAGAATAACCACTCAAAAAGTCTTCTTATGTCTAATGGATACAGCTAACTTCTTGCCTAAAGTCTGTATCTAACACCAAAATATATATGACCAACTGTTTCCTGTGTTACCACTGACACCCTCAGTAACCATGCCCTTTTTTCCAATCAACCCAGCATGGGAGGCCCCATTTTTTAAGTGTTTTTTTTTTTTACAACCTGATTAAAGAATTAAGGAGTTAAAGAATAGATGTTCTCTCAGTTTCCTTTGGGTTTTTTTTAAGTTTTATTTATGTGTAACTACATATTTATTACAGCAAATTATATTTACTGAAGAATGTGTCTGAACAGGAACAATAATGAAACTTTAAATTCATAAATAAGTCACTATAATAAAATTATAATAATTAATATATATTACTGGCAATTTTGATAATGTGAGGTCATGAGAGATTTTGAATTTTAAATAAGTACAAATAAGTTAAAATGATCATTAATACTGATTTTTTAAATTTAAATACATGATACCAGACAATTTTAAATTGGTTATTGTTCAAATTGAGAATAGAGATAGTAAAAGAGGATATGTTTTATGTGTGTTATAGTGTTTTATTTTATTGTTCTTTGATTTCAGTTTAAATTCAAATTTATTATAATTTATGGCTTAAACTCTCAGGATGTGTTTGATAAAGTTTAAGGTATGAATAACAAAGCATGTAAGTGCATGATGGGGGATCGCTGTTTCCTATTAAAAGATAATGCTTTTTAGAGATAAATGTGATCTTGTTTTATTAAAGTACCTGTTGAGGAATTTGTATTTTACCTAATAACAATTTACAAACAGTTTTTATGATAAGCACAATTTGTGGTTTTTAATGTCTTCAACAGGTTCTCATCAGCTTATTGTTTTGGCACACAGCGTATGTGGGGCATGTTCAGAAAAGCAGTTTTTTCATGTCACTATTTCTGAAGGTGACACCTCCAACACCCCAACTGAACAAGAGTAAACATGTTCCCCCGTTTGCTGCAGTGCAGCCGAGAGGACACACTGTTCGGACAAAGATGTGCAGCAAACCTTCATATTCAACAGCCTTCAGGTTAAGTAGGTAAATAGAGAGCACGCTAATATGTGTGTTCATCTGAAAAGCTTGCTGCAATGATCATTTTATTTTTGAAGGTTGACAGAAAAACTGAAATGTACCCATTCTGTGTATATAATTTTCAAATATAACTACTTGATGTTTTTAAAGTCTAGCTTATACAGTTGTTTCATGAGGGGTTAACAGAACAACAACAAGGTACATCAGTCTGATGCTTACTAAGTCTTAGAATGTTGCACCATTTTTGTAACTTCATTTTAAGTGTTTCAGTGCTTGAGTGAAAAGTGATACTTTGGGAAGTTTTCAGCCTATTAAGTCAACATTGGCTGTTGCACATGAAGTTGTGAATATATTAATGTCATTGAGAAAAAATATTTCAAATTAAGTCTTCAGGGGCTTTTCAAAAGTCACTTTGGAGGGTTGAGTGATTTCAGCATCATGAACAGCTGCTGCACACTGCTGTCTGTGCATCATTAAGCTACAACTTCGTAACTGGATCAGTTTTGGTTTTCTTTCACAGGAAATTTTAATGAATGATTGTCAAGAAAAAAAAAATCAAGATTTGTATTTTAAAGTGTATCTAACAACATTGCTAACATGCCCATTTGTATGTACAACATGTAAATGATGTAATTGATCCTTCCACTCACAGGCTACAAAGAGGTTACTTCCTATCAAATCATGATGCCTGTTGTGTTCTTTTGCTCTGACTTAGCAAGAAAACAATTTTCAAGGGAGCAAAAGAAAGAAATGTCACAAGAAAAATGCTTAAAGCCCTTGACTGATTGTAAATAACATGCACTTTGTCTCACCTAAACTGGTAGCACCTCATATGAAAGTCAAAACTGTGGACCTGTTCCTCAATATGCTGCATATCATCCTCCCCATGTCATTCCACTTCTCCCTTCTGCCCCTTGTCAAAAAAGGCAGCAACACCCCACCCCAAAAAACAGACTCACAATGAAACACTAGCACAAAACAACAATATATTTGAGATATATCTATTATTCCTCTGAAGTTTTTTTTTAATAATTTTGAGCACCTTCTTCCCACAAAGCAGTATCAGAGTTTATCGAGGTACTTAAAGTGGGGAATTTTACACTGGTGTTGCAACAACTTTGGCAACAACTCAAAAACACAGACAGAAAATTGAATGTATCATTAAAACGTGCAATATAGTCACTGTTCTCTTGTTTTCAGTTGAAAATGGAGATAGCATTCTGAAATTCTGATTGTGTTTATGCAGTGAGTTTACTTTATTATTAGTAGTATTATTTTGTTGTTGTTGTTGTTGTTTCTGTATACTTAGATAATAATTCATTTTACACCCCTGAACCATTTTTTTGTTCTTTTTTAACTGTTAGGAGGTGTAACAGTACAGGTGTAAGTGTTGCTGTGAACCAGATGACAGCAGGGACCAGTGATTATCCTGCTGACTTTAGACCAGCCAGATTAATACCTGTGTCCACAAGACACTTGTGTTGATGGAGGAGAAAAGTGCTTGTCCCAAAAGGATGATCCCTGATTGGCCTCTGAATCAATTAAGAGCAAATATTAGGAATGGCACAATTTGTGCTCATTGCAACAAAGGGCAAAGTGTTCTCAGTCTGCCCAGGAGACTCATAATATTCCAGCAGGATCTCTTCTATCTTAATGACTCAGGACATGATGTGCTTGCCCTGCTCTTGCCGGGTGGCTGGTCCACCCCCCCACCCCACCCCACCCCATCCCGATCTCTGTTTGCACCCATCTGATGCCATTGTTTTATAGCCTCTTAGACTCGCTGTCGGACTGTCTCCTGACAAGTATTTAAGAGTTGGACACACCCACACTTCTTTATACGCGCACGCTTCTTTATACTATACAGTAATATGTTAATATGTCTTAGAGGGGGGGGCAGATATATGTTCTGTTTGCTTCTGTTTGTTTAAAAGCAAGTTTGGCGGATGAATTTCAAAATCCGTCATTTAAAAAGTAAACCATAAGAAACAAACAGCAAACTCCATATCATTTTGCCGCTCATATGCGCAAAATTCGCAATAAAAATCCCTCATAAAGATGCAATTTTTTTGTGGCCGAAGCTGAAATGCGCGGCCCATTTTCAAATCGAGCGGTCAAGGTGACAGTGAGGGGCCGGATGAGGACTAGATTTGCAGAGGTGAGGAGTGTGTGGATGCCACAGTGATCGACTAGACTGACGTCTCTCCGGTAGCGCAGACGAAGACCGCAGCCCGGTTATTTTACAGACTTCAGTGCAGCCAAGCAGTCGACAGTCTCTCCTGCAGAGAGGCAGAGAGGGGAATAAAAGAACTTCAGCAACGACAAGCTGTAGTTTTTTTTCCAGCATGTTCCACCTTCGGCAATCTCCGTTCAAACACATTCGCCCAGCAACTGTTTGATTTTGCTGGTGTGTACGCTGTTTTTTGGAGAGATTCGTCTTTTACCCCTTCGGCTGATGTAAAAAAATCATCCCCTCTATATTGGAATGATGTGGACCTCTCATGATACTGTTGGATTTGTTTTCTTAGCCGGATTTTGTGTGCAAATCGGATTGTCCTTCGAAGGTAAGAATTGCATATTTTCTAAACAAACAGTGTATCTCAGTGTCATCGTGTCGGGCTCGCTGCCCTGCATGGTGGAGGCTGCTCCATAGGAGAAAGTGTTAAAAGTGCGCAGCCTTTCTGGGAAAGCAAAGGACGCTCTTTGGAGGAAAACGGCAGATGTTTTAAGTAAGATTGATTGTAATAAACCTAGAGGAGAAGCAATCACGCGATGGGAGATGAAGAATGATGCCTTTTTTTTAACATCGTGATGAAGAAAAAAAAATGCAACTGGTGATTGTTTGAATTCAAGTCGTTTCACGTCGTGTAGAGGAGAGCAGGCGGGTGTTTGTTTCCCGCATTTTCTTTAACATTAGAACATAATTTGGCTGGTAAAGAATAAAAACACTGTTTGAGAGGCTTCTCTCTGAAGAAGTGACTTCAGCACCGCGGAGAGCTGCTGCATGCGGCTGTCCGCGGTCCTGAAGCGACGCTCCACATTCCGTTTGCCTCGCTCCATCTGCTTGGGATTACACTTTCAAACTGCCTCTGTGCTCTTCTCCCTTACAGCTGCATTCCCAAATCACTGATTAATACGCACAAACGTATATGCATGGTCTGAACATAAGTGTAGTTTCTTATGCTGCATTGCAAGAAGCGTTTGGTGCGAAAGTTTGCACGCAATGACATTCCCAGTCTTTTTCCTACAGTCGCCACTACTCTCCTTCAGGCGAGATTCCTCTTTTAGCTTTCCTCTAAAACAAACTCATTTATAATTGCTTGTGCTTTCTTGTGTTTGCCCCCATTCTAGTTCACACAAGTTTTGTATCAAGCGTTTAATCGCGGCTATGAAGAGTCCGACAGCAGCCACGCAATGACTGAAAAATAAAATGGGAAATAAAAAACAAAAAAACAAAAACCCTCTGATGACAAATATCTGAATAATGTAGTCATGGTGAGACTGTGCGTTATGTAAATGCCCGATGAAGACGCGTCAGTATCTGTGACGGGGGGAGCCCCCGCCATCTCCTTCAATTAAAACAAGAACGCACCTTCATCAAGCGCTTGCTTTTACGAACACAGCTGCCTTGATCGCGTATCCGCCACTCTCACGCCTGTAGTCACAAGCAGACCATTTAGGTGATTAATAATGGGTATTTCTTTTGCGCGCAGCGATCACACAACTGTCTCTATCATACAACCCTCTCTTCCTTCCTTCTATCATCTGCAGGTCGCTTCACGGATCTGCCCTCCAACATGACGGTTAAAGAGGGACAAAACATTGAAATGGCGTGTGCTTTCCAGAGCGGAACAGCGTCTGTGTATTTGGAGATCCAGTGGTGGTTCGTGAAAGCGCCGGAACCCACCGACAGCGAGGAGGACGTCGATGCTGAAGAGGTACAATGAACCTTTTGTTGTTTTCGTTTTCTTCCCCCCATCTAGAGCTGTGCGAGTGATGTTTAAAGCACACCAAACCATAAAGGGAATAAGGGCACCCAACAAGTATCCGCACTATTACGCACAAGCGCCCTGTGTCATCAGCGTCATACTTGTATAACAGCCATAAAGATAGTGTCCGGCACTCATGGTGGAAGTTTTTATTTACCTGTTTTCGTGAAAGAAACATATTACGACCCTCCAGCTCCCAGCTGCTACTCTTCAGTAATCCAAACTTTACGCGCAGTGAGTGGCTTTAAACTTCTTTGTAAGCTGGAATCTCCTTAAAAGATAAGAGCCACTGTCAGAGGAAGACCTTTTAAGCAACAATTTATCATTAATTACTTCTAATATCCACCGAGTCTCTTTCAAAATGTCAGTGTGCATTTTGTTTTTGTCCTATTTGATTTTACTTTGTGCTTAAATGCCCCATCTTATCCGCAAACAGTTAAATAATCCATCCACACACTGATCCACACATCCACACAGAGGGCAGCCCTATCAAGAAAAAAAAGGGAAAAAAAGCATTAATCAAGGACTACTGTGGGAAAAAAAACGAGCTCATTCTGGATATTAATTACATAATAAATGGATTTAATGAGCCTGACTCCTCATGAATGGATAAAAAAGTGGCTGAATCAATACATCTGAAGCATATTCTTGTATATTGCCTAATTAAACAGTGGATTGGAAATGCTGTGGCATTTTGTTGTGTATTGCTGTTGCATTACTTCTGGCTATGACAGCCTCTCTTGCTCCAAATAATGATTTGCTGCTTTGTGGATGAGAGCGTGTCAATGTGTTTACTGCATTCAAATGGCTGGAAATGACTTGCTTACATATTGTATGGAAGGTAGCTGCTTGTCATGATTTGGAAGGGTTGGTGTATTGTCATGACAGACATCAAACGGTGCTCCCTCTATTTCCGTGACAAAAAGAAAGGAGATATGAGTGTGTGTGCGTGTGTGCGTGTGTGTGTGTGTTGGTTGGATATCCATGTGGCTTTAATTATTGTTCCATTGTTGCTGGGCTCTCATAGTGGCATCGGCCAGGCTTTGATGTGGGTTTGATCCCACGTGACTCTTGGATGTTGGGCTGAAGTGGCCTATTGATGCAGACATCACATTGTTACCCACAATTCTTATCAGGGATGGCTGTTTGAAATGAAAGCTCCCATGTGTGTGTGTGTGTTTGTCCTGCAGTGTTGCAGTTTGAATAGGGACATAGTCAAGACTGTGTGTGAGATGCTACTTGGGAAGCAGCTGGCCTCCTGAAAATTTAGAGGAAATGAGCTCGATGTCTTAGAATGCAAATATGTATGCAAATACGAGCTGCATGCGCAGAAAGTGAGAGTTGTTGGATCTTTGAAACGGTGACATGAAAAGAGAAACGTCAAGAAAAACAGCAGTTTCACATAGAGCAGCAGAAGGAAAATAAGTATTGGGCGGATGGGTGGGTGGATACTTTATCTTCTACTCTCAGCAGCCCTGGACCAATTCTCAACTTTACAAATGAATATTCTATACTGAGACTGTGTGTTTTTATTTTCTTTGTGAAGATTTTACTATAAACTTTTCAGCCATATCACAAACCATCAAATATTAAAAAGTCTACACTTTGACATTTCCCATTTCCTCATCCCAAGCTGTATAAACAGTCCCCCATTTTAGAATAGCATCACATTTTTTTCTTTTCTGAGGTCTTGATAGATCCCTCAACAGGATGTAGCTCATTAGTTAGTAGTATCTCTACATTATCCCACTGAGTAGAAACCAGATTCTGACTACAGTACAAAAATTAGCATGTAGATAATGAAAGATCTAATATGCACCCATACATTAGTGCTTAGCAGTCTACTGAGTTCCTTCCATGGAATAAGCAGTAATGAACCCTATTGATCACTCAGGCCTTTGAAGTGTGCCCCAAAACTGCTCAAGGAGGCAAGAAATGGATACCTTAAAAAACATTTGATTTTCCAGCTCCATCATAATTAATCGTTTCTGTATGAAACAGGCTACTTAATTCCTCATCATCTCCTATTTAAACTGTGGAAAACAGTATTTTTTAGAGCATCATCATTCATTTACTAGCTTTAATCAATATGGCTGCAGTATCTGAATCTTGGGGATGTTTTATATAATATAGATTTGAGTAACAGTGAAGCTACACCCCAGCAGTTTTTAGGACAAACGTAAAGTGCTTAAGGAACTGACCGTTCAAACCAAATGATCGAGATGGTAGGTTTATTTAGTGCTGATGTAGTCTACAAATCAGTCTGTATTAGGGTTACAAAAGTCCTGAATTTAGAGGAGACTTAATACCCTTGTGAGCATTAATCAAGTCAAGAAAAACTTTGCGGATGGAGCAGTTTTCATCTCAAAACAAATCTACAAACCTGAGATGAGACTCTTAGTGCCTGACTCTGATGACAGACAATAAGCTAATCATGGTTTACTGTAATCTAAAATTGTGAACATTCATTTTAATTTAATTCCTAAGATGTAGGTTGCAAAAAATAGTTGGGTGTTAATCTAAATTTAGAACTGAGCTAGGAATAAGATGGAGATATTTTTAATACACAAATCATCTATAGTTGCAGGCACACGTTTGCTCTGTTATGAGAGAAGCACAGAGACATTTTTACATCTTAACTACTTGGAAATCTTCTGTTCCACCTCCTCTGATCACATTATGTATATATTCTGTAAAAGATAATATAATCACCGAATTAAATTGAAATAGATTTAAAAAAATTTAAAGCTACAAACTGTATTCATTTACATATTTATACACACTCACATATATGTGAATGCAGTCATGTGTAACACAAACATCAGGACACATGCATACATCCAGGGGTTTATTTTTGGTTCATTCTTTTGTTTTC
>JAUZTA010000016.1:17672459-17686192 GCA_034780835.1 Ctenochaetus striatus | reverse complement strand
AAAATGAACAGAGAATCACTGGTTAAAAATCCAAATAAAAATAAACACAAAAGCTTCAATGTGCAGTGGTACATGATACATGTACACTCTTTAAATAGACTTGCAAAGCTGTCATGTCCCATGCAAGAAACTCATTTTATAGAATGTTACTAACTATTAAAAGTATTTACATTCAATGTTTTGTTCATATAGTGGAGGGCAACCAGTAATAATAGGCTTTCTCACCACCAACAAGCATGCTAATTGGGCTGGATCTAAACAAACAGTATACTAGGATCTTTAAGTAAGGGCTAATATTATCTGCCCTGTGCATATCATAAAAGACAATATATAGAAAAACAAAACAGCAGACAAAAAAAACTCATATAGCTACATAATCTTCATACCAAGCTCTCCTGTCCTTGCAATACCAGCAAGTATCCAGATTCCACAATTGTGAGGATGATTTCTGGCTTGTTGCCTTTTGCCTCAAACACCTGGTAGAGAGAGAAAATTATTAGCAAATGCAAAGTTAAAGTGAGAATGTTCTGTCATTGTGACAGACCTACCAAAAAAATTCAGAGGGTGTGTAGTTAACACAGACTGATTGCTTTAAATTAGATAATAAACCCTGTAGTGTGGTAAAGCCCTATGAGTAAAATGTAACTTAAACGCCAAAATACATTGAATGTGATTTTAAAAATCCATGTCTATTATTGCAATACTATTCTCAGACTTGTCACACAGAATAATGTAAATGTAGGTAGATCTTGGTTTCACTGCTAAACCGTCCCTGTCTTCACACTAAACATACAGCTCCAGCTTGCCATCTAGAGTCTGACGCAGTTAATGAAAGACAAACCAACAATTCTTACAGCAACACAACACACAAATGCATCTCCAAATTGCAGTCTCTGCAGCATATGACTGACATTTTAAAACTCAACTCAGATAAGAAGAAATTTAAAGGCAAACTACAAAGTAAAGAAAAAAATGACAACCGTATGACTGATTATGAATTACACTAGCAGGATGCAGAAATTTCCACAAGTCTTCCATACGTAGTTGTGAAATTATTGTTGCTGTAAAACAACCTCCTACTCACTAGTCACTTAGGTTGTGACTTAGATTTAGAGTTTACTTGTCGCTTGTGACTTTTAACTTGTATATCGGTCAACAAATTATTCCTGAAACACATGCAACTTCCCATGTGTTTGACCAAGGGAAAGTACTGCACTTCATTGAGTATTCAACTAAAATGATATGTCAATTATTAGAAAATGGGACAAGTAAAGATGTAAATGATATAATTATTTGCATTTTGGCTTACTTTAACACTGCCATGACTTAGTGAGACATTTAATTGTACTAATCTGGTTAGTAGCAAATGTGATTTTCTTACTATGGCAAGTGAAAACATCTGCTGTAATAAAGGACTGTGAAGCCCAATCAGCAAATGTATCAAGCAAGTAATAATTTAAGCACTGATGTGTGGAACTGGCTGTTAAAAATACAAAGCACTGCTTCATTACATATTGCCACTACTCTATTTTCAACTACTATTCCTTCTGGAATATAACCATTTAAAATGTTCTTAAAAAGTTTTCTTGCATGTATCCAAAACACATATAGATCAACATAAAAAAACTTCTTGAATAGGTGTTACATATCTAATAGCCTACAGTAGGAGCTAGAAACTGAACTTTTGCTGTTAATGATCAGTTTTACAGACAGCCATCCCTTTCAGATTATTCTATTTAATCTACTGTTTTTTACTCTTTTCTGACAATATGCTATTGCATCTTCAATTGAATGTGATTATTCTGTTTTCTTATCAAGCACCACATAAGTACCAAAACTGAATTAAAATCAGGTCTAGAAAACACTGATTAGCTGTTTTACTCTAAAGTTTAAAAAGGGTCCTATAGTTGAATTGTCTCCAACATAAACTGGACAGGGTTCTAAAGTTCCTTTATTTACAGGTTTCTAAACAAAAGCTGTATGCAGCGAAACAGTTTTCAAAGTTTTCAGCTCATAATTACTTGAGTTCTTAAAAAAAATAAAATTGACATAGCTCAAACATAACAGGGATTTTCTAATCAATTGCCATGCCAGTAACATTAAGGCTTTTCTGATTGTTGACATTTTCACATATTCATTTTAGTAGCCATAAGTAGACAAATTAATCGATACTGAAAAAAACTAATTACTATTACTTGTACATTAAGATGACAACATCCTAACATTTGTTTTTACTCTTGTCTCTTTTGTATGCAACCAGAGATACACTGAACTAAGAATCTTAAAGATTAATACAAATATAGACTTAGTTTAAACTGAGGCAGTCTAGCTGTGCCTGTGCTTACATGTATATATATTTACTCATAAAATGTATTAATCAGCAGACTTTGGTGTAACTTGCCTTATTCTGTTAAAAGTTATGTTGCATCTATAAATTTCTGGGAGCTGTTTTATATCCTGCTTCCCCTCTTTGAGCTCACTTACATGGTCACGAGATCATTCAAACTTGTGTCTGAATGGTCTGAATACATTGTACAGTAAGATGTGTCAACTTCGACCACACTATCTGTATTAAAAACAGGCTTTTAATTTCGGCAAGCGAATTCTTATTTTGATTAATTTAAAAAAAGCTCCAGCCCCAGCATCACACTGTAAGGTCATTTAATTTAAGATATTTCCGTCTGTTGTTGCAAGGATCTAATTGTTCTCATTGCAGTTATTGTGAGTTTGGAAGGTAGACGTGGTGCTCCATCTTCTTTGAATCATTTCCAACAGATACTGCAGAGTCCTCATTAAGAGCATGATTAATCTTTGCTGTACAAGTTGTAGCAGTAATGTTCTTAATTAACATTATTAATGCTTCAAAATAAATAGTTGCTCAGTTGATGTAGTCATAAATATTCTAATTATAATATGCAGTAGTATCATTCCCTGCCAGTGTGTGGGCCAGTAAAGGTAAGGACGAACAATGAACATCCCAGGCAGTATAAACTGAATCTGAACAATTCATGTCACTATGCAATGTTAAAGTAAAAATTAGCATTGCAAATGTTCATTCACCACATTTGTGACACCCCAGGGATTCATTGAAATTTATAACATCAGATGTTGCATTAGTGATGGGATAGCATCAACTAACCCTCCTCAGCCAGCTTCACCTCCTGCAGTATCTGCCCGGGAGAGAGAGACAAAGCATATCATGGGCCCCATGCAGTTGCTAAAGCAGTCTACTCCAAATTGCCTCATACATAATCTGAAGCTTTCACAGATACCACTTATCTTAAAGTAAATAAATTATAGCCGGCTGGGCCGTAACCAGAGTATGCTGCAAAAATAGAACAAAGTGTGAGTAAGTGAACACCTGAAGACACAACAGGGTATCATGTTGGTGCTAGCTGGCGAGCTATTGATTCTTAGCTCTGTGAAGTTAAAACCACCATAAGCACTCACCTTATTTTTGTTGTGTAGAAAGAAGTCATGATTGGATTTTGATTTAATATTGGAATACTGGATGCAAACGAAAAAGGCGTTACCTTTTAAACTCAACTTTAAGTTTGTATTGAAGCTATGTGGTTATCATACAGTGATCATAAAACAAATCAACACTATACTTACATTACTTTGGACACTGTATTATTCAACCTAAAATAATAAAATGGAGAAACAAATCCAAATATTTTCCTACTTTTCCTATGCAATGTCCAGAGATGTCATCCTCCTTACTTCTCTACCTCAGTGCTCAATGCAACGCTCAGTGAAAGCAGAAAAAAAGGGATAAACAAAATAAAAAGAAAAGTTCTGTAAGTTCATGGAAGTCCACATTCTGTGACGTTAGTTTTAGATCTTCTTGGCTGCATTTTGTAATTAAAAATTAATCAAACCTACTGTAGAGTACAAAGTAAAAAATTATCATCTGTGCAAGTAAAAACAATAGGTTGATAAATACCTTATGTGTAAAACTATAAAGATTGTTTGTTCCAGAGGGTATGAAACTCCAAGTGTAAGTTATAGGGCATAATGACCCAGCAATGAAGGCAGTACTTCTTTGAATTTTAATCTTGATCATAATGGTGGAGGGCTATTGCCTGGGGATAAGTGAAGAATGATTTGTTGCAGCTTACAGGACTCATGGCCCATAATGCTTTCCCCGAGGAGCTTAGATCTAATGTAGTGGACTTTTATTGGCTATTATGATTCATTTCTCTAATTGCTTAAATTGCTTCTAGGCCCCGTATTCACCTATCTCCACTGAGATAGATAATTACATGTACACTACCAGATTTTAAATATGTACTATATTGTTTCCTATTTAGTACAAAGACTCGCTTTTACTCATTTCCACTCGTCTATAGTTTCGGTCGTCGTGATACACCAAAAATAAAAAGGCTGAGTCATAGTGAGCAGAGACATAAACAGCAGCACGAAGCTTACTAATAAATGTTAAATTTAAATCCTTACCAAATTCAAACAGACCTCACTGTCCACATAATTATCTTTAACTTTGTCCTGGCAAGACGGAGCAACAGTGGAACCACAGACAAAATATCCAGCAATGGCTGACAAAGACAGTTTGTACAGAGAAGCAGTAAGTATGAGAGTATGCACTCTGTTATTTCCTTTAGTGACCTCCCATCAAAGAAAAGTGTTAGTGATAGGATAACGTCATTAAACGTCATAAAGAGTAAATTTGTTGAGTTAACTTACGAGGGGCACAAAGAAGAGCTGTCAGCTGTCAAGTTTCTTCTCTGTGTGCATTTTATAAGCTGACTGAATACAAATGCGTTATTCAAATACAAAGAGACGATGGACTCTGTACATGCTTTCTGGTCCAAGACGTTTGGATTTTTCACAGTCATACCTCATCAAATCAGTCAGTTCTGCTGCAGTCAGCAGAAGTCAGTTGACCTGGTGAATCAAAAATGTCCAGTGACCATCAGGAATAAACATTCAAATATCTCCTTGAAAAAGCAAACAAACAAAAAAAACTTGAAGACTTAAGAATATTTCTCATAGGCATCCTTATGGATTGTTTCTTCTGTACTGTTTTGTATGATTGCACATTTAAAGAAATCAAATAAGAAGAGGAAAAAAGATCATCATCACTATCATCAAAAAATGGTAATATGTAGTTTTTATTTAATAAATGATATTCAGCAAGGGGTGTCCTCTTTACTGTTGTGCATTTTTAATATTTCCAAAAATTTAAAATGAAAGCCTTGGGGCTGAAAGAGTTGAAGTTAGGGTGAGCTGTTAAATTGCTTAGAAATATTTTTTTTTATTTTTGTCAATCAAATTCTTTTCAGTAAGCTGCACTTTAAAAAATACAATACCACCTAATGAGCTATTATAGCACATTCAGTTTTATATATTAATATCTTTTTTCAGCACTTCATTTATTCTACAACCACCAAATCATGCAATCAGACCCAATGAGCAATTCACAACTAAATGGGTGAATTCACAAGTGAATTCACCCATTTAGTTTCGATAGCTTTGCATTACACTACTAGCACGCTATTAGTGTCTTTTGTATTTGTAATTTCTTTGTTGCAACTAGAACCACAACAATGGATCATGAAAGAAAAAATACCTTATGCAAGAAGTGTAATGCAGGTGTTGCCTTAAAGCCCCAGTCAGTTCAGTCACAGTTATCACAGTTTTACAAAATATATCTAGAATTTTTTTTAATTAAATCACCCTACAACATAATTGGACTGCAAACTCTAGACCCATTGAATGTCCAGGGACCTAGGAGCTTTGCCCATTGGTTGATAATGAAGTAGGCTGTGTCATGCAACTGCTTCTGTTTCATTTTTATACCAATATCACACCAATCATACTGTATCAAGAGAAGTAACATTTTATTTTTCAAACTTTCTTTTTTATGTGACTGGTAAATGCAGTAGCAAAAGGCTTGTAGATTTGAGGCTGTTAGTGTGTCAAGGCCTGCTGTGAAAAAGAAATGTCTAACATAAAAAATACATACATTCATATTTTTATACATACATCAGAATAAAAAGGTGGACAGTAGTAGAAGTTTAACAGTTCAGCCAAAGGAATTAAACAACAGTGGAAAGCAGTCAAGTAGCAATGTATTTGTTTGTCCTTTATTATTGCTAGATATGTTCTTGAATTGACGGCATAGACCATCAGTGTATCAGCGTCAAGCAGGATGTGACTGGAGTCCAGCAGAAACTTTTTTTTTTTACACTCCCCGGACTCATGAAGCACCATGTTCATTACTGATGCTTGTCCGGTAACAATGCTCATGTGTGTGGTGATGCCAGCAGGCTGCCTGACCTGCTACACTTCATTAAGGCAACCTACTGACAGTGAAGTGTCAAAAAACATGTAGGGACTGTGCAGGAAGTGTGACTCCCTCAGGCAGCTTCCTCATCAGTCAGCCTTGTCTGTCTGCTGGCATTAAGCCTGCTAACCACCACGATGCTGATGGCCTGTTTAGACAAAGCGGCACAGGTGAACAGGATGAGTGTATTTGTCATTCCTTTAGTATCAAATTTTATATTAAGTGCACTTATTTAATTTTTTGTTTCATATATTTAAAGGGTTAGTTTTTCACTGAGACACCTGAATTTATTTATGTCCTATGAGAAAATGTTGTTACTTTAGATTTTCCTTTCATTTAAAAGAGCAAAGAACTTAACAGAGGAAATGAGATATTCTTACATTATTAATAATAAATATGGCATCAAATAGATATGACAAAGGACATGCAAGACTCAGTAAAGTTAATTCAAAAAAGACTTGTGTGTGTCACATGTGGCTATTTCTACAAGATAATCAGGCACTATTTGGCAATCACTGAGCATCTGTAACTAATTGTTGCTTTCAGCTTTGGCAGAGTGTTTGGCATTGTCTGTTGGCCGTAGTCCGTCCTTGTCAGTGGTTGATTAAGTTTCTTATGGAATCAGCATCAGAGGAAGCCTGTGAGAGACAGCTGTCTGACAGGCTGTTCAGACAGTGACGAAGGAAAGAACCTGAGAGGAGAAACCAGCCTGTTGTCTCTCCAAGGTCAAACACCAACGTTTTTGTCTCGCCCTTCAGCATCACGTACAGATTTTCGCAACTGTGTGAGACACCGAGCCATTCTGCAGGGAAGCCTCTCACTCCTACTCAAGCTTACCTTTTTGTAACAGTCACGGTTTAGTAAGGTTTAGTTAGAGATAATGGTTTGGTTTAAATTAAAGTTGACATTTGGTGTCACATGGAAAATGAAACACAGTCCTGTGTTTTACCCATCCAAGGTTAATTCTATGTGGACTTGGTTCCTCTTTATATCACTGTAGATCTCCTTACTCGGGCTGATTTTTAATATTGGACTAACATCGAAAGTGAGATTAAAGCCCTGTGCATGTCATACAGAAGCTAAAGGGTACCTGGTGCTTCTGTATTAGTTGCCGAGGGGTGTGACAAATCATTGATATTTGACGAGCAGGGAATGAGAACGATCTGTAGAAACATAATGAATGCAGACACCATCCTACAGGACAAAGGGCTGGCTGAATGGTGTCAATGGAGAATGGAAATAATATGAATTTTATGCTATGGCCTTCACCAGATGCATTTACAGGCCCTCTTCACCGTTATCATCACAACAGCAAACAAGGGAATATCTTTTATAAGACTGCTATTCATCCCTTCAGCAGAATTCCATGCAGTTGAAATATCAAGATATAAAGGTATTCTATCCTTCCTCCAATACAGGACTGCGTGACAAAAAATGAAAATTCCATGTTACAAACATCAAACACATGCACAGAGAAGAAAAGGATGAAAACCAAACAAACCAACACAAGTGACGTCCCAGCATGGGACAGGACATTGAGGAAAGCAGTGCTTGACCAGTCGAGGCTTAAAATAGACAGCGATTAGAAAATATTAAAGAGGAAATGATATCTCTCTCTTTATAACTCAGAACAGCTTTGGGTCTCACAAAGGATCTAACACTGCCTGTTTGAATTCATCAAGTAATTTACTGCCCTCAATATGCTGCAGTAAGCCACTGTCTCTGGAAGCTGGTTGACTACCAGCTGATGCTACTCATCATTACACTGAGATAATTACACTTTGATTTATCATCTGTAGTCAGATAAGTTGTTTTTTTTTTAATCACCTTGATCAACATGTGTGACACAGAGAATAGGGATAAACAGCTTTTTATGACAAACAGCCATGCTGGGTTTAATAATAGTTGCTAATGCAAGTTTAACGTGTAGGCTTTATCATGAGTTTAGATTGTGACTGGCATGATAAATCTATTCTGGTTGTGTGACAAGTTGAACTAAACCATTTTTATTTATTAAATATATTAACAGTAAACTATGTAAGAGAATACCCAACTCTGATTCTGTTTGGGTCTTTCTGTCTGTTGTTAGTGGAGTGTGTCATTGTCATTGTAAATATTTTTAAGATTGCAATAGCAGGCGTATGATTTATGTCCTCCATATTTCACATTTAATGTGTTTACTGTCAGTTCAAAGGAATAATCACAATATTTCTTTGGCCAGAAAGGAGCTGAGTTAAGATGTCCAGGCAGGGGACTTTAAACACTGTAAAGAGACACAACATAAAATCATGAGTTGATATGTTATAGTTTATAACCAGGAAATAATTCTGTAGTGCATCTGCGGTTGGGGGGACTGTAAAACAGCAGCAGCAAAAAAGTGATGGTTATATGGCGGACATCTTCACTTTTATGTTTTATATCTGAGAAACACAGCCGATGCGGATGTGGACACAACAGTCTCTAATATTCCATAGCTTGGCCACTAAGAGTCCCATTTTGTCAATTCAGTTTTCCTGCATCACAAGCCAGGAGCAGCCTCAAGTCTAAACTAAGCCAAAGGCTCTCATCCCGGCTCTCTTTGGTCTCCTCTTGGGGTCTGACTGGACTGGTTGGGTGGTCAAAAAGTGCTGTTGGCAGTTATTATTTTATTTATTTATTTATTTTTTAATCCTGCTACTCTCACTCCAAACTCTGCACTGTGTTTACAATGCTGACAAGTTTTTTTTTTAAAATTATAACAGGGTAAAACAAACACACAAACTGACAGGTTTGAAGTAATTAGCAGCTGTTGCATCTGCATACGGCGCCATTGCCTGTGCAGATTGGTAATATCTGTGATTAGGAGCTCTAAAGCTGTTCTGGAGGTTAGTGATGATACAACACCTTGTAGAACACTCTGGGCTCTGCTTGATTGATCATAACGTCTTACTCCTCTTTTGCCATGTAAAAATACACTTTATCTTGAAGCAAAGTTATTGTCTCATCATTTATATGTTTTGGGCTTAATGTTATTTTTGCAACATCTTTTCAAACCGGCTGTATCTGTTAAGTGAGACTCATAAGGGCTGCTTTGTAAAAAACAATCCCGCTGCATAGACCTGGAATCTGTTTGTAACAGCTGACCTGTGTAGATACGCAGCAGAACACGGAACATTAATTATTGTCAGATCCCGACCACTGCTACAGCTGCTGTGCAGCCTGCGTAAATACACGCATCACTCTCTCAGTTTAATGCGGACTTCTCATTTCAGCTGCCGTGTGATGTTGCAGGTGTTAAATAAACTCAAAGATAATAATCTGACATGCAGTCAGATGTGGACAACAAAGAGAACAAAAGCACTGATCTTTATATGAAATATATTCAGTGTCACCTGAAAGACATAATGGTTAGGTTTAGATGATAATTAAACACATTTCAGACCTGAAAAAGTCACAATAATAGCTGTATTTTAATGGACATCATAGTCGATTATGTAAGATGTGATTCTATAGAGTAAAATAGCAGAATATGCTGATATTTTCGGTTTGTGACTCTGTGTGCACATCTGCTGACTTAGCCATGCACACTGAGCACTGAAGACATCTCTGCTTTCTGTAAAAATAACTGTAAATATGTGGGGCTGGAATTACAGCATTTGGTGCTTAAGCAGTGAAAGCCCACAGGACAAACCAGGCCCAAAGCTCCGGCGCTGCCCTCACAGCTGCTCTGTTCACTGCTGCCCATGACCTGCTCAAACGAGATGCAGGAGTTTTTCAGGAAATACTGACACAAAACCACTGTGCTCAGAGTCAGTTTCACTTAAAAAAAATAGCCTTTGCTGGTTATGTGAAAAAATGTAATATTACCTTTACTGGAGGAACACAACCCCTCATCGCCTGTTGTGATGACATGCATTATGCACTCCTTTGGATGACAGAAAACACTGCAATCAGTGCTAAATCAGGTTTTTGTTAGCCAATAATCACTTCCTGCCATCACAAGAGAGCAATACAGCAACAACTTACCTGACCACAGCACAGTTTAAGTGGGTCCACAAATGGGTTGAACAATTGCAATGTCCCACCGTTGAAAAGTAGCTATGTGCACATCCAACATCCAAAGATACATGTAAAACCAGTTAAAAAACACTATCCACACAGTGAATATAGCTACCTGAGCTTACTGAGTTTACATTAGTCACTTACAGAGAGGAGACACTGGCATGAAAATGACAACCGTCTTGGTAAGAAACTTACCACAACACTCGCACCGCGCTTTGTGCCTCACTGCTCTGCTGTCAGATAGGGCCCCAATACCTCCTTTTAATTTTTCATCCATCTGTTCACTCATTTTTTCATTATGTATTCTTTTTTCTTTCAATTCTGTTGTTAATGAACAGATAAGGCTGGCAATAAGAATTTTTCAGGCATAGTTTATATAAATAAACAGAAAAAAATTGCAAAAAACTTAATGGTGTCATTAGTACATTCATAGCTATCATGGCATGATTCTAAAACAATCCCATAGTTATTTCAATATACTCTTGGAAAATGAAAGCTGTATGATGATGCACAGGTGTGTAATAGTATTTTTTCTATTTTCCCTGTATGCTTCATTGCGTGAGAGCTGCCTGTAATTTGTGCATTAGAACATGTGTTCTCTGAGCATGTTTTTTTTATGATCTTTATCAAAAAGCACCTGCTGCTGTGAGACTTAGACACTTCAGTAATTCACTGCCGCTGTTATTGTGTAACATTACATGTTGTGACTGTTTGAACACTGAATACTGAATCCTGCTGGATTTGCACTGAATTTACCACAGATTTGAACTGGAGAATGTGAGCTTTATCTAGGTTGTTAAAACACCTCAAATCCCCCAAAATAGAGACATGACCTCAGTGTTCTCATTTTAACTGCTTCCTGCTTGGTGTGTACTAGGGGAGATGCACTTCGGAGAGATTTATTTAAGATAATTTTAAGCCTACTGTAGCTACAGTATTGAATGAAGCAAGGTATTACATGTCAAAATGAACAAATGCAGGCAAAAATCATTTTCACCTGTGGTACCTTAGAGGACAAGAAGCACCTGAGCACATTAAAGAGTGCGATTAGATGAAAGCGCTGTCAGCGCTGATGTGCAGCTGACGTTGATGGGCTGGATTTCAACGGGAAAAGACTGATGCTGACAGACAAGCAGACAGAACGAGGAGAGGCAGGTAATGAAGAAAAAAGTAAGAAAATACCAGAAGGGATTATATTAAACTGAAAGATGGTAAGAATGTTCTTGGGAAAAAAAATATAAGGAAATAGCTGAAAATGTAAAAGGTAGGTGTATTAAGTGTGTGATAGTGCAACGGGGTATATACTCCACTGCAGATAGTTAAAAAGAGACGAGAAGGAATATGTGTGTGAATGTACCAAGCAACAGGAAGAGAAAGAAGCCGAGAAATGGAACTCCACTAGGCCTCCTATATCCAGGGATAATAGAGCTGTCACAGTGTTTTGACTCAGGGCATTGATTCTGCCTTTAATTGCTTCAGGCCTCCGCCTGCTGGATAGCAGTCCGAGGATATTAAATGTAATGTATTGTTGCACTAGAACAGTTATGACACTGATCACACACTGATATGTACTCATGTGTTGTCAGTGCCAATAATCCTTTTATCGATTGGGGCCGCCTCCAAACAATTACAGCAATTGTTTAGGGCATAACTCAGACAGAGCAGTGCTCTGTTTCCATCATGGATATTTTATTGAGCCAAACTAATGATTTCCTGCAACCCTGCCCTCCTCTATTTTCAAAATGATTCTTAGTCCACAGTGATTTTCAAAGGAACACGACTAACACTGGTCTTGGGCAATAAGTCAGATTGAATGCTTGTGATGACCAAACCCTAACCTTTCTCCATTTGTCCAAATGTTTTTTGTTTTTTTCTTGCATTTTAACTTTTTTTGTTTTTTTATCCAGATGAGAAATAAACAACTGTAATGTCTCTGTTTGCCAAGGATCCATTAGTAAATTTACAAAACAGTCTAGAAACTAGGTTATTATGGAAAAAAAGAAAAACTAGTATGTGCAAAATGTCATCCAATCATGTCTAACGGCAAAAATGTGGTAGCTGCTTTAAAAATGCTGAAATTGAAGGTAGCGTACATTATTTTCTCCTAATAAGCGAGCTGAGATGGCAACATCGTTCAAACTGAGATTAAAGGGCACGCATTCGGAAAGTCAAGTACTAGTGCAGAGAAGAATAAAAGACAGCTTGAAAGAGTAGCCCAAGTTTTTATATCTTCAGCTGGAGCTTCAGTCACTGTCAGCTGAGCTTTTTCTTTCTTTTTTTTTTTCAATATTGGTTTATAAATCTATCAGATGAAGCCCCAAAGCTACAACCTTAAAAAGGTGTAAGTGGGTGGTTTTCAGGTGCTGCATAATAATCTGACATAATATTGATCCATTTTAATGCGTGGTCTGCTACAAAGCAAAATAAAAACGATTAGATTTTAAAAATTAACATAATTGAGTTATTATTTTTTGTATACATAGCAGTTTTGTGTGACAGCAAAAAAAACAAATCTTTTTCTTAAATGTCAGCACAAACTTTAGTTTAAAAATGTATGCATGTATTTGGTAAACTGAAAAAAAGCTCTTTTCCTAAAAGTTGGTGAAAACACAACTCATCATTTTAACATTAATGTTTCTCCGCATTAACAAATAAAGAACAGCTTTGGTGTTGTGTGAGGGCGCATTCTTTTCCTTTCCAATACAGTATCCCCTTTGCTCAGGCGCTGTGCTAAGCTAGGTTAAACATCTGTTACTTGATGCACAAAGATGAAAATTATATTGATCTCCTCATCTCACTCTGGGCACAATGGCAATCAATGTCTATATTCCAAAATGTCAGCCTGTTTATTTTAAAGCGGCGCTAGGCCATGTGTCACTTTAGCAGCCCTAAATGACAGCCGGAGATAGCAGCTGGTGCTTTAAAACTTTTGATGGATTTTGTTACCGAGAACTGTGAGGTTATTATAAGTCGTCCTCCCACACTGTGCCCAGTGCCAATACTCAGCATCAGAGTTGATTTGACATAAACAGGGTGAAACATCCCTGTGTGTGTTTGGTGGAAGGTTAGGACACTTTTCTCAGCTGCAGGAACACCTTATGATGAATATTATTTTTCGTGTAGTCACAGAAAAGCAGTCCTGACCATTGATATAGCATTTATATCTAGCTAGCAGTTTTAAATCGTACATCAACATGAGCATCCTGTTGACTCTTTGAAATCTAAAGCTGGCATGTAAGCAGCCACTTGTATATGAGTTTTTAAAGCCCACTGCCTGCAGTGCTCTGTACTGTGATGTGAATTAAATAAATAGATGACCGCTGTTTGAAAAAAATAGCTTGTTAAAGATGCAGCTATACACAATCTTTGTAAAAAAAAAAAAAAA
>JAUZTA010000016.1:17637982-17650615 GCA_034780835.1 Ctenochaetus striatus | reverse complement strand
ACAAGCGATTGAAATTGAGATACTTGCGAGCGGCCGCAGCTTTGGCTCAGAAGGCACTCATGCGTTAGAAATGAAATATAAATGGGAAAATAATAGAGGTTTATTCCGACAGTGTCATTGAAAACTTTTACATGGCTGTCACAGACTGGAAACTTACTTCCAAGAGCAGGTACACATTTAGATAAGAAAAAGACATTTTGACGAGTTGAACCGGCTAAATGCAAGAAAGTGATTATTCTCTTTGAAAGGTTTAACTCTGACATTTTTATTTGCTTGTTAAAGGACACACAGCATCATTACTTTAGTGGCAGATAAATACCTTTTACAGCAAAAGATAAATGCCAGGAGTCTGAATTGATATTGGACATTCATTATGTCACAATTGCCTCAATTGCATTTGTACAGTGTTGATGACAAATGACTTCACACTCAGATCCTTCTAAATCTTTTTTGTTTTTGTTCTTGCTGTTTTAGACTGTTAAAATTTCAAAAAGTTTGGATGAAAAATTTTGAAAAATTAGAAAAGTAAAGGGAAAGCGAGACCTGAATGTGTTCTGAGTATGTGAACAAGGTGGGCATTGTCCCATGACCTGGACACAGCAGAGATACTGTCCCTGGAACAGAAAATCATTAATATTGTCATCCCTTTCATCCTGCCTCGCTGTTTCCAAGGAAACATAGTCATAATTTGGCTCTTTAAAATACTGATGTGTGATTCGTCTGCACTGATGCTGCTGTCTGTGGCTGTTACTCAGTGTGTGTAATGTGAACTATGCATGCATTTCTGTAACTCTGGACAATCTTTACAGATGAAGTGTTGTTTTGGAGTTAGAAAAAATATTGTCTGCCATTTTATGTTTTTAATTTAAAACTATGTCGATTCTTTAAATGGCACAACTTGGAAATTTTCTGACATCTATTCACTCACCAGCACCAGCAGCAGCAGCAGCAGCAGCAGCAGGGAAGTACATGATTAGTCAGTCATCAGTTGGTAAATTAGCACTCGACAAATAAAACAACTCACACATGGTTTTTCGAACTCTATTTCCTGTTTACATATGCCCACAGCCAGAGTGGTGGAAATTTTAGACTGGCTTGAAAATCTAAATGATTCAGTGCCATCCTTAAAGGGCCGGTGTGCAAGATTTACACTGGCCCTGAACAAAGCTGAGAATGCAACTGATGTGACTGAGTTGTACAAAAAGCTGTACAGCTCTGGTCAGCTAGTGTCCACTGTTGACAGATAAAACCTGTAGTGTGTGGGAAGTAGAGAGCCTAATCTTTAATGTTAAGGTCCAGTCAATGCCAGCTGTTCTTTTAGCTATTTTTTTTTTTTTTTAATAAGTCGGACATCTATGACTGACAATCTGTTAGTGATGGTGTTACTTATGTGTTAGTCAGGGAGACACAACACTGCATTAAGAGTAACCCACACGGCACACTTGCTTCTTGCTTTTTTGCCCTTATAACACATAAAGTGGCCATATTTAAATAGTGCATGCCGCTGGTTGCTATACATGCTGCATGTTTATTTACATACAAGGACAGCCATTTTTATTTAGATAACAGATAACATTTCATACAACATCCATTAAAATATCAACATTTGACCAGCATTAGATCAGGATGTTGCGGTCTGTTACCTTCAAAATGATTTTGCGACATATAACATCAGTGTAGCTCAGTGTTTTTCTGTCATGTGTGATTGGAAAGCAGAGTCACATAGGAGTGGCAGTTGTTTTGGTAATGCTCAAGATGCCTCCGTTTATTTAATATCAATGCATTATCTGAGCTGAAAAGCTAATCTCACTTTATACTGTTAAAGAATGCTTTTAAAACACATAAATACTCTTGTGCTGCAACTTTAGCCAGTTAATGAGCCCACTCTTCCGTGTGAATGCTCACTGTCATAACTGAGTTCTGTGTTCATAACTGTGAGACAAAGTGGACACTGGTGCAAATTGTATCAGCCAGTTCAACTTGTGAACACCAGAACACTAATTCTGTAACTGGTATATAACTGGTATATATGTGTCAGGGGTGAGCCAAGCAATGTTTTGGCATTTTTGTGGCCGGGACACCTGCCAAACCCACAGCATAATATATTCAGTAATACATCATTCATAGTCAGAATCTATGTATATATATATAAAAAAACAAGGAGAACTACATGTTTAATAGCAATTCACATCATTATGATATACAAAACTTCCTTTGTATAGAATTCTATTCGTTAAGCTTACAGTAGGATTGAAAATCATTTAACCTGTTATTTCCATGTTCTGCAAATTATGCAGATTTGTTTTTTGTAGATTTTATTTTTGATATAGGTTTAAAGGTTTAGACAATTTTCCCTTATTCACCTAAAGCATTAAAGCCATTTATACAGTACATTTCAAAAACTGTAAGAGTTGATTAAGCACTGGACTCTGGAAAGCTCTTTTATGATAAAAAGCCATTTTGATAGCCTTAAGGGGCTTTCAATAATGAAACGACTGAGAAGCAATTAAACTGTTTTCTTCAATCTTATTTATCATTTTGACCCTGCACTCCTGAACGCAGCAGTCAGTATGTGCAGACCAGAATAGTGCATCTGTCTTCCAGTGAAACTCTCTAACTTTATCCTCCTCAGGTGACATATATAGACTGCACACCCAGCCCATATAACCACGGAAGTTTGTAAAAGAGTGGGCTGAAATTGATGACTTGAAACAGTCCAATTAATCCTGCCTCACCATTAAAGCCGTCTCTTTGATACAATAGAGGATGCCAGGTACATCTGTGAAGTCAAGATGTAAGAGTCATGCATACATTCAGACAGAGAAAGCTATGGATCCTAATTCTGCTCATTAATCACCTGTCTGCCGAACATCCTCCAGAGAAAAGCGCCCGGTTCCTACGAGGTAATTACAGAACTTGAAGGAACGCTCTCTGCTGCAAATAAGTAGCCATCTTATCCCTCTCTTGCCCTTCCTTTTTTTGTGGCGGCCGTTGAGCCAATAGCTTCCATGTCCTCTAGAGAGACTTCCTCCTCCTCTCAAGCCTTTTCTGCTGCACCGCTCTTGCTTCTCTTCGGCTTTGTAGTCAGCAGACTTTTTTCCGGGCACATATCCATTTGGCATCCGATGTGGTATAAATAAATTATAGCCTCTAAAATCAATGCCCAGTCCATGATGTAGGCTGTAGGCTTACTGCTTACCACCATGCTAGAATTATGTCACTGGGGCTTAAATAGGGACATCTCTTGAGCCACAGACTTACGCTGCTGTTCACTATTTTGTATTTTAATGTGTTTGATTTTCCTTTTTATTTCGTTTTGTTTTTTGCTTTACTGAAAAGCTGTTCCAGGCCTTCTGACATTTATTATTTGTCATAAGTTTTCATGGGTAATATTAGTTTTACTGCGGAGACTGATGGTGGTTTTGAGGCACAATTTGTCTCAGGAAGCTGGTAGTTTGTCACACGGTATCCTGGTCTGAACCACTTTTTTCCCCCATTTGCTTCGCTGCAGCGTCAGAATGCTCTTTTTAATTTCTCTACAAAACCACTCAAAGAGTCTAAAAATACATCAAAAACAGTCGCAAAAATGACATCTTTGTGCATTTATTTTTAAAGCCAGAACAGTAGCAATGCAGTCACTCAGTCTGTAAACTGTGTGTTGATGTTGGAATAAAATATTTATAACCATGAGCAGATACATGATGCTTTCTTTTTTAGTTTTTGAACTAATTTCCAAGCTGGTTTCGGTGTTTTTGGAGACTAGTATTGCATAAAGTACATCTTTGGATGTGTTCATAGAGAGGCTGTCTGAGAGCTACGCAGTACTCAGCAGGCTGCTATCACTTTCCTAATGTGTTCTCTTTCTCTTTCTGCTGCTTTCTGTGTTCCCAGATGGAGATGATACCAGAGCCTGATCCTGATGACGAGGGAACAAAAATAAGTGTAAGTTGAAGAGCATGTTATGTGTCCCTGGTTGTAGCCCATTGCCTCTCAAACGTGTACCGTCGTGATCCAAGTTGGCAACGTCTCATTCCAAGAAAACACAACAGCAGCTGATTTCCCCGAATAATACACCTTCAGCCAGAGAAAGGAGCTAATCAGTGAAATCAGTGGCAGTGTATTATTACTGTCAGAGTGGTTCCCTTCCTGCACTCATGGCCCAGCAACTGTTCCGCCCCCTTTTTTTCCCTGTCACTCTGAGCTTTCTGTACCCAGTGCAACACACAGCCTGCCTCCAAATGACATCAATGGAGTTCTCAAATGGTCAAAGAGTCATGTGATGTCGAGGACAGAGACAAGTGCAAGGAAGCCCGTGGACTTTTTTTTGAAGCTGATTCTGGTTATTACGACTTGCGTCATCATTTCTTTGGGTTATGAAAACATAGTTCCACTGATGCAAAAAGCACAGATCTGGGAAGTACAGATTCTCTTCTCTTCTTATTTTTTATTTTGTGATGTAGCAAAAACAAAGACAAAATTATATAAACAGCTCAACACACCTCCACATACTGGGGTCCAAACATGTTAAGATTTCAAAGGCAAAACACTTTGACCAGTCCTACAAACTGAGGTACCTTTTGTTTGCTCATTACTGTCAACCAGGTCATTTCATTTAACTTATTTTTACTGTAATTAGATTAAAACATATTTGTTAACCCCGAATCAACATACACATCTTGCATGCAAGTTACCACATAAGCCTGTTCTCTTACAGAATGCAGAAAATACCCATTAAGGTTGTAACTCTATGGATTGTTGTGTACTTGGTAGAGAAGGTTTGTAGTTGTAGGGATCTCCATGTGTGTGTTCCAGGACATATGCACCACCATATAGCTCTAGAATGTGCTCTTATTACTTGCATCTAATCCAGTTCCTAAGATATTACTCTAAACTAATTAATAAAAGCAAATATTGCATGTTTCGATTGATACATAATTCTAGCCAAGTTATTTTTTTTTTTTACACAAATGGCTTTTTTTGATTATTTTAAATTATTCAGAAAAAGTAGTAGTGATAATTTAATGTGTAATTCTGTGGAATCTAGCCCTAATCCTAACCCTAACACAACATTGTAGGAACAATTCAGGCATAAATTAAATCATGCATCCTTCAAAAGTATTTGTATGTTGACAAATACACATTTGCATTGTTACCACCGGTTAAATTGTTTAACACTGGTGGTGAAGTCAGTTTGCTGCTCAGTTCTCAGAGCTGTGCTCGCCTCCCTCCTTTCTCAAAGCCTTAATAATAAATGCACACATGCTCAGTTCTTTGCAATATTGCAGACTCTCTCACAGATGTCAAGTTTTCTATTCTGCCTCTTAGTTCACTGTTGTCTTCAGAGAAATGGATTTTCAAGAAATATACTGTTAAAAAATGAGTACCCAAATCTAATTTTTTGGACTATACATTACATACTTAGTAACTTAAAGACCTGACTTATCTGATATGTACATATTCCTATCCTTTTCCATATCTGCATGTTTATACATTGCACAGCCCGGACTTTGAGAATCTCTGCATCAGAAGTCACACTGTTAGCCTATAGCCTCTAATTATGTAATTATGTCTAACCTAACCAAATGTCATTCTTTTGCAGACGTACAGTATTAGAAATAGACATTGCATTGAAACTGCTATATAATCCTACATGTACTCTGACTGATGTTTTAATTTATATCACTATCTCATCACAGGCACAATTTTATTCTCAAGACAGTCAGAAAATAAATTGCCTTCGTGCCTCCCCTGCGATATAAAAAGTTAGGCCAGAGCTGGAAAGGGTGCTTTACATTATCAAAGTAAGCCCTGTACATTCTTATGGCATGTGGGTGAGAATCACCACAGCCAAGAAATCTGTGCTTCTTGACATTTACATTTGTAAAATTTATTGTCATTTCTGTATTAGTTCACCTCCCAGTTTGTTAGCATCTAAATGCCACAATGTAATAGTAATGTAGTATGCTGTAGAATAAGGTGGCATGATGTGTCATGAAACCTAATTGGATTCCATCATACCAAACACTTTTCTGACACACTGTTCCATTCTTATTACCCTAACAGACAGTGAAGGTCCAGGGCAATGACATCTCACACAAGCTGCAGATCTCCAGAGTCAGTAAGAGTGACGAAGGACTGTACGAGTGCCGGGTGACACGAGCTAACTACGGAGAGATTGTGGAGTACAAAGCCCAAGCCTGGCTGAAGGTCAATGTCACGGCCAGACCACGGCGACCACTGCAGCCCCCCAAGAAAAGCTCCCCGCTGCACCTGACAGACAAGAAGCCGAGAAAGTCCAGCTCACCTCTGGGCCAGGACAACATGAGTTCAGACCAGAGGGTGGCCTCCACTTCCACCTCTCACACATCCTCCAATACAGCTAAACTCAACCCCGGCTCAGGTAAGGCCCTGGGGGACGGTTACATAACGAGGGCAATGTGGAACATACAAAAAAAGACTCCAGGGTTGTTTCACCACTAGCATAAAGTCTGGTCTGCAACCTCCCTGATGTGTTTGACGTATTTATGAGTCACCTATTTCAGGGAAAAAGCGCCACTTTGGTTGAGATTCAGAAAAGCCAAGTAGGTTGTAAAATGGTGCTTTTAGACAAAAGACCTCCTCTTGAAAACTATGAATGAAGCCAGGCTGATAAAGACTGATACACCCGTATCCCTAACAGCAGGTCATCTTCACTGTATAGGATCATCTACATGCATGGACTCAGACTTTGTGGCAAGAATCTTTTCTCATTGAACTGTTAAGGGAGTTAAGATGCAGATTGCAGATTTAAACAATGCAGCTTTCGCAGAACAGGAGTACAAGCTGAAAACTACGATATGAGAGCCAAGAATTTGGAAAAGCAGGACAAGTTATCATTTGTTTTTTTGACTGACAACCCTATCAGCCTCCCTGCTTGACAAAGTGTGAGTTTTCCTAACAGTTTGCACCAAGTGGAAGGATTGCACCATTTTATTTTCTTACCATCTGCCCATTCACAAAGCTAGTGGCCCCATCTGCCTATTGACATTCTGCTAAAGTCTCCCTGCCAATATTGTGGTATGCTATTTAAGTTGGCACACGTACACACATGGGAACTCAGAAGCACAGAATAATGTACACTTTTCCTCTGTCACACATGGTAGCTTCCCAGGGAGATTTCATGTGCTTGTTCTGTAATATTAAAAAGGAAACAACTAATGTCAAAGGTCAGAGGTGATTAATGTTTGAGTGCAGCTGCAGCATTAAAGTCCATGGTAGAGCTGCAACAAGGTTTGTCGTCCTTGCTCTCACCATAGCACACTGATGATGGCTGGAAGATCTTCACACGGCCCCTGGAGCAAACTGTCTGTATGTTTACAGTTCATGCTTGTATCCATTCAGTACTTGCTATTGCTCTGTAGTCGATAGGTGATGTGTACAATTACTATGCACTAAACAAGTTAAAGAAGAAAGAAAGACAGCTAGTTACTTCCATACATATGCAGACTTAACAGAAAAAGTTCAAAAGACTGTCTGAATTGAGAATTCATCAAATCTGCTAGGGGACTTCTGAGTTTACTTGGAATACAGACCCCATTGTTACCTACTATGTAATACAGTAAACCTGCAGAAGCCATGCGTAGATGGTGATATTAATAACATCCAGATATTTTCATAAGAACATGTTTTGTTTTTTTTTTGTTCTGTTTTGTTTTGCTTTTTTAGGTGACTGGGTCAGAGATTCCATTGATCAAACCACTGACCACAGTATTTAAATGTGGACAGGCATAAATCAGGTCTATGCACAAACTGCATTAATGTTATTGTTGAAAACCAAGTGGAGGAATCATGCAGGAGGCCTCAGAGTGTACTGCGATTGTGTTAATCAACAGTGAAGTCACAGATTTTGAGCTCTGCCTTTTCTCTCACTTTGAACTGCCAGCTGTTTAGAGTAATTGTTCACTACTCCACCACTATTATACTACCATTAATAATAAGAAGGCCAAATAGAAGGATCATTGATAACCAAGTGACTGGGGTGATGCTGTCTTGTTTCCTTCAGCTGAGGATCAAAGCCAAAATTAAGTCTTTTTTCAGTCACCACAGATATTGAAGTAGGCTGTGGTTTTATTTCATCTTGTTTGGAGTGCTGCTATTCCCTTTATTCACCGATCAGCTACAAGTCAATCAACTGCCTCAAGAAAGCCCGAAAATGTTGCTGCTCAGCTCTTAACTAATTCGAGGAGATGAGAACACACTCGGCCCTTTCATGTATTTCTTTGCAGGCTGCCAGTAAGTTTTAAAATTGATTTTTGGACTCCACCGTTAATGTTTAAGGCGCTACATGGCCAGGCTCCCAGCTATATTTTAGACATTTTCATCCCCTATGAGCAGCTCTGGAAATCCTTAGGCAGGACTCCTCTGGTGCTTTTTTAAACTCACCTTATTACAAAGGGTCCTCCTGCTGCAGGCTCCTCAGCTCTGAAACTACCTTCCTGCGCAGGCTAGCACATACCGCTAACATATGCTTATATCATCTTCCACAATTATTAAGTTTAAATTTCACCGATTCATTGCTATAATTATACTTAATTTAATTGAAACTTTGCTGTTTCTAGAAACAGGAAAAGATCCTCATTTGTGTCCCTAAGTAGTGGATCAGTTTGACTCAGGGACACTGGGAAAACAGGGATGAAAGGAACGCATGCAAAGATTTTCTCTAATATTGTCTCATTTTTCTTCACACAAAACATCATTAGAATAATTTGACAGATGCTATAATCGCATAACAATGCTGCATGGCCTGGCTTTAAGTTATCATTATTTTTATTGAATGTGAACAAATGTAATTCATGAGATTTGCTGCAGTATGTCTCTATTATGGGATTCTAATACCCTTCCTGTAATTACACTCAGCAGATTGCAAAGTACATCAATGTTACCTTTGTCCTTCATCAAGTGCAGTAGAGCTGAAGGCCTTTCAGAGATGTGTTCAATGTAATTCCTATTGAGTTGTCTCTGTGAGTGCAAACATCATCAGCCTTCACAAGAAATGGAAAACGTGCGGATCAAGCTAGTGGAGGATGATTTAACCCTTTCATCACTGTTGAGGTCAGTCGTGTTCGCAGTCAATTTCTTTGACAAACATGAACAAAATTTGCTGATTTAAAGAATGCCTTTTTTCAGACAGGAGACAATATGCAGCAACCAATGTGTGCAGTGCAGCAGGTCATTCTCCATTATCGGTTTAGAAAGTGAACCAAAGCAAACAAGAAAGACTTCATGCTCCTTCTTCGACATGATGTAAAGTACCTGAAATGCCTGATCTGTTTCATTACCCAGTAAGTCACAGGAAAGGGTTTATCCAGCTGAAACAGATTGATCTGTGAAAGACTGGAGCTAACTATAATCTAAAAAATAAATAGCATTACTTGATTAGATTAAAATATACATTAATTTAAATGTTTAAACCCAGTAACTGTAATATTATGCACAGAAACAACCTGTACAAGCATTTTGTACTCAAGGTGCCCCTGTGGTTATGTAGTGGTTAAATTTACAAACATAAAACTGCTTGGCTTCTTTTAATCATAACAACCACCAATGTCTAACTTAAACTAATGCTGACTGTTGGTAGCAGATTGGATGGAAAAACTAATCTTGGGTCTCAAAGTCAGACACTCCACACAACTCTTCAGCCACCCTGACAGCCTCCCAAATACATTTTTCAGTTTACCTGACACTCCTCCTTTTGCCAAGAGACGATTGTGAAGACAACAAGAAGTCAGTCCTGTTTGGAAAACACATCAATACCATCATATTTAAGATGAGGACAGTCTCAAGCGATCAGGGAATACCTTACTATAATTTTCACCTAAATAATTTGGAAATAAAAAAAATGATGTGGCTGCAATACTGATTAGGCAAAAAAATCTTCATTTTTGGTACGAGTCATCCTTTATTCATCCTGTACAATCACTAATTTGCATGTGTACATTTTTTTTTTGTTTGTTTGCACATGGAGTTAACTTAACATCTGCAAGAACATTTTGTACTTTGCCTATTTCCTCATCTCTTGTCTTACATCAGCATGATCATGTTGGTAAAGAAATTCTGTCATTATCTTTGTCGTGTTCAACTTAGGTACCTTAGTAGTAGTTTAGCTTTTTACCCTCGAGTGAGTTTAGATCTTCCTTCACTAACTCTTTGCAATCTTTTTGATTCTCTACCAAACTATAATTCTACTGCTCTTCCTCATATATAAATGCCAGCCATGTTCTTTCTGGTCAGACAGTTCAAACATGAAGTCAACCCTGCTCTGGGCTCAGATAGCCCTCTGCACCATGAGGCAAACATAGAAAGATATTACTTGCCACTGAATAGAGGTAAAAAGTTGACTAATCCCTGGGGCTGCAGAGTCGGAGATTATGAGGCGGCCAAATTATGCTGACAACTGTGTTGCAGTGAGTCTGTGCGGGTGTCTGACACTGATAAATGCCTCTCCGTGGCTGCTCAGGCAGCCTTAGCCACCTTCTCTGAGCGGCAGAGAGGTGTTACAGCTGAGGGCGACAGTTCTATTACTGCCATGCTCAGGTTGGAAGCCGATGAGCAACAATAGGTAAATGGGCTGAGATGAAATTAAACCTGGGAGAGTGCAGATATTTTCCTTTTCCGCATTGCTGCATCTGTAAACAATGAGGCACTTTCCAGATGGGGAGAATGTGACTGTGGCTGGTGGAGCGGCTGCAGCAGCGGCAGCAGCAGAGTGGTTTGTTCACAGCTACTCCCCACCAGTGTGTCAGCTGTTGTTAGATCACAGCTCGGCCTCCATCGTTCTTGGCAGTGTTGTTCTCTCTAAGCTCAGAGGTGAACAGAGCTGAATGCAAAAAAAAAAAAAAAAAGGAGAGAAAAATGTCCCCTCAGCCAGAGTTGTCCCCCCCAACCCCTGAGGCCAGCCGGGTTCCCGCATGAAGGAAAAGCTAATATGGACTCAGCCTGATTGCATAAGCATTTATCCAAACAAAAAATCACTGACCTTGTTTTTAAGATCCACCATGTTTTTTTTTAAACTGCCTCCACTGCATATGTCTTAGAAGAGGAGACCAGTGAGTCATCACTCCAGTAGGTGGATGGGACTGCAGTGCAAGACTGCTGTTCAAAGCTGCATTCTTATTGCTCAAGCAGTTGCACGCAATGTCAATGTGTCATTTTAGTTTCATGTGAAATGCTTCACTGGGCCCTTCCTTGCCCACACTCTTGTCTGTCGGGCTCACATGAATCTATCTAATGTCTGTCAGTGCTCGAGTCGGGGGGGGGGGGGGGGTTGGGTTACATTTGAAAAACCTCACAGTAGATGTGGCAAAATGGCTTCATGTTAAATGAAACTGCAATGGTGGCACCTTCACGACTGTTCCAAAGAAAGAAAAAAACAAAGAGGAAGAGCAGAGTACGGAGGCAGACAGTAGAACCAGCAATTTCTTTCACCAGTGTGTCCATTATTAACCTAACAAACCAAAAATTGACTTACCAGATATATCTGCTTCAGTTTTCAGAGTTCAGCTTGTGGTAATTGCTGTTTTGTGTTTAATGCCTTAATCTGATTTTGTACACCACACTGAGGCAGATAATAGAGGTTTTACATATAAATGTTGTGTCAGACAGAAGACCATTTAAAAATAAAAAACTGATCCTTTTCATTTTGGAAATCATTTCAGTTGAAACAGTCCAAGCTGATAGGAACCAAGAAGTTAAAACGCCAAGAAGCACAAGGTGTTCAGGGTCTTTATTTATTTATCTTTTATCATTTGTGTACTTATATCAGTGAGTTTGTACAGTGCACCAAAATTAGATTCATGTTAATGTTACGCATGAAGCAAAGTGTATTTGCACAGCGTGTTCAGTTTCTCAAGGATCACATTTTTGATTCTCAGCTGCCTTATGAAAATGTTTCCATATGCACAGATTTCACAGTATGAACTTAAGCAAAAGAAATACCTGTGTTTTTGACATTAAAAACATTACAGATTGCACATTACTGCATTTACATTTGTAGCATTTGGTTACTGAATCATTAGATCTCTTCTTGTACCCTTAAAAATCTTCTTACAATTAAGGAAGCTGAGGCTGCTGTGTTAGCGTTTTACTCAGTTTTATCTGTTAATTAACTGCTGATAAAAACAGTTTGGAATGAAAACATATGTATTTTCTTTGACTTTAGTCTTTCAAACACAACAGTGCTCTATCTTTGATGTGCCGCATTTATTTATTTTTTTAAGAAAATACAAGATGACATTCCTCTGTTCTGTTCATTCTGTTCCATTAACTTAACAAGCACTGTCACTAAAAACTGTCTGTGCACAAACTGTGCAGCCAAACTATGTTAGAACTCAAAGAACTTTTAAATTTAATTATTTGAAATTCTTCAAACCTCAAACATCTCAGATTGAATTGTTGTGAAATAATAAACATTTATTTGATACAAAGTCACCTTTATAAAAAGCAGAAGCCAGAGTGTATTTATTTATTTATTTATTTATCTTGAGAGATGTGACAGGAAGCTTTCAGACGAACTCAGAGCTAATGAGGAGTAGAGTCATTAATTTTATTTTAACATTTTAAATTCCCATGACAATAGGTACAACCCAAATGTTGAAA
>JAUZTA010000016.1:17624066-17634414 GCA_034780835.1 Ctenochaetus striatus | reverse complement strand
TAAAAATTTGACTGAACAACTTTCACCTGTATTGGAGTAATATTACCAGGAGTATCTATACTTTCACTCAAGTAATGGAGTTGAGTACTTTGTCCACCACTGGTTAACGTAGACATCCCCTGGAGGATCTACTGTGAGCACTTAATTGCATTAATTGCATTAATTGCAGGAAAACCACCATTAGACGGTTACACCCAGCAAAATCATTGCCAAGTATTAATGAGTCTGAACAGATATTTAGCCTTAAGCATTTAGTCAGAATAAGACTAAACCTGTTTTTCATGCACACTAGGAGGTTTGATTTGCATCAGCTGGTGAGCTTTCTGTGTGCTTTCCGGGCGGTGCATTAAATCAGTGATTACTGCTTCTTTTTTTTCTTTTATCTTTATGTAAAATAATTTGAATAAAAAATTAATAGTTGATACACGGTTATGTGATGGAGCTGATTTTTTTTGCCTGAAAAATGTCAAGCAACTTCAGGAAGAAGAAATATTTGTTTAAGTCACAATTGTGTTCTGCCAGATGGATTTTTTGTGATTTGCATGCCTTATAGTTCAGTATGAAGTTATAACTTAAAGTAATTTACTAATAGATACCTGTGCATACATTGCAAACAAGAATTTCTAACCCATCCACAGTGCTTTGAGTGGTATCAAGTTGCCAAGATGTAAACACATACAGGAGTTCAGTTGTCTCACAAACACAGATTCCTGTGTTGTGACAGTGATTTACTGTGAATGGGACCTGGTGGTGCCGCCCTGCACCACCCGCTGAACAACAGATATTTATTAAAAGGCACTCAAAGGCACTACAGGGGAAAACCCCTTCTCTGGAGCAGCTGAAAGCTACAGGCAGTGTCCAGAAGATTTCACAGGTAGAGGATCAGTTCTCTGTTGTGTTTACTTCAGCTGTGTAAAAGGCTTTGATATATGCATCAGCAGACATTTTGCTGTCTCATGGCCATTAAGATGTTTTGTCACATCCAGGTTTACAAATGGGGCTTTTTGGTGTAGCCTCCAGTTAAGTTACTGACTCCATGCAACACTTTGGTTAACATTCCCAAAGCATTATGGGAACAGTATGTTTAAAAATTTAGAGCACAATTATCCTTCCAATATACAGTATGGTAAAGAATGATAAACTGAGTTATAAAAAACCCGACATAATTATCTTTGTTTGTTTGTTTGTTTTTCCATCAATATTTTTGGGATATTAGCAGTGTTAAGGTTTTTCCTCTATTGTCAGAAAAGTCAAACAATTTTAGTCGGGTGGTAGTAATTGGTGTAGCGAAGGTCAGGATGGAGGGGATGTAGCCCACTGCTTCATTTGTGTTATTTTTTTTATTCTTATACTTACCACTAAAATGAAGGCACATGGCAAAACTATTAACTTTAAACACCAGAGTACAGACAAATTTGTACTTCAAAACTGAACTAAAAAACTAAGAGTAGTCTTATGTGTACAGACAAGGTGAGTGTGCTCAAATCTAACCACTTGTCTAACCAGTAGTTTAAGTTTAGTTTAAGATTCTAAGGAACATCATTGTTAAATGACACAAACCTGGAAATAATACTCAGATACATTCAAAATGCAATGATGGTTTGTGAGTGGACAGTTCTTAACTACAACAGGAACTACTCCACAGTACTAGGAACCAGTAACACAATTGACTATGGACTGCTGGCTTGTATTCAACCTGCCTGAACATCTGAATTCCCCCTTTTCCCCTCTGTTTTGCTTATTGTATCAATCTTTTTCAATCTTCTTTCTTACTCTGGCTTAGGTTTGTGATTTGATTTATTGACAACAAACAATTATATATTACTTTAAAAACTTATATATTAACAGTAAAAACTATTGACATTTAACTTTGCCCTGAAGGTAAGGGAGGGCCATCACCCTCTCAGTTGTCATAACTGATTAAAATCATAGCCAGACTATGAAATGAGCTCTTAATTCTCCTCAATGTAAATTACAGAAAAAAGGAAATTAGCTATGATTCACGATGAACTGTTCGACTTATGATGAATTATAAGATTAAGGTTTTGACACAACACAATATAAGCTGTCATCACACTCTTTTCAAACAGAGCAAAACAATAGAAGACAAAAACACCACAGACACCCTGAACAGAGTGGAGGATCTAACTGGATTTTGGAGCATCTCACTATATGAATTTGCATATAAATCGAGATGGTGTGTTGATGACTGGATTTCTCGGCTACAGCTACACTTCCCCCCGTTATCCTTTACCAGATAAAATCATATCTACACGCATCTTCGTTTTCTGTTTCTGTTCTCTCAGACAACAAAACTAAAAAAAAAAAGGAAAAGCTTTCTAAATATCAGCTAAAGCAATAGAAACCACCACAACAGCAAATCAATAATGTATGAATAACAATCTCCCTGCTGTTCTGTGTGGTTTGATCACCAGATACTGGAGGGAGTATAGCACTATTTGGAATTGCTTCAATGGATTTTAAAAGTACATCTGGAAGATGTCAGAACTGACACAAAATAAATGACCCAGCACAGCTGTTCGTCATGCACTGACCCATCAGGCTGGATTATACCCAGAAGGAGGTCATTATGACCCAACTCTGGCTGCCCTGTCTCACATTGCTGCTGTATTTAGTCACATCTTAAGAAAAGTAGATGGTTTGACTCATCCTGATAATTTTCACTTAAAATTTTTATTTTATATCCAGGTTCAGCATTCATGCTAAACTATTTAGAGCTCTGCAGCAGTTGGACCAGATGTAGGTCCAGCTGGTCCTCCTGCCTGCATGCCCCTGTCTCTTTGAGTAAGACACTGAAGCACACATTACTGAGCAGGCACCATACCAGTGAGCAAAGCGGAGTAGATGAGGGGGTATTTTGCATGGGTTTTACCTGACTTTACTGAGAGATATTCCTACAGTTCCTTGGTGCAGGTGTTGCTAAATGTTTGCAGAAAAGTCCCTCTTGTAGAAATTGTGAAATTCTTCCCAACGGTTTTTATCAATTTGCCTAGACCAACCTGTTCTCACTCTTGATTCCTCACAACTGGCAGCTGGATCAGGACCCATTGGCTCACTTTTAAAAGCAGGGGCTACCCCTTTATTATCTGTTTGCAATGCACAGGGCTGTCAAGTTATTACAACATAAATCCATCTGAAGCAGATTTTGAAAGGATGAAAAAGTCTAAAAAACAGGTGAACTTTTAACCATGAAGCAAGTTTAGAGTCCCTGTGAGAGTGAAAGTTAATAATTATTTCCTAAACCTTATTAAGCAGTTCCTCAGGAGCCTGAATCTTACCAAACTATGAATATTTATTAATGTTTAACACATGTTAAACAGCGACTGTTTCACAGGGTAAACATGTTAGAAAGGCTTAATAATGGGATGGTCTTGGTGTTGCAAACATAGGTGTCCTGACTGAGTGCCAGCACATGACTAGATGAGCGCGAGAATGTGTAGCCTGAACACACACTGGCCCTGAACCTCTTCAGTCAAACATCAGACACAACTACAAACTTCAGAGACTGATCATGTTGTGCATGAACAGAATGCTGCAAATTAATGTACATGTAGCAAATGTAAGCAATAACTTCCATAAGCAAGTATTCCAAGTTTTATTGCTAAACATCAGCACCTAAGTAATATGCATTTTACAAAGCTTTCACAACTGTAACTGTTGTAACCACAGACATATAAAGATATCTTTATATGTCTATGGTTGTAACTCCTTTGCTACATTGTCAAGAATTGCAAGTTGAGGTCATAAATTTTAGCTTAAGTGTAAACTGTGGCCCACAGTCCCTTTACTGTTACACATGCTTATATAACTAGATGCGATAATAGTATATTATTTCCACAGATGTTAACAGCAGATGCTAACAGCATTCAAATTTTGATGCTTTTTTTTTTTTTTTTTTTTTTTACCTAAATCCCCTGTTCTCAAGTCACTATTTCTTTCAAATTTGCCTTACTTGTCCAATCACTTCTTCACAGTTAAGTACAGATACTAATACATTTAGAAATTATTCTTACTTGAGTCACTCCTCCATAAGACATTCAGCAACATTCACATTCTCAATGACTTGTCATCATTTCCACCAGCTGTGCAGCGCAGGAAAGAGTTTCACTGAAGGTGCACAGATGTTATTTCTACCTCATCATCTGACAATGAGTCTAAATATTCTTTGAGAAACACAGACACAGATTGTAGCTTTGCATAAAACAAACCTATTACATGGAAATATGTGACTTAATGACAGAACCTCAAAATGGTGCAATGTTCCAATGGTGTACTACTCAAACTACTCAAGGATCCAGGGACATTCAGATGTTTTGTAATTTTTAATGTACAACTGTACATTTGTAATTGTGGTTTTACTTCTACTGGGTGGATTTTTGCAAAAAGCTTGATATTAGTGAATTAGTGCACATTTTTTCCACATACATTTGTATGTCTCTCTGCCTCTGTGTCTTGCACTGACTCCTAGCTGGAGGCTGATTAATTATTCTCTGTGTGAAGGGTGTTTTGGCCCAGAGTGATTGCTGCTCCTCTGTGGCACTCCTGTTCTCTAGATCACCTCAAGCCAAATGAGATGTGGTAGGGAGGAATAAAGGGTCAAAGCCCTCCATCTCTGTCCCCCTCCCCCCACCCCGCCATTCCTCTCTTCATCCCCCAATCCCCAGCAGCTCAGACAATCCAGAGCTGGGCCACAAGGAACAGAGTGTCCCCTTGGACAATTTGCTTCTCAAAACCATCACCCGCTCTGACACGAGTATCTAGTCAATGTCAATATGATTTAGTGAACAAGTTTTGATTTTTTCCAAATTCCTGCCTTGTTTCACAGGATTACAGAATCACTTTTTTTTAAACAATTCTCTTTTCAGGCTCCGTTCTTTCTTACTTAATAATTTTTTCGGTTTTGACTGATTGACAATAAACAATTTTTACAACATTTTGACCACAGAATTCTGTCATATAGGATTGTATTGTTTTCGATCTGTTACTCTCCTCTCAACAGTTTAGGTCTGATGTCCCTGAGACGCAGGCAAATAGAAGGCTGGAGAGGCTGTGTTCTTGCTTGCAGTTGTTAGTCATGTCAGATGGTCAGTAAACAGTCAGAGCTGCCTGCTGTGGTGAAAGCAGTTTGTCAGGGCCAAGGCGACAGTATAGCTGCCCACAGTAATGTTTTTAATAGTAATGTTTTTAATAACAGTTCAACGACTGTTTGCTTTAAGAGAGGGGGGGTCACACTCGTAGTTTTCTGCATTTGTTTGGTAAATTGATAGAGGAACAGTCATATAAATTATGTTAGTTTGTAATCACAAGCAAAGAGGGCAATTACATACCTTTACATTTCTTGTGAATATTGCACAAATTTCTATGATTCCAATTCTGAAATAGCGTTGAGCAGCCCTGGCAGGATGTATGTTTCTGAAGAAGAGAAGAATATACACATTCAGACATTACCAGCTCACTTTGTGATTCAGGCTCTGCACATTTGTATCACTTTGGTTGCAAATTAGAAACTTCTGGTTCTAGCAGTTTAAAAAAAAAAAGTAACTGGGCAAAAACAAGACTGATGAATGTGAAAAATAATAGAAAATGGCTAATAATGATTAATTACTATAGTTTTGAAAGCATTTTTTGTCTCAAACAGAAATAATCAAGAAATGTCTAACTCTGTATGTGTTTAAAGCCATGCATTTAAAACCTGCTCTGCAGCCAAGCAGTGTTTACAGCCTTTAAAGGTGACTGCAGCCATATTGGCTGAATTTATGGAAACCATATGGTGTAAAAATTGCAACGAAGATAAGAGTAAATCACAAACAGATGCGCAATCACATGTAAGATTAAAAATAAAAGGAATTCTGCAGACAAAACTTATCAACAATCGCATGTGACATGTAAGTATTTTATTATATGGTGCCATAATAACAATAAATACAACAACAACAATTTATTATTATTATTATTATTATTATTATTATTATTATTATTATTATTATTATCAGAATTTTAATCATTATTTTACTTCCAAAGACTGTTACAAACCCTGTTAGAAAATGTATCCATTATTTAGTCTGACAGTTTTTATGGTAATTGAGCACAAGAAAACATTTGCTTAGTTCGGGAAACGGTCATAGTTTGAGTCCAAATCAGTACTTTGTTAAGAGACCTTTGTCAACATTCTGCACTAATGCTGCACCAGTGATTAACACAAGGCTAAGGTTTGTGAACAGCTGTGGTCAGGGTTAAAGGAAAGTTAAAAGGCTGACCTTTTGAAAAGGATGATTTCTGAAAACAGTTACTGTAGCAACTCACACTCTTATTTCTTAAGATGACTAACTAAAAGGTTTGGTGGTGGGTGTGAAGCGTGTCAAACACTGTATTTCAGCACAGACTATATATTATCTTTAACATCTTATTCCATTTGCCATAACCAGGGTCTTTTGCTGTATGCTTGCACGCTAGTTGAGAGGATGTCTGTATATGTCTGACTTCCTCATTAAAAGAAAAAAAAATGTTTGTCAAAATCTCTGGCCACTCATATCTGAATGCAAAACAATTTATCATCAACCTCTAATTTGATTTTAAAAAAATCTTTCTTAAAGAGTTGCATTAATCTATCTATCTATTCATCAGAAATGCTTTTTTTGTCGTGCATTTTTTAATTCTTTGTTTCTTTTTAGGTACAAGAATATCATCCAGTTATGGACTGGCTGTCCTCCTTCTGGCGTGTGGTTTGGTGAGGGATGCCTTGTTATAATTTGAAGAACTGACATGGTTTGTGCCCTGATCTCGCTCTCTCTCTCTCTCTGTTTGCTCACAAAGTGAACGAGAAAATTGCCTGTTTTATTTTGTCCCCCTCACCATGCGGACCACAACAGTCACTTCTGCTCTTGTACCCAGCACATTGTTATTAGCCACTGTAAACACCAGTCACCTTTAAACCAGTTGGATTACCTTTTGTAAAGAAGTTGACACCATTTGAGGTGCATCGCTCCGCTGTGAAAACGGACCCTGTATCTCGTTGGATAACTCTCATGGAAGAATGACTTTCTTATGGTTTCACTGTTCCTGTTCATGTGTTCATTGCTCAAAAGTGAACAAGAAAAAAGAAGAATCTACATTTGTGGAATATATATGATTCTAAATATATATCTGTTTTATTTGAAACACATAGAGTTACTGTATGTGCTGTATACATAGCTGACACTGTTCATATTGGCCATGGAACTTCATTGTGACTAGGCACTCTGGTCCTCTCAAAGAAGCAAAAGAAATTCAAGTACATGTTAAGACTGTTAACAATAACCATCAGGTTGAAAAAGTTTCAATTTGTTGTTTTTCTTCACCTGTATCGGCCATCCAAATTAACTAATGTGCATATTTTACATCATGTTAGTGATACATATGCAGGTGTGCATGCTTATTAGTCTGAAGGCTATAAAAGAGGGGAACATACATTATTTGAGCTACATAAGTCAACACTTGGAGTTCAATATTACAGTATGTTAAATTTAGCTTTATTTTAATGTGCTAGCTTTGGTGTGGAAAAAAGGGGAAAAAAGGAAAAAAAATTAATTGTCCCTCATCATTTTGATTTGTAGGGCATCCTCACTAGGAATAAAAAGGATGTCACAATTTATGAGTCATTTAAAATCCTGATATGAGATCAATGGATGATTAATTTAATTGACCTGCACCATTTGTGAATGGCATGATTCAGTTGCTGTGCCCCTCTCTGGTATGTCTCACTATCACAGAAAGGTGAATTAGTGTTCATCCACTTTGGATCATGTGTATTGCTAGTCTATTTTATGTTGATGCCAGCACACAAACACACACATACACATACACATATTGGCAGATAGACGTTTAAGTGGCTGGATGGTGACATGAGAGGCAGTGCAACACGGAGAGTGGACTTGCTTATCGTCAACATTGTGTATGACCCATGTTTAGGAGAAATATGTTAGTTTTGTTGAAATCTCTCTTATATCTCACAGTAATATATTTTTAGCTTTATTTTCAGATAATATATCATAGAGATTTTTATCCACACAGAGCATTTATAAGCAAAAGCTTTGACAATCTCACAAACACAGACAAAGGTGTTCTTTGGTTTCAGAGAGCAACGACTTCAGATCATTACCGTGGCACAGCATAACCTCTAAAGTAAATGGGATTCTGTTGTTATTGTTAACTTTTGAGCTGGAAAGGAAAACTGTGCACCATCCTTTATAAATGCAGATGAACTGATTCAAAGTGATATACTTTATCAATGATAGATTAGTTGCTTAATGTCTCAAGAATCATACTGTACATGAATGTTATCCACCATGAGTATCATGCTGCCAGAGTGCAGCATTTGCCCTGCAAGAGATCAGTTATTTATTTTGGTACACACTGACCCCTAAGCACATAGATTTTTTGCTCAGTTGATGCCCAAAATTTGCACCAATTTACGGCACCATAAAGCATGGTTATGTAGTTCCTCATGTGCTGTATGGTGTAATCTAACATTCATTCATAACATACAGATGTTATCGCAATGATTACTGTGCTGTGTTCTTTTCAAAAAAGCAAAATACTCACTTCCCTTCAAGCTTTTATTGCGCTTTGTAGACAAAGCAAAGATCCCCCTTATATAGTTGTACTGCTTTCCCAAAGAACTGTGGAGGGAAACTTGTTGATTCAGCATAGAGGTTCAAAGGCTGGCAGAGTGCGTCATGCTTTTGGATCGGACCAGAGACATCTACTGATCAGCAGCTTCCAGCCGGGGTACAAGATGTGTGGGTGATAGAGGGCAACCCTGTCTAATCCCTCAAGTTCCCAATAGCTTCAGGGTGTAACTGGACAGTTAATCTAGCATCACCATCGTATATATGCCACTCTGCTGTGACTGGAAATCGATTGCTGTGTTTTGAAATGAGTCTTGTTATGTAATATGATTCAGAATGTTTAGTTTGCAGAAAATAGTAGACTTTATTTTAAGCTAATGGAAATGGGATCTGGATGTTGATTCTGTTGGATATGTGCCACAGCACTTTGGAGAGAGTGTGCACGGTTTGAGTGGACAGTTTGTCCAACCCTCATGTAAAAAGCTACAGATCTGTACAACTTGTAAATGAAATAATCAGCATGTTAACATTTTTTAAAATCCATTTAAAAAGGCAGAGGCCAGTGATGTTCTGTACTTGTAACAATGGTGTCATGTACTCATAATCAAGTGTTAACAAATCCAAAAATGGGTTTTCATCTCTTCAAAGGGAGNNNNGGCTAAAATGTATTTGTCAAAAAAAGAGAAAAAAATCTGTGTATATTAAAAACATCTACTTTATAAAGCATTCATCCTAATCTAGGCGACTCGCTCGACTGTGGGTCCTTGCAACATATTCAATAACAAAGAAGGAAAGATTGGAACAATGATTGATTTGATTGGAGGGATGAAAAATGATGCCTGGTAAAAAAATTGTTTTGGTTGTAATGGAGGCTGGATTGCTTACAAGCAACAAGGCCTCTGTTACCAAAGGGGAGAACAGTTCACAAAGATGGCTAGTTCCTTCATCCAGGGATGTAATTTCAAAAACATCACACAACCATTTTCCTGTTCTGTTTTATATGCCACACTATTCATCCACTCTAGATGTATTTGTTTCTTCTAATGTATTTCATTTCAATGCGGTCCTGTCTGTTTGTTGAGCTGTCAAAAATTCTGATGAATTATAGTTCTCTTTTCTTTGGTATTGTGTGAGGCTTCTGTACTGGAACATTGCAACAGTTTGTATTATAATGACAATATCAGAATAATATTTAAATAAACCATTTTCACAGATGAAATTCAAACACTGAGGGATTCCATCTGTTTGGTTGGTAACATGCTGAGCTTTAAGCGAGTGAGCCGAAAAGAGTGCTGACAATGTCAAAAAATGTCCTAGTTTCCCTCACGGGACAGACTTTCTTCAGACCTTTCATTTAATAGCACTGCTTAATGCTAATCAAAATCAATTGGCCCTTACACAACTACCCAAACATGGACAAATGTAAAAAAAAAAAAAAAAAAAAAAACAGAAAGGGTGATTGTAATACAAAACAGAAGACACATTCTTTGAGCAAATGGGTGTGATTGTGCTTTAAGGTGGTAACAGGAAAAATGTCCAGATGTCAACTGGCTAAGGTAGAGATGTCATGGTAAGGAAAAAGAGCTTTAAACACTCAAGCATCAGGTTTTAATGCAACACAAAGATGACTGTCAGCATTTAAAATTTCAATGTAGTTACAGTTTATAAATAGGTATTATGAAACTAATAATAATAACTAATAACGTGTGAATTACTGCTGA
>JAUZTA010000016.1:17525872-17536274 GCA_034780835.1 Ctenochaetus striatus | reverse complement strand
TCTCTCTCTATTTAAATATCTTTGCTTGTTTATTCATCTGGCCAATATATGGAATGATATATTGGTACAACTGTGTTAACAGGGACACAGTGGCATTTAGTTTTCACTGACATTAACTGATTATAAACAACATTTTATAAACAAAATTCTCTAAACAACGCAGGCTCAAGACAAGACAAACAACAGAGGGATGTGAATCGCTCTGTGGTCTGCAGGTCATAGGAAACGAGGGGTGTTGGGTTTTTTCTTCTAACAAGTAGGAATTTGTATATGGGTGTTTCCTAAATGTATGCTATAGACTATACACATATTCATACATAGGCGTAGATACACATATGAAAATATAATACAATGAAAGCTATTATACATACATACATACATACATATGTACATACAAGACAAGACAAACAACAGAGGGATGTGAATCGCTAGGTTAGCTAATTCTTGCATTTTGCTCATTCATAATAATTACTTTTAACTAACTTTTTTTTAAACTAAAATCATTATCGAGATTTTCAAGAAAAAATAACAGACCATATGTACTGATGGCAAAAACCTCAAGTAGCGAGTTGGGAAATGGGATGAGATGATTGAACCCGTGTTTCAAAGTATTATTATGTTCAGAGTGACAATTAACTTCTTGACACTTGTATGAAAGTCACCAGTTTGTGGTGTTCAAAGGACCAGACACTGATGGATGCAGGGCTATATATGGGATAATTCTTCTTTTTTATTTATTATTGATTTAATTTATTTCTAATTCACAATGACCAAATACAGTGCATAAATGTAATATAAAGTGACTACTGGCCAGAAGTACAGAAGAGCTAATCACTGCACAATTAGGCTGCTTGATTAAGCTGTTATGACAACTAATATTTTCTAGATTAAGAATGTGAGGTCACTTCCTGACTTAGAAAGAGCTCGGTTTACACTTTGTAACATAGGGCATGCAGATATTGTTGGGCACTTTTACTCTGCACTTGTAACAGTACTGACTGCATTACATCTGTATTGCTAAGTACCAGCTAACAATAAATCAATTCAGTGGCAAGTCGGAGTGAGTCAGGGCACCGGCGAGGCCAGAAGCAGTAGCAACACTTTTAAAAACTCCATAAAGACAACACTTTCTGCAATATTTCTAATGCTTCTATGTAAAAGCTGAAGAATATGCCTGAGTGATAGCCTGAAAGCCAAGGCACTCGCAACAGCCACTGCTAAATTGATGAGAAAGTGCTGGGTTCAAAGAGAACTGAGAACTGAGTACGGAGAAACTCAACAACAACAAATCACTTCACCAGAGGTTTACATGATATAAATTATTAAATATAAAATATTATACCAAAAATGTAGCCAAGTGTTCAATCCATGAGGGCAAAACCTTCAGCTAGACATTTGAGGGGGAGACCAGGTGGGCGTTGAGGAGGCTTACTTTTTTGAACATGAATTTAACAAGTTTCCAACCTGCTTGCATCAAATGTATAACTGCACTTTGAGTAGATTTTGTCATGGATATGTTATCAGAGGAAAATAAAACAGACAAAATGTGTCTCTGTTAGTTTGTGATGCTGGGTTTTATGCAAGCCCTGCAAACTGAGGCTTTAGTGCTCTCTGTAGTTCATTGTAGACCAGGTGAAGGAAAGCACTGGAGACAACTCTGCTCACTGAAAAAATAACTTTACTGATCTAATAATAACTACATCAATAGCTTGTTCCATGTGTCTTGGTATGTGCAGCAGTATATTCTCCTTCTTCCTCTGATGCTCCATATCAAGTTCTGCTCTGTTACATTTAAAAAAAAACTGGTTGTGTGGAACAGCTATGCTCAGAACATTTTGAGCCTAAGCAGCATTGGCCTGCAAAAACCTGCAGAACAGACCTTAATCTCTTTACTGCTGCTGTTGACATGAACTCAGACAAGACACAGGAGGTTTTCTGTGATTCACACACATCACTTGTGTTTTGGACTTGGTCTAACTGTTGTTAATTACTAAGCACTGTTTATGTACAATGTACATAAGCTTAGTAAGACTTGACTAGAAGGAAGGCAGGAAACACAGACCAAAGACAGAGCGAGCAGGACCACAAGAGAAACAGAGAACAGGATATGTAATGAAAACAGGCACCAAGAACTAAATGCAGAAGAGCAAAACTGGGAATAAATTGGCTTGAAGTGTATTAACACTAACTGGTAGCAAACTCTATGATCTGGCAGAGTGGAAGTGTCACGCCTGAGTATCTGTTAAGGCTTGAATACAGGGGATGAGATGCAGCTGGTGTGGCTCTGCTCTGACTGGCACGTGCAGGCAATCACATACATACACACACATGGTAAGAGAGGCAGAGAGGAACTCAAGCAGTGACAGCATTTTAGAGAGGCACTGCATTAAAGGTAAAGGACGTGGCAGATGATGTCCCAGGGGCAGATATAACACACTTACTCAATACAACTCAAAGGTCAAAGATCATTAACCAGGAGTCAGCTGTCCGATGGATGGCTTTAGAAAGATCAAGGAGAACATTCACATCCAACACAAGAGACCGTCTACGAACAGAGCCGGGGTGCAGCCTTCAAACACCATCCACTACAGTTTCTGCAAAATCTGACTAAAGCCTCAGAAGAAAGCTAAGTAGCTGACCTTAATTATGTATATACTCTATGAATGTCAATTGATAATAATATATATTTTATTCATAATTGTCAATAGTTAAATTGCAATTAATGACAAAATTAATCCCATATTTTTTGTATCTGTTTTATGTACCTCAAAGGGATATTTTCACAGTTTTGATACTCTTATCAACATGAGAGCGGACAAATATGTTTGCTTAATGCAAATATGTGTATATTATTATTGCAACATTCCCACACTATGACTAATACTGTCCAGAATATTCTCCATAATAACCTTAAAGGTACTGCATGCACAAAAAATGTGCTGAAAGCATAAAATGGAGAACTCAAGATCAACAAGCAACAGCAAATGGGCATATTGACCTGAATGTAACATTACTGAGTAATACTAACACATTGTTTTTGTTATTATTAGTATTGTTGTTATTAGTAGAAGTAGTAGTAGTGGTAGTAGTGGTAGTAGCAGCAGTAGTAGAAGTAGTGTTAGCACTTCGGTGGTAACACAGTTCACATCAACAGTAAATGCAAATAGCTTTGTTCTTGTCCAGAGAACCATCTAGCAGGGCTTCGAAGCTGAACTTGCCATTTAAAAGACCCAGTTTTTATTTTACCCATTTCTTCTCATTGAGGTTTGTTTCTGCTTGATTTTCACAACTTAACTGCTGCATCACTTTCTGATTTCCCAAACTACAGGGTAGGCAGAGGGTCATAATCACAAAACATTTATTATTACGTCAAATAATAATAAATAATAATGCTCCTAAAGGATTACCATTACCACTACCCATTATTATCATGTTAACTTTGACAGCCCTAGTTTGTACATTTATTTTTACGGACTCCTCCATATTCACACCCAGTAGTTCAATTTTTGCTCAAAAGTCATCTCAAGCCGATGCAAAGCCTTCACATTGCCTTAATATATGTCAGTGAATGTGACCCTGTCATGTGAATGCATTTATCTGAGCATTTAGAACTTATTAACATGCTAGGAGTGCACTTCATGATGCATATCAGACTCGTCATCAGCGATAATAAGCTCTCAGATGGATGGAGACCTGTCAGTGCTCATGACATCCACTCCCACTTCTATGAAAAGCAAGTGGTTTAGCAGCCTCAGGAACCCTGGGTGTCCATGGCAACGGAGCTGGATGCCTCTTTTACCTCAAAGATGAAAATGCATAGCTGATACTGCACATCACGTAATGTCAATCAATTATGCATGAACTCTAGTGCTCCGACTGCACAAGATGACAGAGTCTGACAGAACACCAAAAATCACCTTAACTATCGCCTTCGTCCCTTCATGTAGTTATGTATAACACACGGTTATGATATTGTCAGAGTGAGTCAATCATCAGACATCTTATCAGGGGACCAACTGCAGTGACAAAGAGAAACATGTCACTTATAGCAGAGTTGAATAACATAGTGTGACCTTCTGAAGTTTTTAATGTCTTTTCTTACTTCCTGAAGCTTGTGGAGAAGTCTGTGAATATTTCACCTCATTCTTCGCTGCCTCTCTTGCCCCTCAGGATCCTAAAGACAAAGTAGCATCATTCTGTAGCTAATTTGAGGACTCTCACGCTCTGTAAAATAGCCTTACTCACACTGTTTCTCTGGCAATTTCATGGCCTGTTGATCCTATTTTGGGTCATTTTCACTACAATGACGGTGCAAATTCTCTAATCTGCTGCTGCCCATTATGAGTGTTCAAATATGAAAGAAACTATATGTACTTTCTCATTACAATTATTATTTTTCAATGATTAAACCACACAAGCCGAGCACACACACAGGGTATTTTTCTTTGTCACCAGATGGCTGGCACTCCACTGGCATCGGGAAAAAACACAAGCAGAAGACAAAAGTGCATAAATATGAATAAAGGCTAGCTGTCAGTCTCTTAATGAGGTTAGTGAGTAATGGACTGCAATATGGTTGTTTGTTACTCTTGACATGCAGCATGTGGACAACTTCATCTAATCTAACTGTATCTATTAGATACTGCTGCGACCAACTGCTGATGATCCATTGAAAATATAATGGTTTCCGAGCAGTCTATTGATTTATTGAAGGGTCTGCTGCTAGAGCTTCACAGAGCATATGATACTGTTGCATATCAGTAATGACACCATGTTCACAGCACTTGAAAAAATAATTAAAAAACTTAAAAAATAGATTACATTTTTAAAACTCATTTTGCTTGACAGGGTCCCAGCATGCTGATTTCAGTCTGTTTCTCTATGTGAACACCACTGTTCTACAAATACTGTCTGGACTATCATTAAATTTCATACAAATGCTTAGTACTCATGACATTTTTCCTAATAGTCTGGTGTCCTTCTGACCTTTAGTCCAATGTTACTTGGTCAATCACTAACAATTTGCTAACTTTGTCAATGACAACACATCTCAGAAGAGCAAGTTCTTCATGCACATTCTTGTGAACATTTATGGTCTCCAGAGGTGGTGTCCTGGTCTGCCTTCATTGTCTAGAGGCTTGTTTCAGAACCAATTTTATATTTCTTTGCCTACTACCACTGGCTGGCATTTTATGACCTCAAACATACTATTCCCATGCTTACAGCCTCCACCCTTCATTTAGCCAGTGTCTTTAAAGATTTTGTATCTCTTTGTTTTTTTTGTTTTTTTTTTTTTAGTTAAACATTTTTAAATAAATAATGACTGTCCTAATTCAGTAACAATGGCGGTAATTTTTTTTTTTATTTTTTTTGTCATAGCATAGGTGCAAGGACTTGTTGACAACTTGCTGTGTATGGCTGAACCTTAATTTAGGATCTAATGACCGGACCTCTAGTGATATCCTATCATTAGAATATTAACTTCCATGTAAGATTCTGCATTATTTGTTTTGCCGCCTGTTATCACTCTAAGCTAAACATGGTCATCTTCCACAGAAAAGGAGCAAAGTTATATTTGGAGATGCAGTGTTACCCTGATGACAAATTTAAACATTGTTTAGCCTATGTACATCAATATGTTGCGGGTTCCAGCACATTTAAATCCTAGATATGGTGCATTTGTATTGACTATGACTAAGAGGTGCTAGTTGGACTTAAGGAAACTGTAATCCAAGTAACATTCAGGTCTCTGTCCGAACTCAGTCCACCGTCATTTGAAAAATCACTTCACCCAGCGACCCATGTTGCCTGCTTTGTCTTTCAGTCAATTATAATAAATATAAAGTTTGCAACTTTGCTTTTCTGTTGATCATCTGAGACACAAGCACATTTATGTCTGTAATTCTTGGATGAAAGCTATAAGAGAAATATGTTTGCTGGTTCATCAATCAATCAGTCTCCAATTAGGCAGCACTTCAGGATCAATCGATTAATGTAAAATAATGAGGTAGGCTCACTGCCGTGTGTAAAATGACAAATGTCGGGCTGGGAAGGGGCACTGAGGCTATCATGCACTAATCATAATGGACTAATCCATTAACAAGGATTCAGCAGCAGGGGTTCATTAACCGAGGTAGATGTGTGCAGCCCCAACTTTTATCTCTCTGCTCAAGTCTCTTTAGAGATTGTGCTGCAGGAGTTGCAGCAAAGTGTGTGTGTGTGTGTGTGTGTGTGTTGCTCCGCGTGCTCAGTGATGTGCGTTGTGTACATGTGTATGCAGTATACTCAAACGGCAAGTTTTGAAAGAATTACCAGATGGCTGTGTTCTTAGGGGGAGATTGCCAAGGTTAATGATAATGAAGAATTAACAGGATTGATGTGTAATTAGACTGATTGATGGAGTCACAGGGAGCGCATATTTGTTAGAGTGTGTGAGCACACACACATACACACACACACATACATGCACAAGAGAGGGACGGACTGATGCCATTACAGAACACAATTCCCATGGGTCTATTATACTCAGTTCATCTCCAGAAATGCACCATGAGTTTAATATGATGGAGGACACAGTTTAAAAGCCTACCATCATCATAGGAAATAGATTCTTAAATGAGCATGCATGTGCATACACACATTTGGGTGACATGCCAGGATATTTTTTAGCACACCTTGTTAGACAAGAATCAAGCATTTTACACCTCTGTGTGAGGACCTTTGTGTAGATGGCTATTATTTCTCCAGTAGATCACTCGGAAGACTCACATGATCTTATCACATCGCAGAAATCGATACCCACAGACTGTAAATTCATCCTTATTCTTATTTATTTGCTTATTATTTATCTATTTATTTAGATAGTTAGTTAGATAGTTAGTTAGCTGGTTAGTTATTTGTTTCCCTGAAGACCTGGTGATGGAGCTTCACAGCCTCACTGGTGTAACTTTATGATGCCCTGTTGAAGCCATTTTGTCTTTTCCTATCTCACCCACACAGCCATTTCCAAACAAGAAACTTTCCACCTCTGTCTTTATCTCACTCTAATCTCCTCTGTGCTTTCACCCCTAAACAAAGCAATCTGTACTTCGATAAGGGTCTCCCTGGGTTTTGTAATTGGCTCCCCTCTGATTGAACCTAAAATGTCTTATTGGAAAGAACAAACCACATAAACAGCCATACATTCATGTTTTGGACTCAATTTTCTATCAGCACAAATAAAAATATCATGTTTGAAAAAATTTGGAAGTTAATGCTTGACTGATTATAAAACCTAAAACAAGTATTTGCTTGGTTTTTAAAAAAAAAAAGTTCAATGTTCAATCAAGCTGCTATGCTCTTATAGTCATACTCAGTATTTTCAACATGTTGTCAGCATCCTAAAAATAATTACTAAAGTTAATAACATTAACGTCAGTCTGACTCTTAAGTCTTTTCAAAATCCCTGATTGTATGTGGCCTTTTAACAGTTAATTTGAATGTGACAGTATTGGACAATATTTATGTACACCCCTGATCATAGTAAAAATATCAATTATAGTTTGTCATTTAAAATGACAGATTAATTGATTCTCCTGCCTTTGTCCTAATTTATTACTAGAATGTCAAGCACTGTTATTGTAAGTAATAAAGAGATACTTGCTTTGTACCTTTAGACACAATATTATGATTTTTTTTTCTTATTCTAAAGTGACTTTCAAGAACTGCAGCAAGAGACTCAGTGATAAAACAAAACCAGTTTTCACATTGGAAGAAAAGGTGCATGTCACCTCTCACTCTCTGTAAGTAACATTATGACTTTCCTAAACTACATTCTTTCTGTACACAAAGACTTTTATTCTGGAGCTGACAAAAGCAATTCAACCCTTTCTCTCCATACAATCAGAACCTCCATATTAACACTCAGTGGTACTCATTTAACACCTCCAGAATATGTAGAGTCATTCAACACAGTGAAATTTTATTAATCAGGGCAATAAAAAAGAATGCTAAACTTTCACACATGGGGCACACACATGCACAAATACAGATGCTGAAAATCAAGATGTTAGGTAAGAGTTCAATAACTCAAGAGGTCCAAAAATATTTTAGTAAACAACAACAAACAAGACTAAGGTTGAATTAAAACTGAAGAACTGACTGCAGCCTCTGAGCACCATTCACATCACTTGCAACTGTTATCTGCCCATCTAGAGGTCTGGTTTGTAGTTGATATTGGCATAATGATAACACATATGGTAATAAAGTTTTGCAGCTGAATGTGATTTGCCCTTCTTTTGTGTTCAATTGCAGTTAATCATGCAGTAAATCATAGTTGAAACAGAGAGAACAGCAAAGATCAGATTCACTAAAACAGTTAAAAGACAAGCAAATTGCTTACTGTCACACTCTGGGGTACATATAGCAACAACATAAACACAAGGATCCCTTATTTTGGTACACCTTTCCAACACAGATGAGAGACCAATCTTCTCTTTAATGAACATTCAGAATCCATGTTAATCTGCAGTGCTGGTCAGCATGGCCCTCATGTGAGTCTTTAGTACTCTAAAGAATGGCTGTCCAATTCCTGGGCATATTTGGAAGAACCATGTCTCAACCCAAGAAATACACTGGCTCCATGACAGTGCCACACAGACTTCTTTTGCATCCGTGTGGCAGCCTTGTAATGTGCAGCTTTGTTACTCCTCGAGTGATGGATTAAGTAACTTCAGCACTGCAACAATAGATGATACTCCACCTGCATGCAATGATGGAAGATCTTTACTTAGTACAGGACAAAGCACCTAATCATCCCACAGAAGTGCATCTTCATGTCAAACGGGACCGTTGCCTTGGGCTAATGTCAGTTGTGCAATGTGTTCCAAATGTCAGGCTCTGCAGGAACACATCCCCTCTATTGCCATCAACTTATGATACCATCCAGCTCTATTGTCCTAATTGAAAAAAAGAGTGTCTCAGAAGATGTCACAGGCAATTAGCACCGCGTACAAATGCAATGAAATTGTATTACCTACCAACTGTGCTGATAAAAACAAATGGCACCATTTATTTAAAAAAAACAATTTTAAAAGTTCTTAAAATGTATGAGAAAATATAAAAATGCAGTAAAGGGCAGTGAGTGCATCAGATATGAGCCACTAAAAGTAGATTTAAATCTCCATCCAAAGTCCAACCTTATAGCTGAACTGTCATTTGTGATTGGGCTAAATTCTTAAGATTTAATTGGCTGTATGGCTTGGAGAAAGATCTCGTTTTCAACTTCTCAGTTCTCACCCTAATGGAGCTGATGTATCTACCAGAGGGCAACCACTTGAGCAGACCATAATGAGGGTGTAGATGGTCTTTGATGATCTGGTCTTCTTTAGATCTACACCAGCTGGTGTCCATGTCCTGGAGGGAGGACAGAGTGGTCCAGTGATGCATTCCGTGCACCTTATCACCCTGTGCAATGCCTTCTCGTCTTGGCTGAGCAATTGCCATACCAGATACACAATGTCACCTGTTAGTTGCCATGTTTTTATTCTCAATCAGCCCAACCACCACTGTGCCTTGGCCAAAAGGCCAAGTACAGAACCTTGAGGGGCACCAATACTGAGGGTGTGTATGCAGGATGTGCAGCTGTCAACCTTCACCACCTATGATCTCTCTGGCAAGACAGCCTGTGGCTTAAGTGCAAGCATACAGGGCACTAGAGTGCTTTAAACCTGAGCTGTAATTGATCATGACCGGTGTATATAGTTCAAATGACATAGTATTTTAAATTCTCCTACTTGGGTGTACAGCAAAATGGAATGGATCAAAGGAAATGGGAAGTGATGAGATCAAATCATCAGACAGTCTTGTAAAACACAACAGGGCAAAGGTCATTTAGACTGCATGGTTCTTGTTTTTCTTTAGGGATGGGGATGATAGTAGACCTTATGAAACAGATGGGGACAGTAGAGCTGGCCAAGGACAGGTTGTTAGAATTATTGCGTCTCAGCTCTCAACCATTAGGTGAGCAGCAGATTTCTTGTTGAGCTAAAAATCTTAGATATGGTTATAATCCTTTTCTTTCCTCTGAGTTGATGGAGCTGTCTTTTACACTCTTCTTTCTTTACCACAGTTTGGCCTGGCATGATATGACTAAAGTTGACTGACTGGTGTACACAAGGCATAAACAAGTATTTCAAAGGTGATCAAGTGGATATGAAAAATAAGGCCAGGGAGAAAAATGGTTTATTCTGTTTGTTTACATTGCATGCTAATTTTACTGATTGGAGGCAGTTTTAAATGCCCTCCAAAGGCTCACAAATGACTTTTGTGTGATCAGTCACTGAGTAAAGTCTGATACGAGCACTATGAAGTTTAATGATGATGATTAAGATATGATGAATTGATCATAATACTTGCACTAAAA
>JAUZTA010000016.1:17495761-17506978 GCA_034780835.1 Ctenochaetus striatus | reverse complement strand
ACAATCCACACTAAGAAGAGGCATAACCAGGGTATGGATAACAGAGTCACTGATAAGTTCAGGGCCTACGGTAGAAAGAGATGAGTTATACAAGTCTCATTACATGCATGAGCAGTCAGCTTTTTGAGTGATTATACAGAAAGATTAAAGTAACCACTGTTGCATTTCTGTTTTGAGGGACTGAAATTTGCAAGTAGGGATTGTCTAATGATAAGGACAACATTGGCCCTTTGTGCAGTCATCCTGGAATGCACATCTAAACTTGCTTACAACTGTCCTATTCATCTGATTTGGCACCCTTCAATCACTACCTCTTCCCCAAGATGGAAAACAGGCTCGGTTGCTGCCAGTTTGACAGAATTGATGATATCAGGACTCCAACATGTTGGCTTCCACATTAGCTAAGCCTAAGCACGTACTGGTTTCATCTGACATATTCACAAGAACTGATCTTTGTTAGAAAAAATATATTCCCTGTGATTAATCAGCATGTAGACAACTTTTGGAGCACCTGATTATTGATAAAATGCAGAGGTCATTTGCTGTAGTGCAGAGCAGTCATTTTCAGTAAATTTGACTTATATTTGAAAATGATTTACACCTCTAAACGAGTAGTTTGTTCATTCCAAGACTGAAGTCATTCTGCCTCGATGCCTGATGAGCACTTGGATTTCCAATAGTGACAGGTTTTTGTTTGTTTGTTTGTTTGTTTTAATATTGGAGACAATAAGCATTTAGATAGATGTATATAAAAAAGTATCTTAATCTTAAGAATTCATACAAAAAATGATTGATCATCAAGATGAAGGATTCCAAATCTCCAATTTATGCAAAAACAATGTACAAGTTACAATTCCTGAGCTCACAGAAAACTTACATAATTAAACACAACAAATCTAAAGGGACAAATGTCAGTTGGTAACACTTGTCTTTGAAAAATTTTGCAGCAAATTAAATTAAATAACTAAAAATCTCTTAATAGGGCTAAGAATATGAAATTAAAACATTTTATACATTGCCATTGCCAGTGAGAGACTAATTAGAAAAAAAAAAGACTTAATGGATTGATACAAACTCATGGTGTAACAAATAAAGTGAACAAGTATGCTACATTTAGTCTTGCTTTGGATTGCAGGGAGGGCTGAATCAAACTCAAAACCTGCCTAATTATTTTCTTAACTTTACCTTTATCACGCTCTGGATGTCATGCATTGAAACTGACACAAAGGATCGCTGAATGCCAAATAATTTTTTACAGTGGTGGCATTAAAGGGAATGTTTCCGTTAAGCACCACAAGTGGCCACAGCTGCATAATGAAACAGTTTGAGCATAAACCTATTGTATGGAAAGCCCCAGCTGCACATCTCCATAACAGGCGAGCTATCATTCAAACCTGGGTCCATCAGTGCTGAGTGTGAGTGGCTGTGTCAGGGACTGTGTCTTCATTAAGTGTCCCTGTTTAGCAGCGGAGCTTTCTATTATTCACCAGCATGCAGCAAAACATTTCCATTGGAGATGCTCTGAAAGGACGCTAAGTGACAGGAATGCATACAAATACTTCAACACACACACCCACACATACACCCACACACAAATACAAACATAGTGTCAGGCGACACATAAAAACACACACACATATATATACTGGTTGCTAGGTGACAGTAATGGCTTGTAATAAAAAGATGTGTATGGTTGGAGTGAGGACTGGTTGTCACCTGTATTGCTGTGAGGCTGTCAGCTCTCTAAACAGGAGTTCTGATGATGTGTTGCTGTTGGCAGAAGAGCGGAAGAGGTAAGGAGGGATAACTGCCGAGCAGGCCATTGGTCTCTGCCTTTATTTTCCGCCTTTTTTTTTTTTTGAGAGGTGGGAAGTTGGGGGGTTGTCTTCAGTGCAAAATGTATGTCTGCAAATATGTCCATATGTTCAAAAATCAATGAGATGGACAGTCAGTGATCCTACATCACCACTGTCAGCGAAAAACGTTTTGCGAAATGATGTAAAAGCGAGTGGATCAGGCTGCATGTAAGGGACTGAAAAAAGCATTTTTGAGAACCGCAGTCTTGACTTGTCATTATTTTGGCAGCGTTTGATCGAAGCCAGGAAAAGACCTTACACAGGACAGAGGCTGTAAGGGATGCAAGAATGGATGGATGTACAAAGCTCTCTGACACCAGACACCAGAGTTGTGTCATGCCAACTAGCTGTGCTTAGGTTGATGCTGGTATTCAGACTTCATTATATTTTTGCTTTTTGTAAGAACTCATAGAACCCTTTTTTTCCCCTTTTTTTTGCCTGTGACATGTTAGAACCATGGCAAGCTACATGTTTGACCCTGACCAATCACAATTAGCTGTCCTCATGATTGGAAACATCGATCAGTATCACTAAACATGTTTAGAATCCTCTGTTTTTGTGCACATTTCTAATATGAGCTGCGAGGGAGAATAGAGAACTTGATGTACTGTTAAAAATACATTGTGATAAAGTGCCATATAAACCCAAATTGCTAATAATATATGAGGTTTATGGATATGGAATTTCATTGTATTAAAAATAGCAGTAGATGAAATTAGATATTCAAATTTTAATGTTCATCAACAGAAAACATTCAACCAAGAGAAATGCAGTGTTTTCAGAATTTTTTATGCACTCTTTTGACCATGTAATCTCATTGTGTAACACTTTTCTAGTAATAGTTTGATAGCACCAAACCTGAGACCTAGTGCCATCAGCTGTTTAACTCTGCAAACGCAAACACACTTAATATTCACATAACAGTACAATTGATGCAAAAATGTGTGCTACATTGATAAAAACCGGAGTACTGTTCATCCTGACAGCTGTAAATGAAATTAAAACTAGAAGCATTCACTGACACTGGGCTGTGAAGGTGTGCTCTGCCTTTTGCAATCAGCAGAAAGAGTGCACATGAGTGCACAGCAAACATACTGTATGTATGCTCAGATTATGTCTCACCCACGTGTGATTAATGTGGCATAATGCTCCTGACCTGAGGGAGATTAATGAAGGGATAATGAAGAAAAAAAAACTGTTTTTCTCTTTCACCTCTCCATGTTTACAGCTGTGTGGAAGAATGTGCTGTGTTCCTATTGGTCAATGTCACCGTATGTTTTGCAGAAGTTACTGGGTGAGAAAATAATTTCTGCATATATCACATTTTAACAAGTTAGCTCTATTTTCTCGTGATAAAATATCCATGGTACAGAACAATATGAAGTCTACCTTGTAACACAGTTTTTTGATTGTTTTTTTAAAGTTGATGTTATTAGTTATTATTATTTGGCAGGGCAGGGCTTAGTTACATAAATTTAATTACAAATTACCACTGTTTTGTGCTTAAATGTGCATTATACAATGTTTAATCCCAAATCGCCTAACTATATGACTACATTAGACTTTTAAGTTGAAAAAAATATTTAAGGTTTGTTTCTTTTCTTTTTTTTTTCTTTTCTTTTTATCAATGAGTGAATTCAGCTAAAGGCACACTGGCTCATTTGGATGATCAAACATTGCACAAGTAACCACAAGGCCTACAAGGAAATGGGACTTACTGTATTTTCAAGTAAGGTGAACAGTATCAGAAGATGAAACAAGGTTGCACTTATCAAAAGTTTCTGTCACTCTGGTGTGCCTTCAACCTAGTATGAGATGTATACACATTTAAAATCATTTTGGTGTTTTATCGTACATCACTTTTCTCTGCTGTTTAATACATTGGTAGCCATTGGCAGCATTGCCATTGGTATTACTCTGGTCTGAAAAAACAACTAGTCATTATCTTTGCAGGTTAGATAAAGAATTAGGCAGGAAAATATGTCACACAAGTGCCAACTAGCTATATGAGAGTGATGCAGCTATAGCAATTTTTGCAGGTCAACCTTCAAAGACATTCATTCTTACAAATCTAAAGCTCTAATCATTTAATGGGGTTTCCTTGCAGATTCCTCAAGAACCCCAGTGGCCACTTGGAAAAGCACTGCGATGGAGAATATTTCAGAAAGACTTTCAAGAAGATCAGCAGGTCAATAAATCTGAGTGCTAGTTTAATAGGATAATCATCAAGGGAAAGAGCACAAGGGCAAAAATGACAATGCTGGCTAAATAATGAACATAATAACAAAACTCTGTATCAAAACCACTAAATCCAGCTGGGAGGCTTTTCCACTTTACATGCCTGAAACAATCAATTATCTGACAACATCCTACCACTCATGTCCTCCCTTCTTATCAGCTCATCGTGTCTTGCTGTCTGACCATTTGCTTTTCACCAGCTTGTGGGAGGAATGTGTGTTGCAAAGTGTGGTGAACCCTGTTTAGAACTTTTTTATCAGGAAAGATGAAAGGAAAGATAAACTGAAAAAAAGGAAATCTGTCTTGTTTTTGTACATTTGTGATGTTCAGATAATATTTGATATACAGTCACACAGTAATAACACAGGGACGTGGTTCAATATGAGAATAAGATGACATATTATAAGACTTCAGTTATATAAAGACTTGTGTCAGCTGCTCACCAGTGGGTAAAATGTGCAGAAATCTGACCAGTTTACCTGACAGAAAACTGAGCAAAGAGCCAAACTGGAAATTTGAGCCTTATATTAATTGGTAGAAAACATGTAAAACATGTGATCAAGGTTTCCTTTATCTTTTGTTGCCAAGCTGAGGTGCGTAGTTATTGATTTTTCTTTAATAACATTTATTATATGGATTTATAGGCATTTTTGTCACATGATGTTGTTACATGGTAATGCAGTCTGCACTATTGTACCACACATCTGCAACATATTGATTTATGGTCAGTATGTGAAATGTTTGGAAAAAAGCTGAGGTTACATTTATATTGGGGAATTCTGGGGATTTTTTTTTTAACCGAGTCAACAAGCCCTTACTGCACAGGCTCTATCCCATTGTACAACAATATTAAGTGACAATAACAAAGACTTGTTCTTTATTAACAATTAAGGCATTAACAGTGCCATTAATTTCAGGTTTTAGATTTAGATTTGAAAGACTATGCCCCTATAGCTTGTTGCATTGTTAGGAGGGGGTACCAGGTTCTGATTTAAAGTAGTCAATGAGCTTCTTTCAGCACTGCATTGAAAAGTCTATAGGATTCTCACATAATTGCAGTGGTTCTAACTATAGTGAATGGTCTTGTCTTTCAGTGTCTTGAATTTTCTAATTAAGGGTCCTCAATCAGGACTTTGTTGACTGTCTCCACGGTTCCAGGAACAATGTTTCTTATCGACACAACACTCATTTGAAAATTAATGGACATACTCAGAAAGGAAGATGTATTAAGAGTTACGTGAATTCCAACTGCATAAAAGCTAATGTGACAATTAAGCTGTGGCCTGATTAAGCTAGCCAAATTGGTACTTATCTGCCTCAAAAAACCTCAAAGTAACCATCAGTATTTGCCCTGGAGAGATGCAGTCCCTCTAATTAGATTTTTTGACGTCCTATAAGTGGTGTAACCTTCTCTAACAGCCTCCAGTACTGACCTGGAGCAACAAGACTGAAGGTTATAAAACCAAAGCTGTCCTTACTTTACATCTCACAGGAAAGATGCAAAGCTCTATTGTTCTCTACGGTCAAATGTTAATAACCACTGCTTGCTCCAGATTTTCTTCCAATATTTCTTGTGTGTTTGAAAAGATCTTGCCATTTTAAAACATATTAGTACAAGAAGTGTTTCAAATATCAGCCACAGCAGCTATCTTCTTCACTCTCCACTTTGAGATCAGTTTTGAAGAAAACTATTAAACTATCTAGTTTGGTCAACTGCTCCAAGCCCCGTTTCCCAGAGCCTCTTAGCACTACATTTGCTTTAAGCTTTTCTTGAGGTCTCCCTTAAGCTTACATGCTGTTTCCCAGAGTCTCCTTAGTCAAGGCATACCTTAACTAAAGCCCCTTTCAACACATACACTGTTACTCTGGCACTATCCAGAGTTTACCTAGAGCTGTATGTATGAATGCAGATGTTAGGATTATTCAACTTGGACTTTTCTCTTGTAGCCCTCTGGCCCTAAATCTGGGTGAGCCACTTATATGAACACAGCAGACAATTTGTCTGAGAGTGGACATATCAATGACATGTATGTCATGCCTCTGGCTTGTGAGGAAAATAAAAATGTCTAAGGAAGATAGAGGAGATTAATTTTAAATGACAATGAAGAATGTAAAAATGTCTGCAAACTGGAGAGATGAAGAGATCCTTGACCTTCTAGCAGTTTAAGCCAATGCCGAAAACATCTAACAGATCCAGGGGACAGCGAGAGACAACCAAATAATGAAATAGCCAAAGTACCACGGTGTTTTACGTCATATTCTACCTCCTCCCAGGTACTGCACCTCTTCCAAAACACACTGAATATTTCCAACAGATATGAACACGTCACATATGGACAGTCTCCTGATGTTTGCTACATGTGGGAACAGGAACATCTAGACATTATCCCGGCCTGATACTCTGGATATTGTTCAGAGTTCTTGTGCAAAAAAGGCTTAAGATTTACTTTAAGAAGGGTGGTCTGAAGCACATGTAAGCCATCTCGAAGTGATGCCCTCTGTTCATTCTGTCACAGATGTAACCTTCTTAGGTGAACATTTTGCTTTTCTGATGGACAGATGCAGTACAGAGAATATCTAGCCCACTTGCACGTATTGCATCATAAGTTTAAATTAACTTAATGTAGTTTATAGGGCATACTGCGCATATTTACATGTACTGTGGGAATGAAGTTGCTGATAAAGAGGCAGAGTGATACAAGGTCAGGTACAGTATGTTGAGTAATGCTGAGGTCTGATGTCTGCAAAGTTCATTATAGTTTGTCATATGGAGTTAAAGTCAAAGTCCCTCTCTATGTTACCTGGTCACATATAGTTAATGCCCCTTATGAAAATTAATTATCAAAACAATGTCACTGTGCAGAACATATATGTTGTTTTTTTGACCTAACAATTCTTTTAAAATTGGTAGAACAATATAAAAGAAGACCTATCCATGAAAGTTACACACACACGCACACATGTGACCATGACAAATTTGAATTCAACCTAGTGTTAGAACAAATCATTCACCCATTTACTCATAGGCTATCATTTTTTCCTGGCTTTACAAGAAGTCCCAGACTAAGGCCTATATGTACCTATTTATGTATTTTGTAGGCTACATGCCATGAATTTACTGGAACTGTCACAACGTCTTGTTTTGACTCCTACATGGATTACCATATGATCTGTAGTAGGCACAGGCTTCCTTTTCTGCTACATTACATTGACCTAAAATCATTATGGCAACACTTGTATTAACATGTCATTTATTGGCCTCTTTAAGTGCATTCATTCATGCTGCAGGCATCAACTGATACACTTTCAGCATCACAGCATACGATGTGCCTTAGCAGCTCTCCCTTAAGGCACCTGCTGAGGGATAGTCTGGGAAACACTTGAAGGAAAAGAGGCCCCTTAGCTAAGCTATACCTGAGAAACCTTCTAAGAATGCATTGAAAACTCAGAAATGGGGCCCTATTTAGATTTGTTTGAACAGTATGCCATAGGCACTTGGTTTTAAAATGCTTCTCAAAGCCCAGTCCATACCGAAGTAACAAAAAACACTTTGAATTTAGCAGGAAAATGTTGCATCAGTGTGACCTGACCTGTCTGAGCTCATTTTCAGCTAAATGATGGTTTTGGCGGTGCTTTCGACTTAGCTTATCAGATTGTTCCTTGCTGGTTTTAGAAAATAAATCTATGTCAGCAGCCAATCAGCTTGTGGCAAAGTAGGCTCATCAAGTCAGTAACAAACAAATATATATATATATATATATATATATATATGCTGCCTTAACTAAAATTAGAACTTTATCAGGCTTTGACTCCTTTTAGACAGCTACAGAAGTCTTCAGAAAAACATAAAGGAAGCAAAACAAGTGGTTACATCATGCTGAAAATGCATTTTCAAACCCTGTTTTCCCTTTGCTATGCTTCTGTTCATAAACTAAATGAAATATAAACTGCTGGGTAATAAGCCATGCCTTCCTGCTGATCTTCCAGCTCATCACAGAGGGTGTTTTGAAGCACGTGGGATATCTCTGGCTGCACCTTGAGCTGAGGGGCAGAAAAAGATCATCCCACATTAAAATCCAGCAGGTAACGCAGCAGTGTCAATAAAATGAGATTAAAGCCCAAGTTTGTGCTCACAAGTACACATACACATACACATATACAAAAAAAAGTACATATAGGAAACCCACACATGTAATGCACACATGCACCATAGACACAAACACACTCAAACACACAGCAGAGTTGCAAAGGCAGCAAACAAACATGTAGCCTCGGGCTATTTTTCACTTTCTCAGCTCGCCTTGTATCCATGCAACTGCCTTCTTTTTCTTTGAAGGTTTTTTTTTTTTTTTGAAGACATGCTAACTCTCTTTTTCATGCAGGAAAATGCAAACCTGTAGATGTTGCAAAAATTTCTCCATATTTCGAAAATGATGTGTTTTGCAATATGTTTACATTGTGGCTTCTAAACAGACCAAATTCAGCATCACATGCCTCCAAGGAAAAAAGATATAAGGGCTGTCACAACAAACCTGCTGCTGGAGAATTACATTCTCGGCTGTGCATGGGGGCTTAAATGGCCATTGTAAGCATCAGGATAAACTGTGGGAATAAAAAATATTTGATTTTTGCTATGTTTAAATATCTAAAGGGAATAAGTGGTTGTGTACATTTAAAGCATGCATAATCCATATTCACAGTGATCATACGACAGAAAGAGCCTTCAGTATTTTCCGTATATTATCATACTGTATTGGCATGGGTCCATTGTATTGATTGGAGAAATCAAATTAATCTGAGTGTCAATAAATCAGATGTCATGAATAATATTAACAATAAGTGGAAACATTGTACTGAAAAGAGATTCCACAGAGGATTGAAAAACAAATTATTGACCCTGAAAAGGCATGCTCACGAGAATAAATTAAGGACTGTCTACCAGATTGGCAGTTTACAATCTGTAAAATGTAAGCTTTTGCAAATGATACACAAATGTATAGTTTTATTTTAAAATGGGCTTCATTATTTTCCAAAACAGCTTATCTTTATGTAGTTACTGTTTAATGTTATTTTGCTAGTCCCTTGTAACGTTTTGTTTTACATTTACAGAAGTTTTCTTTTATTTTGTTCATTTATTGTATTGCTATTTTAGTGTTATTTTTACTTAAGCATTTAAACAAGCTTAAACATCAGAAAAATGTCTTATTTCTCTTTAATGAACAAATTAATTCAGATTGTTGAAAGTTAACATTTACCGTAAAAAGACATCTGCACCATTTAAAGGAGTAAAACACTGTAATTGTAAGAACTTGTTTAGATCCAATGAAGAGAAAGTATGCTGCAAAGGCTCCAAAGTTCAACTAATCAGTATGATAGGCCTTCAGTTGCCAAATTCTATTTAATTCAGCTAAATTCTGATCTGATTCTGTTCAACTCCTTGTTTTTCAATCCAAGTATATCCACTGCAGCTTACTTTAGTTCTTTTCTCATCTATCAGGGGATTTTGGTACACAGTCAGTCCAAACATCATTTCACTGAGAGATTAACTAACTTACTGTTAAACCATTTCTACATCTCTAGTCTCATTATTGCACCTGTGAGTAAGATGCTGAAAGATTACTACATGTGATTGATTCTTGAGTGCACAACCACAAAGTGACATGCACAGAGATATTAATACTGACATATGTAACTGTTAGATTTTTAAATGTGAATCTGTGACACTTGTACATTAGGAACTTTGCTTCTTTGTTTAGCAGTATATATTGTTGTTTTTTGTGGTTAATTAAAGCTGCTTCTTACTACATTGAGTCAATTAAAAGTGGAGGAGGAAAAAGCAGACATGCATTAATTCTTGCTCATTGGAGAAAGAGAATCTCCATAAAAGTTGTGTTTCACAGCAATTGGTGGTTTGTTAAAACAGAGTTTGGTTGGGGGTTGTGACTTGCATGTGCTTATGTATCACTGAGATGCGTCTTAGTTTTTCTCGGGAGCTTTCAAGTGATTTTAATGTTTGCACAATAATACAGGGACACAGCCTCTTTGCTTAAGCTAGTCATTAATAGTGGGTAAGAGGTGATTGGTGATTTTGATCCTTGCATCCAATAACAAAAATGTGAAAAAGGTTGATGCTTATTACCTTTAATATCAAACTGTTATTTCAACACTTTTTGGACCCCTAGAAATATAAGCAATGACAAGTCTCTTCTTATTTATCCTATGGTTCTTTAAAACTATGAACATGAATTGTTATAAATGTGCAGTTTGGGTCTCAAGACTTTCTGCCTGCAATATCTCTGTTATAAATGCATGTACATGTAACTAGACATATCACGTAACTGTCTCAAGCCTGAGGCTTACACCAATGACTGAAAGCAAGTCCAACATTTATTATTGTCTCTTGCTCAGTCACTCTATATTTCTTTTAGGTTCTTTTGTCAGTGGCATGTTTTGTATCTTTGCCTATTGATGTGTTCACAACATGAAGTAGTCAGTCATAACTCTGACTGACTACTTCATGTTGCTTCTCACCCTATCTCTAAGGGAGAGCCCAGCCACTCACTCTGCTACTCTTTTTTCTTTTCTCCATCAATGTTATCTTCAGCATTGTCACCATTGTCGTGATGTCCACTGAGGCTGCTGAGCCTGTGTCTGTTGAGTGACCCTGTGGTACCTTTACAGTCTTTACTGTATCTTCCAAAGCCCCAGACATTAAAAATCTCACCCTCATGGTACTCTAAAATGTCTGCGATATATGGTGGAAAACAAACAATCCCAAGTGCTCAATGTAGTCAGCTAGAGCTGCACAGCGAACAGTTCCAGTCGCTACAGTGGCAGCTTTTAAAGTTACTTTTGAAAACTTTGTGAATCACAGAATTGAGGCAGAGTAGCTGGAGAATAACATAACCAAGAGCAGAAAACATTTACCAACGTCAATGATAACTGATTAGTGAGACTAAGTGCCTAAAAGAGTGACGCATGGTTTCGTATCTACTCTCTAAAGCTACCCTGTGCGGTAACAAGCAATCAGTGACTGGTGGCACAAGGACACTACTCACCCTATAGCAAGTCCAAAAAGGAAGCAAGCTTTAAAACAAACTGATGAAAAAAGCTCTTTTTCCTA
>JAUZTA010000016.1:17454890-17467560 GCA_034780835.1 Ctenochaetus striatus | reverse complement strand
ATAAACTCCAAAATGCATCACAGTGATCAGTGCTTCTCCTTTCTTTTTGCCTTTCATCTTATTATTCCCTTATATATGTATATATATATTTTTATTTAGGTCTACATTTACTGTATTCATGTATAGAATTATTTCCCAGAGCTCCTTTTACTAAATCTTGAACATCAGACTTAATAAGCCCACGGCTCACAAAGAGGAGCACCCTGGTACCACTAATTGAGCTGCTGTAGTGTTAACTTATTTGCCCAAATTAAATTCTCGTGTCAGTTTGGTCGCTGGTGGAAAATGTCTACTGAAGGGGACAAATTGAGTCTGAAGAGCAGAATTCAGCTGTGTTTCCTGCACATCAGCAGCGAGGCAGCTCTCCTGCCATAGAAAACCACAATCAACCAGCATTCAATCATTTCCCTCCCTCATCCCTTTGGTATCCTTTGGTATAAAGCAATCACACAACTGCCAAGGCTATGGCAGTGCACTTACATCACCTTTCAGGATTCTCGGGTATTAAAGTTCACATTTTTCAAACTGTGATCTCTTGCAGCCATTTTAAACCCCAGAGGTGAAAAATTAAGTAGGGCAGTGCAAACTACATAACACATGCCATTGAAAACTGAGGAGTGCAACACTGATCTGATTCAATTGCAATGTTTTTGAATGACTGCGCTTCACTGTCTGCTTCATGTTCCACTTACGCAAAAAATAAAAAAAACAGGGTTAAAAAGGTGAGTGTGACAGAGAGCACATTCAAAAGACAAAACAGGACATTATCACCTCTAAAATCTCTCCTGATAGATTGTTCGGACAGGCCCTGCACTTTGAGAGTCATGTGTGTGCAGGCGAGTGTGTGTTTGCAGACGTTGACTCTATGGACTGTTTCTATTTTGAGAGTAATGACTGCTGGATTCAAGGGGGGCTGTTTCTAATCTCCTTGACTTCTAGACAGGCAATTTTGGACACAGAGATGTGTTATCAGAGGGCCACCTTGATGGCGTGCTCTGATACATCCTTACATGCTCATTGCATTTCAGAGACATCCCCACACTTGACAAGACCGCAATCACAACGACTACCTCACACACCATCATTTGTAGACTCAGTGGATGAAAACGGTGCATGAGAGCATGATGTCACAATAAAAAGTGATCAAGCAGTTGCATTTCTAAGATACTAAAATGCACTATGTGAGGGTAGCATACATTCATAATTATTTTCAGACATTCATGATGTGTGTATACTTTGGTTTCCCCTTGATTCTTTTTCTTGGATCGTAGTGAAATATCTGAGCAACTGATTGTTGAATGATTGTTGATACAAAACACCAACAGAATATGAGTGATTTTCCCATGTGTTGTAGCTGTGCTGTTGCACTAAAGCATCAGTCTTTTCGTCTGTTAACTCAAAGTAATGTTATTGGGACTATTTCTTTGGTTGAAAGTAGCTCAATGAAAGCTGTTCACAGCGCAGTCTGAGGAACATGGACATTTTGTCTGAAAAGACACATTGCAGTTAGATTTTCCTTTTTGCTACTGTAAGCAACAAAAAACAAACTACATTTACTTTAGTTTGATTTCGGAGGTGGATAAACAGATGTCATGTGACAGCTGCGAAAATTTTTTGATGGCACACTTACTTGTGACGGTTTGAATGGTGTCTCTGTCTGTGATTCACTGATTCACAGTATTTTGCTTAAAACATCACACAGCAACAACTATGACTGATTTCAGTGGAACCATCAAGAAAAAAGTTCAGATTTTTCTGCTCTGCTGTCTCAACTCTCAGTTATTCAGAGAGGCTCTTGATGAATAGATCTAGTTGCTTTAGTAATCTGTAACTGCTGCTAACTGTGGCTAGTATGCTCTGTTAGCCAATGCTACTAGCTGACTGCTTACACCACTGGTGTGTGGTGTTCACATCGCAACAACAGGAGTTTGTAGCAGTCTTAGCGAAGGAGCTGTACCAAAACAAGAGTTGGGTAAATGGAGTTGTACACAGCAGTCTCTACAGACATCATCACAGATGCAGACATATTAAAGAGAACTTCAACAGAGGAAATTAAAACAAAGACAGAAGAGAGACTGTGCAAGAGGCCCTAAAAGAGTTAGTCACAGACTGGCTTTAGTTGTTGCTGAGAGAAAACAGTTGCAATACAGATGCCAAGCTGGCACTTTGCTGTTGGATTTAAAAGTAGTATTGGCTGGCTACATAACTTTTTCCATGTTCAAGATCATTATGTTATCATTTCACTACAAGGTTGTACAAATGAAATGCAGTTTTAGTCAAGCAGTAGCTATAATTTAGTCAGCAACAGAAACTTCTGTATTTCTGGCCTGTTGAAGACCAAGCTGTGGCTGAAGTAGTTTTTTTCTTCTAATATCCTGTCGGCTCCATGCCGGTGTCTCACTTCACCAGTTTCAATGATGCCTATTAAATGGATACCAGTTATTTTCTTAGTTTTAATTACCCACTACAGATCCTTCCTGTCCCTGGCTGAGCACTTCACATGCAATTTTGTCTCTGCAGTCTGTTATATGTTTCATGTCGTTGCACTTGTTTGTGTTTGGCTGTAGAGCCCTGCACAGGTCAAAACTGCAGCTCGAGCCTGAGTCCGCCTGAGACCAACACCTATTCAGGTCTATCTAATGCATGCTCTGTGATAAATTTAAAACACACACACACACACGCACACACACACGGATGCTATTTAGAGGTATTTTTATTGAAGGCCTCAAATATAACTCCCAATGTGACACTCATGCCCACAAATATTAATAAAGACTATCCATTACAGAGGAGCATAATGCAGTAGAGAATACGTGATTTAGCAGCAGATAAGTAAATAAATATCAACAGCCTACCTTGACCACTTGGCTTTGTGCTTAGAGTGGCGAACACATCCAAAATATAACAAACTACAGTTTTATTTCATAGAATTACTATTGTTAAGAAACTCCACACTCTCAGTTTTATCATTTTTTTCCTGCATGGACAACTAAGCAGTCTGGTGTAATGTACTGTATAAATACATAATAGCTCTTAAACAATAATATTACAATATTGAAATTTAATTTAAATTTAAGAATAAAAGATTTGCAGCCTTGTTAATAGCTAGTACTTGCATTGCATACTGTTACTGAAACCTAGAATTCGTATTTTCAGTGATGATGTTACAGTCAGAAACTGTATGTGAGCCAAAGCACACAAAGTATAAATTTTAATGTGAGCTACTTTGAAACACTAAGGTATTTTATGTTTGAGTGACCTGTAACTTAACATTTGTTTTTCCTTTATTAATAAATAGCACACCTAGTCTAAATCTAGTCAGGGCGGTTGTCCTTAAACCTGCAACAAATGTGTGGATAGACTTTTCCTTCAAGCTATATAATTTAAAAAGAATACAAAATTTCCTGAGGAAATGGTGTAAGTACTTCAAAGCATCTGCTGTTACCTAAATATTTTCGTTATTTCCTCATTAAAGGCCTGTGTCCATTTGATTTCAAGGCAGGCCGCTTTCAAAAATTGGACATGGTTAAAGGAGCAGAAGAAAGAAAAGGCAGGGAAGCTCCTTCCTTACAGACAGTACCTCACATTTTTTTTATAAATAATTCATTGGAAAACTACCTGAAGCTATTTTTACCAGGCTTTTAAGAGGAAGTGAAAAAATATATATATACCAAAAAAAAACACATTGCATGAGAGCATTGCAGCCAGAGCTATCTTGTGATTGCAGATATATTACCCTATGATACCTAATGATCAGACAGGGTTAGTTAGAATTGATGGGACTTTCTTCTCTGTTGCATCACACACCGAATCACAGCCTGTGTTGAGTGTCTTTAAGTGCAAATTCAATTATTTAATATTTTGCCAGAGACAATTTGATTATTGTGTGAGCACATACCAACCCTCTCCACTTCTGTTTAGTCCAAGAATAATACTGATATCACTTTAATTTAACTATGGTCTTGAAAGTGAAACTTTCGGCCATTGAGAATATCATCATGCAGCACTTAAAGTAAAAGTCAGTTCTTGCTCATGAATGCAGAGGACATTTTTCCCTATCAGACGCTCACTTTTCTCACCTCTCTGTTGTTTCTCTCCCAGAGGAAACTTAATAAAGGTGATCAGTCTTACCTAATGGACCATTTGGAAGTGATGTGAGCAATTCTGGTAAAACGCAGTGACTTTCCTCAGGCACATTTATAAAACAAAGAGGGCTGACAGTAGTTGCATCCTGTCTTTACTTTGAAAATCTGGTTGTGAAATGCATGGTGTAGTAGAATTATTTGTTTTTATTAATTTTAGGAAATATCTGCACAAAATATTTGATATCAACACCATTAGTCATAAAACCTTGGTGGTTAATGGCAAAGAATATACAGTACTTAGAGTTGATCACTAGCACTACAACACTGGATACGACCATAGAATCACATTTTGAAGTTAACATTAACATGCACAGGCATGCTCAGAGAAACAATAGAGATCCCACCATCCACACACAGCTAACCCTCTTCACACATTCTCCACCAGATGCTGATGGAACTGCATGTAGCCTAAACCTCTTGAAATGTACATTATGCAAAACAGAGATCCCTAGCCTGGTGTGTATCCTCTCACTAAGTTTGCAATGACATCTTCCCCAACATTTCCACCGCTTCCCCCCCTGTGGATGGTACTCGTGCTACCTTGTTTTTAAGCTGGTGTGCTTTCCTCCCCTTGCAGCTTGTTAAAAGCCATGTAGCAGACTAAAAATACATTGTAAAGGGGCTTTTGTGAAATATTAACTACTTTACAATGACTGAACCTCTTACTATATGAAATAAAAGCAATGAAAATGAAATGTTAATAGCTCATTATCCCAACCACCTGGTACAGCATGGGGCATAGAGAAGTATTTCAAGTTGGAATATATTGGTGGAACAGAATCCCTCAGGGGCTTTTGAGAAATAACCACCTCTTCTTTTAAGCCACTCATAGACCAGTTTTTCATCAATTATTATACACACTATATAGTGCCTTAGTGATTTGTATAATAGTATCATTCCACCTTACAGTGGAACTAGTTTAATACCACCAGGTACATTTGTTAAATGTGGACAATGCCTCGGGCCCTTTGCGGTGGAAGTTTCAGTTGGGTTTGATTTGCAAAGCAGCTGCACAGTGAATTTAAGCTGGTTAATTGATTGCTATACTGTCATAAAACTGCAGCATGTGCAGTCAAAAGGCTTTGTGTAGATTTTTTATATGGTATTAGTGTACCCAGGGGTCCATAAAGCCCAGGGTGGGTGGGAAGGAGGGTTATGGGCTGCAGCAAATGGGTAAGTGTTATATGGAGAGAAGTGGGTTACAGAAGAGCTGAAGTTTGTGAGCAAAACGCCCTCAGTTACCAGTTTGTAAGGTACCAAGTACACCTAATCCAGTCTGATAAAACAGAACTGCAGAAAGTTCCATCTTTAGGGTTATAATCTGTCTCTGTTGAAATTTTATTAGGCATTGATGACCTCTTCCAAACATGTGGACAGCAGTTTGTGGAGCTCCTAAGGTGTTTCTATCATGGTCTTAATTGTCAAATTTCTTTATAATACACAATGTTGGAGGTGTAATGTGATGGCTAACACTTGTCATCACTTTAACGTCATACGACAAAATGGTTTACATCAGAGAAGAGACAGTCTCCTCTGGTCTTTTGCTGGTATATATTCAAGATTCAAGATTCAAGAAGCTTTATTTATCCCAAGGGAAATTGCTGTGCAACAGTTACAATACAAAGGTGGAAAGTAAAGCAGAGTGAGAGATAGTAGAAATTAAAGCTACCATAAGATAAAAAAGTGAGATAAATAAAATAAGGCTAACATAGAATAAATAAGGCAATAACAAAATGCAATGAAATGCAAAGAAATGGAATATAACAAGTAGAAAAAGTACAATTAAATAAGTACACACTAATAAAGTGATAAAGTGACGGATATTAGGAAGTGTAATGTTCACGCATCTCAATAATGGTCAGAACTGTAAACCAGTTTAAAAATAACAACTACAATCCGAAGCAAGATTTAAAAAATAAATAAATAACTACAGAGTCCAGTACTAGTTATTGCATAACAGGAACTATTGACCATAATTCTACCTCCAGTTTACAGCAAACTTGTTTAGAAGTGTTTGTGTGTGTATATGTTTGTGTGTGTTTGAATGGTTGCTTGAACTATAGAGCAGCATATTAGTTGCAAACTTTAGACTGGTATATTTATTGAGTCATTCTCAATATACTGTATAGCCAAATGTAATGATGGTTGTAGGCCTATTTTAGCGGTTATTTTGGTGACAAAAAAGTTACTGTGATCAATGTGCATTACTCTACAGAGAAAGTTATATTGTAAAATACCACATTACTTTCAAATTAAAACAACCAGCGACATGTAAAACACTGCATTTTGATAGTCTCCTGCTCAGCACTGATTTTGCAAGTTTGCATGTTTGACTGTTCATGGAAACATCTTGAGTGATTACTCGAGCAATAAGTCAGGCTTTTAAACCCACTAACACTCCAACAACATCAAAGCGCGAGTTGCAGAGAGCACGCAGCTGATACACAGCTTGTTGCTGAAGTGTTCACAGTGTGTGAGCTTTAGCAAGCATTACAAAACAGGCACAGCAGCAGGCATTCAGAGAGTAACTTTACATTGCAAACAGCACACAAAAGAACAAAACAGTGAGGTAACAGTGCATCACTCACCAGCAGGATGGAAGAGAGGTCAAAAGGAATTTATCCCACCCACCTGCTTCGTTAAAGCTCTAATCTTCCAGTTTTTCTTCTGGTGACTGAATAGCTGTCCTCTTCTGTGAATTAGTCATTTGCAGTCGACAGCTGATTGGTCTTCATCACAACACTGGTGCCACCACATGACATAAGCAAAGAAGGCCTTCAGCATGAACACTGGCTGTTTGCCATGAGGTCAGATTCTGAAAATTAAAACTTTTTGTCTTCATGTCAGAGTGCTGAGGGTGAGTTGATGTGTCTCACAGTCTGTGGAAAGATTCTGCTGTGTAATCTGATGATAAGACACCACATGCCTCTGTATTGCAGAACAGCTGGCTTTTAACAGAACATTTTATGATGGCCTTGCCACTGAGTTATATCCTGTTGTTGACTTGTTATTAAGAACATAACATGACTAGAGACGGTTAACTTTAGCTTTATCACATACATTTTCTTACCAGGCATGCTTTAGGATAACAGAGTACCTAGCTGTATGAGTAGAAACATTACTAAAACAAAGTTTACAAGTGCACTATATAGCTCAGTCTGTAGAGTGGGCATCCGATGTACAAATACTATATATCCTTGCTGCCCTTTGCTGCATTTCATTCTCTCCTCTCTCTTCTTCTCTCTGTCTCTCTCTCCTACATTTCCTGTCTTTATGCAGCTGTCCTTTTTAAACAAAGGCTTAAATGCCACTCTTAAAAAAACAAAAAAGAAACACAGTTTATTTTGTTAAACCATCACCATATAACTGTTATTGATCTTATTGCCACAAATTAATAGAGCACATTACCCTATTAATAAGTACCCAACAGCTGTATTCAAAAAGAGAAATAATATTAAAAATGTGTCGTGTCTTCCATTCACCTGCATCTTTCAATACACTAACCAGATTAAGATCTTGGAGAGTTACAGGCTCATGTCCACCAGGGCAGCCAGGATCACCATAAATGAAAATGTCTTGTAACTGCTGTAACCACAACCTACTTTCTGTCTATCTATGGATTAATTTTTTGAAAATAATGTTTTAGTGTTTTTTGTCTTCCAGCAGTATCAGTAACACTTTCTGTTATTAAAGGAGCACAAAGCCGGCTACGGGCCTGGTTTCACTATTGATGTCTCTGGACTCAGTGCTTACAGCTTGACCGGTCCTTAGGGAACACTTCACTGCTGTTCCAGATGGCCAGTGCAGCTGGACTGAAATAATATTCTATTTTGCCTGTATATGGTCCATTCCTGTACAAGGACCTTCACTGTAACTGGTTTAACTTTAGTTCTTGACTTGCTGGTAGATGGAAGTTGTATCTGTATTGGAAACAAAGCTGCCGTGAATTATAGCTCTCTGCCTTACATCTGTGTGGTGCCAGTCACGTCTCATGTAGCTCCGGCTGAGTCTTGCAGTTTTTCTTCTTGGTTGTTTATGGCTGTCGGTGTCGACGGCGATGTGGTCTGACTGTTTGTTAAATAAAACATACTGCTCAGGAGGGAACTCGTTAGTGCCAGCCTTTCACAAACACACCGAGTCTATCTGTCAGACATATGTATGAACACAAACACATTCATAGCAGATAAATGCCATGGGAAATGCAGAGGTGACCATTAGCATGAAAACCTTGGTTAAGACCTGAATACAGCTTCTGCAAGGGGTCAAAATTACGAGTTTTTCTATGTGACACGTCAGCTGCCATGTTGAGCACGGAACATGGGCGTGAAATAGGACATTCCCATTTGCAAGGCTCAGTGTGAACCACTCCCTATGGGCATGAAATAGCATAGGACATTAAATGATTACATTAAATTTATAACATCCCTGTGAATGTCGGGGAGGACGGCAACATCAGCTCTTTTCAGTGCTTTGCTTGATGGAGATTTAAGATATTTTCAGTCTTAGGGAATGCATCAACTTAGTGTCACACTGCATCAGACAACTTTTTCAACTAATCTCATTTTATTAGGAGGCTCAGACTTATTTTTTAACAACTGCCAAAAGTTAAAGGTTTAAAACGCCTCAGTTTTTGTAAGATTCTAAACATAATCAGCTCACTACCACTTTGTATTAGATGGACATGACTACATCACTTCAATTTAGGCCACCAAATATCTCATGATGCTTGCTTGAAATAAATTATCAGCATGTGCCTCAAGAACATAAAGTACCAACATATCACAATAGTCCCTCAAATATAGTGTGGAGAAGCTGTATGAAAGATGTGCTTCTCTGGCTCACCTAAATGCAAATGAAAATCTTCGTTCTACATATTGTTGACACTTAGTTTTTTACTACAAAGTACATGGCATGCTGGGAAAGCTAAATGGAATTAAACAGGTCAGGCCCTGTGCTCATAAATGTCTATTTATAAACTGAATAAAGAATGGCAGCGTTTAAAGCTGGACATCACTTGACATTCCCTTTTCTACAAGGGTGAAAACTGAAGAAAAGAAAGCTCTTTATTGGCAGCACCCTGGATACAGTGGTTACAATTATTACTGTATTAACCACAGAGCTATGACATGCAGAGAACAGTTCATCAAGTTGTGCGTGGACAATGCAGACACCCCACTTTCTGGTTTTGACTCTGACTAAACTGTGTAATGGTATTTTTGGATACATAAAACTTTTTCTCCAGCTGAAGAGTATTACGAGTGCTATTTCATATTCTGACTACGATGGCAATTTAAAAAAAAACAGCACTGTACCAAATGTGCCATGAGACTGGTGCAGTGAAATGTAGTTTATCTGCACAGACAACCAAAGGTGCTACATACTCTTCTGCCCTTAGTCAGCAAACTGCCGCTGTCAAAATTCATCCTAATTAAACTCAACAAAACTTCAGGATTCGACTCACTAACAAAGACCTCAACAGCCAGTGACAAGGGAAACACTTGAGACCCATGAGTCCAATTAGCCTGAGCATTTTCACATGTACCAGGGTGATTACATTGCCACTCAGCCTGGTCTCAACCAGAAAGTAAAGCCTGAAGAAAAGAACCAGGTCGAAACAAGCATAACCATACAAAAGAGGAATCACAGTGCCGTTCATATGAGTGACTAGTTCTTATGGGTGAGTAAGTTTCTTGACTAAAAAAAACCCCAAGAATGACTTATATTAGAATGGAAATATATAAAGATTTATATCAGAAGTCATTAATCACAGCCTTGTTTAAAGCTTTCTTTTCATTGCTCTATCAAAAACTCTTATGTATCATATGATTTTTACATCTTGTGACTTCTGTTGCCAAGCTGACTCATTTTGTCTTCTAAGCCCCCCAAAAACAACCTATAAACCCCCAAATTGGGTTCATTTGAGTGTTTTTGTCAGCCACCACTATAGTGGAGGATTGGTTTGTTTTAGGCAATAAAAACTAGTTGGTTAAGGTTAGGGAAGGAACATGCTGCCAACAGCAGTCTCCCTTGCCACAGTAACATGCTTTGACTTTGAGGTGGCAGATACAAAACCGAGGATGTCATCCAGGCATCCTCCATGGCACCGGAGAAACTATTTAAAACTATTTAGCAACATTTACTCTGAATCATCCTTTTGTTTCTGACCAGGAATAATCCTACTTTGTACAACTCACAATGCATCTCTTGTTAGAAAAACATAAACTTCAAAATACGTGTGTATCTTTATTTGGCACATTACTTAAGAAGGTGTTGATAATAACAACAGCAAGGGTGAATCCCACTTCACCCCCCTAACCCTAATCCCTAATCCCACTGCCCCCAACCCTCATTCCTATCCCACTGTTTTGCGTGTTCACATTTGGGAGTAGGGGTGTTCTGATTCTTGTTGGGATGAAAAGGTAGGGCAAAGGGGAAGGGCTACATACTCCTCAAATGAAGATTCCTCTGGACCACACTTCAAACAGAGGGGTAGGAGAATTTTTCCACAATCTGTTAATAAAGACTTAAAAATAACAATAATCATTGTATCACCTTAGTTTAATGACATTATACTGTAGTGTGGTGCTTTTCTTTAGAGTGAGTGACACAAAAAAATCACTAGTAGCTGTTTATGTTAGCTAATGTCAGCTATCAAATGTTTACGTAAGTATTTTTACTGTTAATAAAGATTTGAAATAACCATCGTATCACCTTAGTCTAATGTCATTTCAGTGTATTCTGGTACTGAGGACTGCATCTTAGTAATATCCAGAGAAACTTTCTTTTTTTTCTCCTTTTAAAGAACTCCCTCTTCCTCTTTTAGCTTAGTGGTTGACAACCAACTTGAACCGTTACCTACTAGACTGGATATGGAGCCGCAGATTGGCATGAAGGGGTGTCCCAGTTCCTGAGGGGCAGATTTCAACCCCTACCCCTTTTGACTTTGTTCCAGATGGGAAAGGCTAAGGTCTATGGCTAGGGGTACAAATGAGATTGGGATTTGCCCAAAGCGTGATTCTAAATACAAGAACTACTATAGTATGACAAATAAGTAACCAATAAATGGCTTCAAATTCCTAAATGAACTTACAATTCTTCCTAACACTACAAGTGCCACTTGAGTTTTTAACACAACAAAACTGTTTGCCCTCTTTAATTCATCTGTGAAAGACTCCTAAAACTCATTCCACAAACAATTAATGTTGTAAACTTTTGAGTCAAACCTTTCACCTCTTCCTCAAAGCATTTTTTAAAAAGCTTGTTAATTAGTCACAAAAAGAGGGAGAGAGAAGTTTTCCCCATCAACAGTCAGATCTGATGAAACTGCAGTACAGCTAAAACATCACAAATTCCCCCCAAATCCTAAATGTCCCATACTTCAGTGCCCATCCCAGGTACCTCGTTAAAGTACTTCATAATCGTGCCAACCCATGAATGCAAACTGGTCCTGGCACTGTTTGTGTGCAAGTCGTTCTACAACGATATAACCAGACTGTGTAGATGACAGCAAAAAATATATACACCCCTGAAGTGCATACACACACATTTCACTTTGGGGCAGTATAGCCTCATGCAGTTTTCGGCATCATGCTATTAGTCTTATTTACTTTTAATGTGACAGAGACAGAGAACACCACACAGCAGCCTTTTATTACAAAGCCTTGAGAAATTGGGGGTCATGCATCACTCCCCCTCCCTCTCTCCTCTCTCTCTGTCTATCTCTTCCATTGTTTCTCCCTCTATCCATCCATCAATTCTCTTCCTTTCAGTGCTGAGAGGATACATTGCCTTAAGTTTACACATGGCACTCCTATGCTTCTCCACCATAACCTTCCCCTCTTATCCGTCTCCATTTTCCAACATAATTCACTTAAAGGTGGCATCTCCAAGTCGACAAATGGCAGAGATTTAATTGGAAAGTGTTACAGGGGAGGTGGGGCTGTTTATGGTCTGCAGTGGCAGCTGGAGGTGAAACAAGCCCATGAAGGGGGTGGGGGGTGTTGGAAGGACTCACTTTACAGAACAGAGCGGCTTAGAAAATGCAGATGCTTTGCCTGGAGGTGAGCCGACGCAGAAGACAAGTTACTGTACATATGAAATGCAGCTGAGGAGGTGGGAAAGGCCACCAAGCATGGCCAGAGCCCCCCACTCACCACCTCCACCAACACCACCATAATAAATGTTATAATATTTGGACTCTTATATTATTCATCATTTTCTCTTGGATAAATTATTTATAAACGCATTTCCAGCTAAAGTGAGAGGAAATTGATGATCCGAAGCTTTCACGCGCGCTGGATTATGGAGCCAGCAAAGCTCCAGGCTGTTAAAGAATGGGTACCCAAAGTCTACACAGTCTTTCAATATTTCAAATCTGTTTCATTACCTTAAGGCCCGAGATGAAGTCCATAATATTTTGCTTTTGCTCATCATTACATGTTAACTTTAATTTTTAAAATTGGTTAGTCTAGGATTCAGAGTACTTGCTGGTAATGAATTATGATCCATGTATGTGTTCAATTTAA
>JAUZTA010000016.1:17441189-17452691 GCA_034780835.1 Ctenochaetus striatus | reverse complement strand
TAAGAACTTTACTTTAGTTCAGGTTTTGTTAAAAGCAGATTAGCTGTAGACATGCTTTAGGATGTAGTTAATTAAACCTTGAATTCAAATACTTGTAGTGTGCTCATCTTTGCAGCTGGGGTATTTGAGCTTTCCATTTTTTTATGTTTAAAATTAGTCATATTTTTTAACTCGATTTTGGAAAAGAGATTGATTTAATGGTTTTTTATTTCAGCCTTCAAGGTCATAAAAGCTTAAACATTTGAGCAAAGCAGTTTCAATCTGCTGACCTCTGGTGTCCACGAGTCATCTAGGCAAAAGCAAGTAGGATGAAATGTGGGACAGATTAAAAAAATGTATCCATTCAACAACTGTACAGCTTTCCTTACAGTACCGAGTGTTTTAGCAGCTTTGATGAAGAATATATTAGACGGCTTTATTGTCTGGCATGCAAAGACATTTCATGAGTTTCCTCAAGGCACAATTAAAAAGATATCATATTGTCAAAGCCAACAGTTTTTGCACAGGTCAGCTTAGTAGGTTTAAATACGCTTAATGCTGCTTTTTTTTTTTCTCATTCTGCTGAACAACGCTTCCTAACCATTTTTAGCATCAGCACTCACACTATTCATATTAATTTGGAATTACTGTAATTGTGTGTGTGTGTGTTCATAGGTGTATGTGTTATATCCTGTACAACCCACTCCATATTGTCTTAATGTTGCTCACATTTAAAAAAAGCAGTCATGAGTTTTTTTAGGTATATATAAGAGTTAAAACAACTGTCTTCCAAAGAAATAGTCCTTATGAAAACTAATTCCTGTACTGAGGATAATCCTGAATAACAGAGACTCTGTTTTTGAAAAATCAAATGCACAACACATTAAATTGTTCAGTGCTTTGAGCGAATCTAGATTACCAGCCTGACCCAGGGTCCATTCCCCAGGCCACAATCACTGTTCACTGTGTATTGCTTTTTGCCATTGTAATTAATTGAAAACGTGTTTAAGAATTCACAGTATGGACCCAAAGACATTTTCTTTTTTCTTCCAGGGACTAAATTAATTTAACCAAAAGCAGTCCAAACAAAATTCTATTTATTGTAGTTGTACATTGGCATTATTGTGAATATCTAAATGTTGTGTTAAAAATGTAAGGTAAATGTTTAAAAACTGCTAGTTAGAAATATCTTTTAGCTTGAAGTCCATCCAGTTTGATGTGATGCTACAATATAGCTTAGGAAGTCTAAAATAAGTGAACAAAAATTGTTTACGCCCCCAGCCTATGAAAGACTAATTAGGCTGTCCCTGTCACTGTGGAAGTGCTACTTAGCTAGCCTTGAACAGTGACACCTAACTGGTGGGTCCACTTATGGACCTCATGTCCAGCAGTTGCAGATTGCAACCTGATGAGTTCACTGTGTCCAAAAAGGTGCAATAGAAAAACAGCTAAACTTTCTAGAAGGGCATCAGTGCTTTTATTTGAAACTACAGTTTCATGCTGCAGAGTAAGTAGAGGTACTTTGGTCAGTTACTGTAACTGTAGAAATGCAGAACTCTAATAAGATTTTAACTTTTTATTTTATGGTTCACTTTGAACAATAAGTCATGACTATAGATCAAAACATTTATAGTGGTCTAAGTTAAAATGATCTCCTTTGGAGATCTATCTGTATATATGAATATTACGGAAGTAAACTGACCAAGTAAATTGACTGAGATATTAAATAGATGGAAATAGAATTGAATGCATTAATGCTTCTTGATTTTTGAAGTGTGTAAGCGAGCTAGCCATAATCTGTCTGTGTAGGCTACAATGATAAAAAAGTATTAGTTGGTTGCACTAAAGCGTGAGGAGCGGGAGCAGAGGAAGAATATTGAGGCCTTATGTTATCTGCTTAGTTCTCATAAAGTCAACCCTCCATGTCTGCTGCTGGCTACTCAAGCAGCTGAAAATGTCACCGCTAACAATGGTCAATGTGCAGGAAAGAGGCCATGATGATTGTGACTGTGAAAAGATAATGGTATTGAAGATGAGATAAATCAAGATGAAAGCACTGAAATGTGTTTAAGTTGTGTTTTTATCTATGAGACAGTTTGGACACCAGACATCAATGCAGATTACAGTTGATTTAATTTCAGTGTTGCTGGCCTGATTCAAACTGAGGGCTGTTGGATGAAAATATTGTGGATATATTGTTTCATATTTATCATTTATGATGATGGAGTCACAGATGACAGGTCTCTTTCAGAAAGAGCCTTGTTTTTCCTTGTTTTTGTGTTGTAGAGCATTTTGTCTTCTTTGTTACTGTAGTAAAAGGTAGGACACATATTGCTTTGACACTTAAGGTAACTTCCCATGTGTCTAAGTTGATTGTAAAGGCTGCATGATTGTGTAGCTGTAGAGGCCTCCAAAATCACTTAAGGTCCGTCTGTGTCTGTGGGATCATGGGATTTGATTATTTTAAACATATATCATTTAAGATGAAAATATAACTGACTGAGGTAAAAAGTGTTAATTGACAGAGTGATGGATTAGATCATAGATGCATTGTGTTTATTTGGGTTGCTCACTGCAACTATTGTTGCTCTGCGACTAGCAAAAAAAATGAAACACATCATCAACTTCAGTGAAATTACTCATTTCTCTCCATTCCAACTTTGTTGGAAGTATTTGGGATAAAGTGAGTAAAAAACTTGAGCTGCACTGGATTATTAACACAGTAACTAACAGATAACTAACACAGGTTCACTATCATCAATATTCATTTATATCAAGGCTTTTGTGAGTATAGCAAGGTTTATAATACAGGTCTTTTGCTGAAAAAAGAGTGATTGTCGGCAAAAAGAAGCAAGGTACAACTAAACATAAAGCAGACAGAAGGGCGCTCCTGTTGTTGGGTTTCTTGCTCATATAAGTACTGTTGAGTTCCCCTGAAGGAAGGAGAAGGACAAAAGAAGGACCTCAGCGTTTGGGTTAGAGGACCCATGAGAAGATATTCTGCAAGACATTGTTGGTGACAAAAAAAGATAAACAACATCTTGTGTTCATTGTTGTCACCTTTTTAAGAACCATTACCTGACAACATCCAAGTACAGGCCAACCCATCTGAACAGATATACGCACCTCCCAAGGGAGGCTGGCAGAGCTCACCTGCAGAGTCAGAATGGTGAGGAGCACCAGGTTACATCAGGGATCAATCACATGTTCAGGTTAGTGTAGTGATGCAACTTTAAGGCTTTGATTATTGTGTTAGTTTGATGGACAGAGCAGATGGACAAACGCCAGCAGACAACTGCCAATGATGCTTGCATCTACAAGAGAATGAAGGACAGACTGGAGCTTAAATAAATACCAAAGTCATTCCATTCTGCTCTCATATGGAGCCATTTACAGGTGGCAGGAATACTCAGATTTGATTTTTTAACTTAACATTTTAAAAGATTTTTCTACAATTCAACCTTCACATTTAATTACATTCAAACTCATGGAGACATGAAAGACAAGAACTCACCTGTTTTTGGTTGTGGGGGGAGTAGTGATGGCGTCATGAAATACAACAGACATTCAGACATTCAAAGCTAATCAAAGCTTTAAATGTCAAAAAGGATGTTTGGTAGAGGCCTTAAGGATCTCAAGATAATATACAACAAAAAAGGAGTGTTTAGGCTTCCAATGTTACAAATTATATGTTTACAGGTAACGATCTGTGTTTGGGGTTAGATAAATGTGGGCTGGAACCAAAGCTTTGCACAAGAATAGTATTACAGATGAGTGAGTGTGTGAGTGGCTCTCATTTGTATGGGTGTTTCAGAGTGCACTTGCACAGCCTCCTGTGTGAATGTCCTTGAAAACTGCATCTAAAAGATGCTTTTCACGTCCAGACAAACAGTCCCTCACATACATTTTAAGTCTTCGGGTGACAGGAACACACATACACACAGTGGCCCCTGCACATCCCTTAAGGCTTGTTTTCGGCTTGACGGAAATATCTATCCCTTCAATAAATCCCCATAAATAGATAAACCAATCTTTATTAAAAGGTCTTGTTATATGGCGACAATCCAGGTGATAACGTGTTGTCTCAAGGCGTTGTCCCACAGAGGCATCCTTTTTAATGATCAGAGGTCGTTCACATTGTCCATGTGTGGTTGCCAGATCATGGAACGGTGCTGCGCATGTTAAGCAGCAGACTGTTTGCCTGCTCAGATTATGGTGTTTACGAGCAGGACTGGGCACCAGTGATGATTCCAAACTGGGATTCAAGGACAGCTGCCAGTGGGTATGATTTGTTTTGCATCCCTGCTGTGACTGGAAGAACTGCCACCGCCAAAATTTGAGCCAGAGTGTCCAATCATGCTGTTCTGTAGTAGGTTTTTCTTTTTACCACAAGAACTTTAATTTGAAAATCTGCGAAAAGCTGAATTTACACATTTCCTCAATTTGTTTAATTTCAAGGGCATAGAAAATGTCCTCCAACTTTGTGGAAGTATTAAACTGGCCGCCATGAAGCAAAATAAAACTTTTTATGCATGAATCCACTAATGCATTCCACAGAGGAAGGACAGAACAACAATACACATATAATTAAACCCAGTTTGAGCCAGGTGCTCTAACGACTGCATTTTTGTTGACTGTGCCAAAGTCAAAAGAAACAGCCTTGGTGGCGCTGTGTGCTCTGGGAGAGCCTTTCACCTTTAAAGAGAGAAACTGCTAAACATTTTCAATCATACAAACAGAGACAGAGACAAACAGAAACATAGATAAAAGAGCAGAGAAACAACGGACAAAATGTTACAAAGTTGTAAAGTTTTTATGTGTTAACTCCTCTAAAAACATCCATATCAAAGAGCAACACTTTTGTCATGACTGGGGATTTAGATGATGACACAACCACAAAATAATGATTGCTTGATCATACCCATTTGTATACAAGAACAGGGTGTAGCTGAGGTAGGAAAAAGATAATATACCGAATGGAAACACATTTATTGTGAAACAGCATACTGCGTGCAAAGGTAAAGTGCCAATACAAGAAAAAAAAAGTCCATCTGGAGCAGAGTTGGTTTGGAGTGTGGTGTCATGGGTCAAAGCAAAATATACTTCCAGGAAATGTATCTCAGGATTAACTATTGTATTTTTTAAAAAGGGACAATATTTTTAGTCGGGACGTTTTGAAGGGTGTCCAAAACAGTCTGGAGCTTTTGGTGCCAGAATCCAATAGCTGTTAATAATACTGCCTCCTCCGCAGTCGCTCAGGTTTAGCAGTGTGGCAGTGGGCACCTGGTCATGAGCCATTAAATCACCTCTTTGCCTGCCCTTTCATCTTAAAGCAGTGTGCTCTACACCATGCTAACTTTGTAGTAACGAATAGTCCAGACTACACCTGCCACAAAACACTCTCCTCTACGGGCACTGATGTCCTTGTGTGGGAGGAGCAGAATTGCCAAAAGCAGCTGTACAAAACCTTAAATTAACTCAGCAGGGTAAGTGATGACACTTCTGATTATCTTTTTGTTTTGGCCCAAGAGAATCATTGTCAACTGCACAAAATGAGTCAGTAAAATTCAGGCAGGAAGTTAGCTGCAAACCAGGGGATGGTTCTGTGAGGGATTACACTATGGATAAACTTGTCAGCTATGTATGTAGTTAATGTCACTCCTCTGATGATTTCCTCTTTAAATAAGTTTCAGAGGCCCTGTGGTAAGCTGGTGACTGCAAGCCGGGATACAACTCTGAACAAAGCCAGTATGGAAAAATGGATCAATGGATGAACGCCTCAAAGGCAAGAATATGAGAAATCAGTAGATTATTTTGCAGAGTATCATTCACACAGGAATCAGATTGTGCTGCAGGAAACACTCCCCTCTCATAGGCCATCAGATGCCACTACAGAAAAGCACTAGAAGCATAAAGCTCCTGTCTGTGCTGCTCTCTCCTCCATTATACACACCCGCTGCAGGCAGCTGTACATGAATAAATGAAAATAAGCAGACTTCTTTTAAAGCAAGTGCAGTTTTACCAAAGGATTATGTACAATGCTCTCTTGAAAGACAAACCTAATATCAATGCATTTCTCAATTACTCAGCACTACTATGATGTAAAATTTATATTTATTCCTTTTCAGAGTTCATGTCTTCATCTAACTCAAATGTTGTCAAATAGATAAGGTCTATTAGTTTACCTGTGTTTTGTCTAATTGCTACTATTATTTTAAGTAGCAGTGCATTGAGCTATATACCACGTCATCACTTCCAACTAGAAATTTTCATGTGATAAACATGTTTTGCAACATCACCGCAACCTGCACATCAATCAAGCAGAGGGATGTTATTGGCTAAATGTTGATCATTTGTTCTGCAGTTTTCATAGTGGAAGAGTTGCCAGTCATCTAGGACCTGGGGTGTAAGGTCAGGAGCCCCACCAAGAGCATGGTGGCTGTTTGCTAGGTTCTGCATGTGCATGGTGAATTTGTTCCCGAGAGTCAGACTGTTGAGGAGGACCACTGTGATGGTTTGAGGCTTCTGAGGGGAAAAACTTAAATGACCTGAAACGTGTGCTCACTCAATTAAATGTTTCTCACTATTGTGTTATATGTCAGGTTACAGAAATCGGATTTTACAAACAGGACTTAATCAGTGATATATTTTACTGAGTTTTCTACCTGAATTATTTCAAATGTTTTCACCAATATTCAATCTCAAATAATCCTGTTCTATGTAACAGTGCATTCCATTTTGTTGCCTGTCAATAACTCCCACATTAACTGAGTCGGTTTTAGCAAAGAGACGCATGCGTCTCACCGTAAAAACCGGTGAGCGTCCTGAGCTGAAGTGTTTGTTACGTTTGTTAGACATGCATCCAACATGTGTTTTCAGCACGCTCTGTGCCTGCTCTGATCTGTTTTAATGGATAATGAAAAATATGTTAACATGCATTCGACACAGACACGACGCAGATGCAAAATGTGTCACGGGTCTCCAACAGGAAGTTAACAAATCTGACTTAATGCAATATGAATAAAAGAAACTTAGCTGTGCAAGAATGAAATAAACAAATCTCACTAGTTCTATGCATCATCAAACTACATTTTTCATTCTCAGTGTTTTGAGACCTCCAGTCGCAAATTGTGTGTTTAAAAATTTATTTCATACTAAGACACTGTCCTCTGATTCAGATTCATAACTGACTGAATTGATCCGCATGCAGTCCTTTTTTCATTCTACCACAGGAGAAGAAAAAGCGACTGAGGTCCCGATGTCACATATCTCCGGGTAAAAGTTCAAATCCATCAACTCCAGCTATTCTATGAACTGAATTTAATTAGGAATTTTTTTAACAGTGCCTCTTAAGCAGAACAAGGAGAAGGCAGATTTAAAAAGAAACTCCAGCACTCTCTCATTTTTCCAAAACCTGTCCCCTCCACCGCTTAATGTCCTGGACTTTTTAACGACACAGGAGGCAGAGATAAGCTGAAATAAGACACAAAATTAAACCTCAGCGAGGAGAGGATTATAATACTACAACATTCCTTCTGCTCTGTTCTACCCCTGAGCAAGTACTTCTTTATAATCTTTGTCAGTTTATTGGATTCATGGATGGAAAAAAAAAAAAAGGAACATGACCACAAGTCTGCAAACAAACAGTTCTTCATCATGCGCCCATAGCCGGCCATATAGTATCTCACACCAGTTATTATCCCCTGAGACTCAAACATCAGTTCAGTATTAATGATCTGTTTCCATCTGGTTGTGGCTCATTAGGCTTGATGCGTCCCAGCACAGAGTAAACTGTCGTCTGATGTGGTCTACCCTGCAGCATGCTGCTCAGGGAAATGACAACTAGTCCAGTCTGACTCCCATAGTCCTCTTATCTCTGCTACTGCTGCTGTCATCATGAGAGGGAGGAGAGGGGGAGAGAGAGAGTCAGCTCAACTTAGTCTATGGAGGCTAGGACGAACTCCCTGGTGAGCCAGTCAGACAAAGCAGGCTCCAAAAAGTTGGACAGTAACTTAATTAGTGACTTATTCAATTATAGTCCAAGGCAATTGATATTCTGCCCTGCAGCTAATGCAATCATATTTTGCAGTTCCTTTTTTTTTCTCCTCCACCAGCTTGACTTTTGCTTGGTTCAATTATTTTCACAGACCGGCCCTCTCTTCCCTGTCTTTAGTGGTAATGAAGCTCTTCAGGGTTTCCTTGTAGTGCGGTTTTACTCTCAAGTTTTATGTCTTGTCCAATTATTTGCCGTCTTTGTGCTTGCCAAAACTTTCTGAAAATCTTCAGCTTATTCAAGGTGTTCATTATATGTTTCTTATTCTTTGGGCTGCTTTCATGAATAATTTGTCTCAGTCAGGTGCATGTGCAAATACACACAGTCCCACGCACAGACAGACAGACATGTTATAAACAGGGTGTCATCAGGTAAGCAGAGAAAACTCTTCTTTAGGAACAAGATGGATACAAATGTATAAGGAGGGCGTTCATCTCGCTGCAGCACTCCTCTGACATTTGGTTTACCTTTGATAATGGCCATTTAGAATGATGATGATGTGATTTGTACTGTTGTTTAAAGAAAGAGAAAATGAGAGAGAGAGACAGTTACTGTGCACACAGGAAAAACAGTGCCTTCACCAGATGTTTTACTTCTCTTCATATCTGTGATATATTCTGCAGAGATAGACATCAGAACTGTAGTTTAGGGTGAAATATGACACAGCAAATTTCTATATGATGCACCATTTCAGCTACCTCACTGTATTTGCCATTTATACCCTTTGTTAGAAAGGGGGCTGTTAGAATATTAATTTTGTTCTACAGAACTATTGTAAAGAAATTTCCCAAACATTCATTTTGTGTTTGACCCTTTTTTTGGCAAAATAATTGAATTCAAAAGCTGATTGAGGGCGAGAGAAAGTTAAGGATCATAATTTTACTAAAGAAAAGTAATTATTTCACTTTTCTTTTTTTTTTAACATGATAGTATCTTACGGTTATTAACATGACATTTTGAATTAGAGTATATGTACTTTTACTCAAGTATAGATTTACAACACTACCCACAACTGGATGACCATGACCGCAGGGTCCTCCCTCTGTGAGGATGGCATGTAAGGCTCTGCTGAGGCTTTTAGTTCTTCACCATTTTCATGTTTTATTAAAGTAACAGAAATCAGTGGCTCTGGGAATGTCAACATATACATTCATAATGTACATCTGATCCCCAATCAGTTCCATTACTGTCTAATACCTGTGGTTGAGAAATGACTGATCTGCATGAGTGAGGCAGAGGTTCAAATGAGAGCCAATGAAGACGAAAAAAACTTCTGTCTCACTTGTAGCCAATAAACACAATTAATTCAAGAGAAAAGGCCAAAGTCTTTTTTTTTCATTCTGTTTCCCTTGTATGCCTGAAGGCCTCTGAAAGTTTGTAAGAAATTAAATGGTGTGTGCAGATTCTGCTGTGTGAAAGTCGAGTCAATAAGATAAGAATGTTTACAGCATATATAGAGAACATCTTTTCCAGCCATGTTTTGTTGTTTTGTCTTGAGGCGTGTCCAAGCATCTTTATGCATTTCAGAAGCACCAAGAATAACTAAAAAATACTGCAGAGATCTGTAGCAGATACTCCTTTAACACCATCCTTGTAGAAGTGGAAATAAACATGACCATCTCCTGACAAGCACTCTAACCCAATTTTTAACTACTGGCCTAAAGTGGGATACTTTTTCTGTAATTGACCTTTAGTTATGCAATCTCTCTCCTTCTCCCTCTTCTCTCCCTCTCTGTAAATCACTCAGCTGAGTGGCAATGAGGATAATTTTACAACATTCCATAAATTAGTCTGCAGAGGCAATAACTCATGCCTGGAGAGTCGCAACTCAATCAGTCTCAATCTGGCAATTCTGCTGCCTCAAGTGTCCCGGTGCTTGGTTTTTCTTCATGTGACACAGACCTGATGTTTCCTAATCAACCTGATCCACAGAAGACATGTTGGTTGTTTTTGTTTTTTCCATGTATCATATGGACAAGTAATACAAAAAGCATCTTGTTCCAAACACCCCATGGCAGCTTGAATAAGTCAGCATTTAAAAAAGGAAAGGAAGTCTGGCAGCCATCTGTACCATGCAGGTAGATATCTCAATTCATTCAAATCTCGAAGGTTCAGACTGTCACCGAAAAATGTGTTATTTTTACAGCCAGACACAATCTCACTGTTATTTCACGCTGAGATAGGATATAGATTTTTTACAAAAAAAAAAAGGTTTGTGAACCTTGAAGACAGATCTTCAAAAGAAAGTTCCCCTCCACACAACAGAATATTTTAGCATCTTTTAACTTCACCAAAACTCAAGTTATTTTGGTTTTATTTCTTTGGTTTTCTACAGACAGCTGCTCTAAGCGCAAGGTCTATAAACAGGTAAAATACTTCCCAGCATCAAACAACAGATAGACTTGGAGGTGAAAAGGTGAATTCTAGCTACAACCAGCAGGGAAAGGTTCAGGTGACATTTGGTCCAGCAAAGGTGCATCACTGAGACTGGATCTGAGGTAAATGTAATCCATTCAGCGAGACTGACTTCAGCTCTGGTTTGGCAAATCTGATGCCATACTATATACGAAGATTCTACATGCAATTACAGCTGCATTTACATGTGCTTACAAGTGCAAAGGGTGAATCATCCTTTTCTTCTGTGACTCTCACTAGAATCACCTAAAGTGCTACTTGCCAACTGAAATGCCAACGTTACAGCAGATTTACAACAGCATGGGGGAAATAGCTCTCCAAATGAAAGGATGACAAGACCGATTAATTGTTTTGTGTTTTGTTATTTCTTTATAATTCCCCATCACACACTGTGCCTTGTCTCAAAGATAATACGGCTGAATAGAGACAGAAATACTATGAAAGGACTGAGTGTTGAAGGCTACATGGACAATGAGGACCACAGAGGAGGTTCAGGATGTTCATTGTTCAGCAGAAAAACAAAACAAGACATTGATTTTAATAAGATAACTATGTGTTGATTAAATGACATAGCATATTACAGTTACATTCAGACTATAGAATATATGCATATTGATTTGCTTAGCTAATGTTGTCATCCGGCCACATGGTCATAGCTAAAGTGAAGCAGCATTAAAGGCCATTTGAATGTCTACTGACATTATCAGTGAGTGAATCAGTTGGATGGATGGAACATTTAAGTTTCCATAAGCCGAGTTATTTAATGACCTATATGCGTGTTATGAAAAATTCATGAAACGTGTATTTTTTATCTGTGATTTAAGGCAAATCTGATGAATAGATTTCATCTGCATGGTATGTGAAAAGATAAAACATACATGATTTAAAGGACAGAAATAAGTCCCTTTTGGCAAATGCATACACTGAAAAAGGGAGAAAGTGCTCCCACATTAAGATGCAGTTATAAGCCAGAAAAAAATTTGGAAGAGGACCTTTAAATGTTCAATATATTTATTTTATTTAATAAGGTCTATTTACCTTTTAAAAAATGATAG
>JAUZTA010000016.1:17408671-17424865 GCA_034780835.1 Ctenochaetus striatus | reverse complement strand
AGTTGTTTTTCAATGTATTCTAATGATGATTTATAATGTTTTCATACTGAGTTTCTGCCTGGCATTTCTTTATTATTCTGATTTGAACTTTCTTCAGCCAAGTTTTTTAAAAAGTCCTATGCAAATTGGATATTATTATAATGAATCTTTTGTAATGCATAAGCTGTATGCCTGCACAGACATTCAGGTGGAATAGCAAGTCAACTTTTAACAGTGTTAATTCAGCAATTATGCAAAACAAATGCATATACTGTATATCTCCTGTAAACTGATGAGCAGGGCTTTGTTAAATGAAAGGAGGAAGCTAAAAGCTCCATTACAGTGCAAAGCAATCGACTTATTTTAATGTATTTTTCAGGTTTGCATTTTCCCTGTCTGGAATGAAGTCCTTGGAGTTTTATTTTGTTTAAACTGCTGGTGCAGTAAGATTACTCGGTGTATTGTTTAGGTTTTCATATTAAAGCTATGAACTGCATTAACCTCTCTTATTATAAGACTTTCTTCCTTTTTTCTGTCTACCCACGGACCTACTAAATGAGCTCAGCTCACCCCTTCATCTAAAGCAACCATATAAATGTGTCTATTTGAACTGATAATGAAATGTGTATCATTTAACTGTGTCTGAGTTAAATCTCTCCTTTTGAAAATAAGTTTGGTGAAGTTTTCATTTTCTCACTGCTCTCCCCAGGAGGTGAGGAAGCAGGATACTTCAGCAAGTTTAACTAGTTTTCACACAGTCCTGATGTTTGGAGGTAACGTTCAGGAGTGCAGGTTTGTGGGTTGTGTTCTGTGCAGTGACAATGTAGCTTCTTAGTTATTCTGACACACAACTAACATCTTAAAGATCATATCACCATATAGACAACCATATAGTGAACTTCAGATTAAAAAATAAAAACAAGGAAAAAAGGTTGAGCTGAAATAACAATAAAAACATTAATTTTTTTTGCAGATTATGATATAGACTGGAAATTTAAAGAGTTGTTATAATCTTCTTCAACAGATATTTAAGGCTTCTTTGCTGAGGTTAGCTGGCTGTTGATTCAGTTGAACTGTTTTGGAGGCTGTGTTTGTCGCTGTTGAATCGTACTGTAATATGATAAGAGGTGTTTCAAATAATTCTGCCTCATAGACAGAATATTATCATTGTTAAGACATTGTCCAGTGTAAACAGCTGCAGTTACATGCAGTGTGGTTGGTGTTTGCTCCTCAGCCCATCTGTTTGCACCACCTTCAAAGTGCCTTTGCACAGTTTTTAACAAATGATCATTCAGAATGTGATGTAATGTATTTGTCCTCTTGATCTGATTTTCAGTTTTTCTTTTGCTGCACTGCAGTCTGTGTCTTTCAGATCCAGAGTTCTTTTTCTCTTCTTAAAGGAGAAAAGTAAAGGGAACATCACTCTTAATACTGTGTGCCCCATGCAGCAGTCAGCCAACCATACTGAGATCCAGTCCCAGGTGAGAAAAGTGCAGGAGCAAGTCAAGTCCACATCACTGTAGTCTGGCTGTATGTGCAGCCCAGACAGGTGAGGCAGTGAGTCCCACAGGAGAGCTCTCCATCTCTCCCAGGCAGCAGCCTGCCACTCCTGCATCCAGTAAATCCATTCTTGCCTTAGCTTAGAAGTCCTTCAGGACTGCTAAAACAAGCTAACTGTCGTAGTGACTAACACAAATAGCAACTGCTTGATAAAGAGGGAAATTAAATCTTAAAAAAGTAAGTTTGGATTCTGTTGAAATTGCCTGGATAAAATGTATTTGATATGTGAAGCAGACCGTATTTGCAAGATACAACTCCTTTTCAATATGCATTATTATTAACATATTACTTTAACTCAGGTTTATCACAGCTCTACACAACACAGTGCTAGAGAATTGAAGATAAACTGTGAAAATTATAATTGGACAAAGGTGACATCAAAATTGTATCCTGGTTTTTAATTGATTTGAGAAATCGTCACTGTTGGAGCAGCATTTTAAATTTGACAGAAAAGTATGACAGTAAATACATTTCATAAATTCTACTGAAAAATGCTTATGGGCAATTTAAGCAAATAACTGTTGTACTGTTGAAAAATTGAAAGACAATAGATTAACTACACAAATTATCCTAACTAAGAAAAAAATAACTGTTATTATATTTAAAAAAACACAGGAAGGGGAAACGGGAACAAGGGAAAATTTTCATCCAATGTCTGAATAGTAAAATCCATTCTAAAAGATGATAACAATATCAACAACAGTCTGATGATACATACAATCAAATAAGGACTTGTCTTTTACTGTTTTTTGCAGTGTGATGATCGAGAGTCTGTTGTATTTGTCACACTTGTGCTGTAACCCTCCAGGTTCATGAATATTGGAGCTGTCATCACTAAAAGACTCAAAGATTAGTCCGTCAATAATTTAGGAAACATCTGTATTGCCACTTATAATCCTTCATGTCTTTCATAACTAATTATTTGATGAATGCCTGATTAAGCTGTAGCACTCCTGGCATGTTGGGCACACACACACACTTTAAAGCATGTTGCAGCTTCATCAGGCAAAGTCCTGTTTGATTATTTATGCTTCCTGAGCTGCCTCACTGTATGCAAGTCATAGCTGTTTAACGTTAACTTGGTGCTACTACAGATGCTTCACACCACAACACTGAGGCCTACACCAATAAGCATACATGTATATTTCATCATTTAATAACTAAGGAGAAGGATTATGATATCTCTTGCATGTCTCCATTTGTTGGAGTATTGCATGCGCTGCTGTGGATTAGAAATGGTTCAAGATCACGTGTGTCAGCTGCTTTGCCTTGTTAGATTAAAATATGTCTTTAAAGAGCTCCAGTAAGAAATGCTGGCTGAACTTCTCTGTGAACTCAAACTACATTCACTTCTTGTTTTTTTTTCTTTGTCAATCTGCCTTTGTTTCTTAACTGCCCGTCTTTCCATCAGACTATCCTAAATAGTGGACTGCCAAGCCACAGGAATTTAACAACATCTGAATAGCTGCCAGCTATTTCATATGAGATTTAAGACAGCAGAAGAAAAGGCTTGTGAATCCTCAGACTGGGGAGCGCGGGATGTTGCCAGTCTCCCCAACATTCTGCCTATTAAACTCTCTGCAGGAGGGATTTCTGGACCCACTCCTCACTTCCAAACAAGACTCCTATCTGTAGCCAGATACTGCAGGACTAATTCTTCTTTCAACTGATTTTTCAACTGCCAGCTGAGTACACTTCCTCTAGGCTGTCTCTCACGTCTGTGATGGTTTGACATCAGTTCAAACACTCTTATCATCCCCATCTAAACGCTACTGTCTGCCCTCATGTCAGACTTCAGTGTCCTAGCTCCCTGATCAAGTTCTGTTGCTCTCTACTTTTTTTTGTGTGTGTGTTTAATAAATGGTTCCAAATTCTGCAATTTTTCATCCTGAGATGTTAGTTTTTGCTTACGCAAGTACTGAACTACAAAAAGAAACATCTGCAAGTCAGGTAAAATACTGATGGGCTTCTCAAAGTTCAGCAGATATATTGCAAAGTTACTATGGTAACAGTTCCAGCAGGTTCATCAAACCTTGATTGTAAAAGAAATTATTTTGGGTGTCATTATTAGAAGTAACTGATGAAAACCAAGGGAAACTGAACCCAAATGGACTAAAGGAGAGAAACCTGTGTTGTGTTTTTCATTCTCAGTGTCATAAGAAAATATTCTTTCGTCAGTATATGGTGTTGCTCAAGGTCTCTTAAGTGTTTTCTCTTATTTAAGCTGCTAAGGACCACTGTGCAGCAGCATTTTCTAGAGCCGCTCTACCTTTTAAGGCTAAACTTTTTTTTTTCTCAAATAAGGTTTTTCTGCCATTCAAAGGATATGTCTGGCAATTTTCTATACTCCATTTGGCAAAGTAGTCAGTGTGCACAGTTTTTTTTTAATACCCACGCCCCTCTGATTTGTTATGAGAGCCAATTTTCAGTGATCGAGATGCGAAAATATGCATCAATCAACCACCAAAACCAAACCCAAACTGGAAACCACCAATTTTAACCATAATTGTAGCCGCAGTAGTCAGGACTAAACACCAGTAATCTATCATTAAATAGCAACCTGCTGATATTTAAGCAGCACAACTGGTGATAGGCAGTTTTCAGGACCACAGTCAGCGACATGGATTTTATCAATAATTTGCTCAAACTACCACAAACCAGGCAACCATGGATAAAGGCAAATAAATACACAGTTTGACTTTAAGTGATGGATGCCATACAGCCACACAAACACACAGTTATTCAGAATCAGCCTATAATCAACTCACACAACCAACCACAAACGTGCAAGAAATGTGTGTCTCGTCTTTAGTGTCAAGCTGACGCAACAAACAAGCAGCAACAAAACAAAACTATCTGTGAAAAAGGACACATAGCCAGAATCTGTGTTAAGCCAGTAACTGAATATGAAACATATTATCATTAATGTTCGAATCTAGAAGCTGTCATTTTGAATCTCAACCAGTGTCAAAACAACGTCCAGTGTCTCAAAACATGTTTGACCATGTTTGTCCTTCTTTTTCTTATTCTTTGTGTATATTTTGATTTGCATTTTGGAGTTGACACCAGACTTGTATGAGTGAGTTGTTGAGATTGAGAAGAAGACTGTGAGCTAAAAACATAAGGCCTCAAGATTCTTCCTCTGCTCCTGCTCCTCACACTCAGGTGAGTTCATACTTTTTCTCCATTGTAGGCAACACAGACAGATTATAGCTAGCTAGCCCACACACTACAAAAGCTAATCAGACAAAACATGCAGTTGCCCTTCAGAGTCAGAGGTCATGTTCTGTTATATGGCGCACATAGAAACTGACAAGAAGGGAAAAAAGTGAATGACTGCATCCTGTGATTGATAAATCATTGATATGCTTTCACACAAGTGAGGGACACAATGAAAGTAATGAGTGAGTGGGTGCTGCCTGCTGTTGTAGCTAACATTGAATTTACACACAGGAACTAGCAAACTTGGGGCTGAGTGAGAGTAACAAGGTCGGACAGTGCTATATATTTGATTTTTGTTTTTGATATAGCTTCATGGGATCTGCTGACATTAAAAAATGACACAGATCAAGTCCAGTGTCTGCTTTTTTCCTCATGATCATTAAATTCTTACATCTGGGACGAATGGACTGCATTTATTTAGCGGTTTTGTAGTCTTTGGACCACTCAGGGGGTTTTACAACACAAGTCAGCATTCACCCATTCACAAATATATATTAATGGCAGGTGGCTTATCCATACTAGGCCAACCTGCTCATCAAGAACTCATCCACACACATTAAGACCACCAAGGAAACAGTCATCAAGAGCAGTCTGGTTTCAGTGTCTTGTCCAAGGACACTTTGACATGAGGACTGGTCAACTGATGTCTGCATGTCTTACTGATGATTCACCATGACCAGTGCCTCAACAGTTGTCGTTACACATCCTTATTCTTGTGATGCTTCTGTCATGCTTATATGTTGACATTTATTTTTTAAATTGATGTTTCCTATTTAGTTCTGGAGTCATGGTGTTGATGGTGAACAAACAAGTAAAAAACTGTCCAAATGCATGTGATATCAACTCTCAAACACAAGACAAAGAACAAGACCTCAGTTGAGACAGCTAATAACTCTCTAGAGTTTCCAATAGCCTGCTTTGTTTGGGAAACACAACCAAGAAAGATGTAAGTGAATCGAGTTTATAATGGAAATGATTATCTTTTCTTTCCAGCTCAATATATAAACATAATTTCACAGCACATCAATAGACTCAATAATAATCTTGTATTGGATTGTTTTTCAACCAGTGAATTAATGGATATGCAAAAAGGTTAGAGAACTATCTAACTGCCTCAATCAAACACTAAAAAATAAATAAATAAATAAAAAGATTACTTTGTTCAATGTCATCAACAAACCCGAAAGAAAACATAGTCTGGAACACTAATAGAAACAGATGCTGGAATGAAAACATAGTTTATCCAGTTTTTCTAGAGACATAACAGTGGGACTATTTTTAAATTGTGTTTTAAAATGTTAGTAATATGTTCTAATCATTAGGAGATATGTCCAATGTCCCAATATATGGATAAAACATGTCATATGATACTACTGCAGAGGTAATGCACCTGCTGGGTTATTAAGTGGAGGGGTTTTTCGTTCTGCCATATAAATGCCTGATATGGTACTGAATTATGAAATGGTCTTACTGTCCTGGCTCTGCAGCTGCTCCAGATTAACACTATTCTGAACGGGAAGATTTTTTATTTAAACAGAAAAAAATACGATATTTGTACAATGCGCACAAGGATCAAATCATAAGCTATAAATTAGATTGACTGTTTTCACACACACAAAGATCTCATGCTACAAGAACCTGCCCTGTCCAGCTCTGCTGTTGTCCTCATGTCCATCCAGACTTTGCTGTATATGTGGCATGCATGCTTAAGCTTTTTGTTTGTCTGTTCATTTGTTTGTTCAAATAAGAATAAGATAGAAATGACTGTGTTCCAGGTTAGGTTGTACATTATTACTTTTCTTTTTCAAAGGTATATGTCTCCCTTTGGAAATGATTTGAACAGTCAATGTAAGTGAAGTTAAAAAGTCAATCTAAATATTTTTAGGTCTGATTGTTTTTCAAATCCTTTGCGGTTGCTGTCTGCTGTCTGTTGCTATTAAAACTAAACAAAAGCATCTGCCTGTTTGTTTCATTTATATTTAATATCATCCAGCTCTATAGTCTGTGAGATCTCAATTTGCGAGTTGCTGTTTTATTACTTGGTCTATTGACAGAAGTGTGCATAGACCAACACAGTAATAAAATAAAGTTATACAACATACCTTGTAACATTCCTATGACATTAAATTAAATGACGATGTACTTACAGCAAGTTTATGGAAGGAAAAAAATCAAAGAACTTTAATTAAAAATTAAATTTAAAGGAAATTATTATCATATTTTAACCTGCTGTATATCAAACAGATGTGGACCTTCACTCTCCACCTTTTGCTATAGAGTTTAATGAAACATATATTAAAGATATGCAAAACATGCAACATAAAACATATGACACATAGGAGTAACAACCGGCAATAACTTAGAATTCATCACTGAAAACAAACAGATGAAAACATTCTGAAACACTACACAAGGATGATGTGATTATGTGTTACCGGTGGATTTAAAAGCCTAAATACTGTTATTTGAATACAGCAGTGATTACCACTGCTGCCAGTGGTTCCTGACACAGAACAGGACCCCTAATTTAACATCCGATGACAATGTTGAGTTCCAGTGCAGAAATAAGAAAGAGACATGAGCAGAATGATTGCACAGGTCACGGTGGCAGATGGTTAACAAAAAAACAAACATTTAAAACTGGGTTGACTTCCAACCTCTCCCATCCACATTTCACCAGCTTCACTCCTCTCTTTACTTTTCTGAGCAGCAAACAGTTTAATAGTAAAATGATTAGAGAAGAGTGTTCCAGCTGGCTTTTGGAGAAATAAGAAAAAAAGGTTATTAGGCTCGGAGTTTTGCTTAATTAAAATAGTCTGCACTATTTAAAAGATGTGCAATTTTATTCCAAAACGCATATACGCCTACTGCTCATGGCTACAAGTGTCTTACTGAAAGAGAACGTAATTGCTAATAATCAACCCTTTCATACTGGTGTGTATCTAAATCTGCATCACATAATAAAGAGCTATGAGAGTGAAAGCGATGAAATTCAGCTGCAAAACTTACTTCTTCTCTTGCAGAGCTTAAGTGTTTGCCTCGACCAACAAGCACTGAAAGTTACATGTTGAGTGTTAAGAAAAGACTGAAACACAAGTTAATACAAACCTGACATGGAAAATCTGCCGCTGTTGGCATTCTGCAGTATTCTCTCTCTCTCTCTCTCTCTCTCTCGCTCTCTTTCTCTGTCAGATATTTTTGATGGCAAAAATTAAAGAACACATCATAACACATGAATAGGTTTTGAAGAGGTGACCACACTGTTGGCTCTTTAGTTTATTAATTCTACATCTTTTACAGTTCAGCTACATGGTTGTGGAGTGTGGCACAGAGGCACAAAGATGCATAAACTCCACACATTAAGATCCAATTGTCCTTCTCATTTCATATATTCTGTTGCTCTCGAGGGACCTTTTCTCATTTACATTTACTGTCTCTATGAATTCTGTTTTAAATGACTGTTTTCATCAGTAAACCGTCTACAGTGAAGTGGTTAAAGTGGCTTGTTTCCTGCTCTCGCTCCGTCCTGATGAAGTTTAATTGAGCTGAAATGAGTCTGTGACTGTTTTAAAGATCTCACCTTGTGAAATGAAAGCATTTCATTAGAGTCTCAGCAGCATTCCCATTTTGCCATTGTTTATTGGATAACCAGGCGAAAAAAGTCATTTTTCATTTCATAGGAACTTTAATGTTTTCATACCTCATACCTCAGTATAATGGATTGGCATCTCATTTTATCTTTAATTTGATGGGTTAGGAGGAAAGATTTTATTTTCAAATCAGGTTTTTCATGCATCCTGCATGCTGATGTCATCGTGACAGATAAGAGGGTGACTTGTTATCAGATTGGCACAAAAACACAACCCAGAGCTGCGCGGTGTTAGGAGGAAAGAAGAATGTCTCCCCGAGTGTTGCAGCGGTCGTGCTCAGATATCACACGATTGAACATGTGTAGTTTGATGTCCTATCTTCACTGTAATAACAGTTCCACTGTAATAATAACCCTCTGCAGGGTAACAGCAGGCTGTGGAACGGATGAAAGATCTGGCTGGATCATTTCTAATGTGCAGCCCCCTTTAGGGTCACATACACATCTGCTGCAAAACTGTGTTAACATTTTAAAAAGACAAAAAATACATCATTTTTAAATCATGATGTGAGGTGTTCAAGTTCTAGTTTGACATTTTGGTACATATTTGTACTTTATTATTATTACATGCTTATTGGAGCTGAGCTTCAATGAGTTTGTGTTATTCTGATGACTGTACAGCAGCACACATAAAGCTGAAATAAGCAGACAGTTAGCCTAGCCTTATCTTGGCATCAAGATTTAACAGAGGAAAAACAGTTATCTATCTCTGTCAAATAGTGAAAAAACAATCAAAAGACTGGAGTCTGGTAAAGGGATACAATTTACTGTTTTACAAGAGTCTGAGCGCTTGTGTTATTTCTAACTTGGAACCAGTTATTTCCTGAAGTCTCCTCTAGCTGCCTTTCACCCCCTGTAGAGCTGAGGAAAAGCCTTAGGACTTAAGAGATGCTGATAGGTGTGTTACCTTTTTGCAGTGCCAGGCTAGCTGTTTCTCCCTTTTTCTGGTCTTTTTGCTTAATTAGTTAAGCATATCTTTAGTAGAACACTCCGAGTACAAAAGCAAATAAATAAGTTTTCAAAGCTGTCAAATCATTGGAATCCTTTAGCTGTTGACAAATTGATTATAATAGATTATAAACACCTAGCTATTTTATAAACATTTTTTCTACTGAATGCTACTTTATTGATTTAAATTGGAAGGACTCACAATTAATCCACTTGAAATCACGTCACTGTTAAACATAACACAAACCAAGTCCAGAATTGTTTAAATGTAAAAACCACAACAAAGCTAAGTATACACATCTGCTGTGGTTCTAACCTGGAGGTCGCACTTGATATTAATATATTTAACATGTATTTGGCAAAGGGACATAGACATTGGTGTTAATTTTTGGACAGCAAATTATGCTATAGGGTAATCAAAGGCTCTTGTGACAAAACTCAGGGTCCACTTACTTGTCGGCAATCCAAGTTCAGGTGCACCTTTTATAGTCTACATTCAATGAGTACTTTATACTCAAAAAAAAACTCAGTACTGGTATGATAAGAAGAAATAATCCTGAAGGTTAAACACAGTGAATTGGTTTGTTAGTGAGAGCCAAACAGCAACCTCTGAAAAAATGAAGAGTGAAAGGCCCTTAAATAGCCACTATAGGTTGATTCCAAAAGTAAGCCAAACACATAGAGCCCCACTGTAAAGTGCCAGACATTACAACAGAAAAAAAATGTATAAAAGCCTGGTAGCGAAAAAAGAAAAAAGAAAAGAAAAGATAGATTTGGTCTAATTTCTCTCTTCGTGACATCTGTACTAAGGCTTCATTTGTACATAAATATCTTGTTTGAATGCACAATTAGGCGAAGGCCTAAGCAGACTCTAATTGTCTGCTGTACGTCACAAAGTGTTTGGGCTCAGTGCGCGTCCTCCCCAGCTTCACCTTTTCATCCAAATCTGGTCACCTCAGGCTCCAAAGGGTAAAAATGGCAAAGGCCTTTAAGCTGTACCGTGGGACTTCAAAAAAGTCGGGTTATAGAATGACATATACCACTGTGACTCAGTCCACTATTCATTGAGCAGTCTATGGATGTAGTTTGTTTCTTTCTTGGTCCCTTTTTTTTACCAGCCTTGCTGCTTCATAACTCTTTTATTATCCACCAGTATAAGGGTTCATGATTAAGGCACAACTACAGCTTGGAAATAGGAAATGATCATGATCATAGTTATGGAAATAAGAGCAGCAGTGTCTTTTCTTAAATTAGAGACTACAAGTTTAAAATAAACAGAAAATCTCTGTCCCTTTTTACCTTAAGTCCTGTAACTTTAAGGGAGCACAACCATATTCGGTTGATAATAACATGTGACTAGGTTTTAATCCTTCATCCAAACGTGGAGAGAAGTTTGATTCAAAAGTTCCTGCTCTCTCTCGAACATTGATCCCAACCTGCATCTTCCCAAGCGTTACGAGCTTCAGAGGCTTTAATGCTGACAGATTAATGCACCCTCCCCACTGCTGTAGGGCTGTAAGTAGTCTCAGGGTCTCCATTAATCCACTATTATGAGTCACCTGTAAAATACCCACAAATAACTGTCTACAAAGTGAGGAAAGAAGGGTGCCAGGAACTTACGTAAAATCTGGCAACATTTCACAGATTATCTCTTCAGTCATTTCAGTAATCATGCTTTTGTCCCTTTTGCTTTGGCACCACTGCACAGACACTCGCACACACATGTATACCCTTCACCGGCTCAGTGGAGCTGAATTGCTATGGCAACGCTGGGGTAAAGAGATTTCCAAGTAGCAGTGCTATGGCAGGCATTCAGTGGGAAGATGTGTATAAATGCAAACAGAATTTAGAGATGAACAATTAGATGCTAAATGAGGTTGGCCAACGTTCCAGAAAAACTCAATGTAAAAGATAACTTTGTGATTCGAAAACCAAAGACATTGTGTGCCATTATAGGTGAAATGAGTTGTTTTTATACTTAAAAGTTGGCAAAAGTAAACAGCAGGCATGTTTATAATACTGTGAATTTGTCTGAGGTTTTGGAATAAGATGACTTCACACATGATAAATGCTGCTTTGTGCAGCCCATTGTAAAACAAAACGCTCTGATCAGTGCTGAACGATTTCCTTTCACAGATCTGCAGGTTAAAGCTGGAGTTGGTGAATCCAAAAAGCTAGCAAAATTTGGAAGTGGCATTGCTTCAGGGCTCCATCCAAACCCTCCCCCTGCCTTCGAAGGTCCTTCAAAAGACACGCCCCCCCCTCCACATGCAAAAGCTCTGCCGCACCACAGCTCCTTCATAACAGACTTATAGGCTATAACAAGTAACCGTGGCAGTGGTGAGTTTTGCTTTTTCCCTTCCATTCTCCAGTAAACATGCAATAACATATCTCCAGCAGTGACATGCTCTTATAGCAGCTACAGATTACAGATCTTTTTTAGTCCTCTTCTGAGCTCTTAGGTTATTGATTGCTCTTGAAAAGTAGAAACCATTTCAACCAATATAACAACTAGTGTATATTGGATAAAATTACCAGGCCTAGCATTAAAGGGTAGTCCACACCAAGAACTAGGAGTCTAAGTCTTAACTTTAACACTACAGAGATGTGAGCATCCACAGGGAAGAGCAATAACATGTCAGTCATAATATCCTGTACAACAGCAAAGAACACATGCTGCACATTGCAGGAAAATCGATGGGGATGACCTGCTACTGCTGTATGTTTAAAGAACTATTGTTTTTGAAGTCAAGTTTCATACATGTTTTCACTTAAGTCAACATCAGTGTGCTGAAATTTAGGTGATCATCAAAGAGGACATCAGAAATCATCTGACATCTGAAAATTTGATGCAATCTGATCCCATATATCCTTCTTCCTTTTCTATCAGAGGATATTGTTTGTTTTATCAAACGAAAGGGCTTTTTAAAAACTTAAGTGATTCGCTTCTTCACTATTTTGTCTACCATTAAAAGTGACATCTGAAGAAGACATATTCTGATTGGCTGTCAGTGTTTCTATCTGTTATGGAATAGCTCTGAAGATGATCCGAACAAAATCTTTTGCCACTGTTGTTGTCGTTACGGTTGTGGTTTGAATTCAGCCATCCACTTGGACTGAAACCATTTCAAAACTATGGTTATAGTTCTTGGATTGGACAGCCACTAAAAGGTTGAGTTATTGCTACATTGCATTGTAGCTCAAAACATTACAATATGGGGATGGAGCTGGTAATCTGGGGGTAGCTGCTACCACATCCACTGAATTCCCCCGTAACATGTCACTGCATCACAGAGTTATGTTATTTCAGCAGCATCTTAGTCTAAGCAGCTGCACAGTGGGATATGATGTGTCCAAAACTGCCTTTTGGGAAAATGTTGTTGGGAAGGAAGGATGATATCAAGGCTGTTTGGTTTTTAACACTCCTGTTAAGTCAATGGTGTCTCTATTGTTAATGCAAAGAAATAAGATAGTTTGTTTTCTCCTTAATTTCTCTAACTCTACAACCATAAAAGTAAATGTTAATAGCATGCACTGCTTCCACCACTTCACCCAAAATCTCTTTCAAATCATTAAATATTCATCAGCCTTGAAAAAAAGTGGCTTGAAAAAGTTTGTTTTTGCTCACTGATTAAGTGTATGTTATCAGTTTGAATTCAGTCCAACCACTTCTGCAGAATAACTTCTTCACTGACCATCAGTATACTTAGTGTGTTGCATTTACTCAAAGATTTCAATTCTACTTCCTGCAGAGTAAAGAACCATATGTATTTGTGGGACAAAAAAGGTGAGAATTCTCTTTTACTCAACACTTGGCTCATAGCTAATGTTGCACATACTCAGCATCATTAGTTTGTACTCAATGTGCTATGATTTACCACTGATTTTGTTACATTGCATGACTCATCATCCTGGACTTGTTTCAGCTGGCATTATGTTACTGTTTACATCAAACATATGAGTAAGTAAAAGTAAAAACACAGACCTAAGTTGGTTTCGGGTATTTTTATTATGTGGTAGCTGAAAACATTTTTGATTTTTTTTTTCTTTCTCTGTATGATTATTTGTACATTTGCTCAGACCCACCATTCAGGACAAACATTCGAGGGAGGCCATCCCAGCATTTCATTATTTTTGTGGTGTTGGTGATGTCATGACTGGCATCACTTGGCCTCATCATGTGAAGGTGAATGTTGTTATTTTGTTTTAATTGAATTTATTCTTAAATTACTATTTTCTAGAATTTTACTTTCTTTTTGATTTTTTTTCTTTTTTGGTTGTTTGTTATATGCTATGATCACTTATCTTTTATCTGGCCATTCAGTTAATGTGCCTCTGAAAGTGTTCATTTATAGCTGATTTTTTCTCTCTTTTTGTTTTGTTTTGTTATGTTTTCTTTGTTCTGTGTTTTTGTCCTTCAGTGCACAGCCATCTACAGCTGCAGCCCTCAGAGGGATCGTCCTAACCTCCACCTCTGCAGACAACAAGGGCGACACCGTCACACTGCTGGGATACCCTCAGGCTCAGGTCAACAAGTCAGAAAACTCAATCTAACGTTGTCATTACCAGCCTATGAACACGCAGTGGTCCGTGGCTGGCCGCTAAACCTCAAAACGATAAACTGAAGATGTCAAATGAAACACTGTGTCAGATTCCCGAGTTAATCTGCATGGGAACGCGGGTGAAGATTAACTCAGTCCTCGTTGCAAGAACTGTTCCTGGATTCACCTTGAATGGACGCTGTGAGTGTTTACCAGGTGAAAAGCCAGAGTGGCTGCCAATCGTGCAAAAACTGATTCAAAGTGTTACTTCACTACAAACTTTATAAAGCCAAGATCAGTCAAAAGCTGCCTGCGACACCTACATTTACTAACACTGAGACGGAGCATGCTGGAGGGTCGTCTGCATCTGCTACATATTTAAACACTGTGTTTAACATTGAGAGATCAGGCGTCATAAGACTTCATACGCCTCACTGGACCCTGTGACATGAACAGCTGGCTGGATGGACATTCACTGTATGGAAACTGTATAATCTGTCGATGCAACATTGCACCCTGAGGTCATCTTACTTGATTTTTGAAGCCAAATATGAAAAAAGACGATTCACTCCAAAGACTTATCCGTTTCCTTCTCTTCATAGGTCTTACGGGGTTATTTTAAACACAGAAGCCAGGTGTTGTTTAAGTTGTTAAATTTGCACACAGTTGTTATTTGTAACCAGAGGATGAAGTTTAAAAAAAAAAAAAGAGATTATCACTAATATTTTTTTGTAGAGAATATTAAAAATATATGCCAATGTATCACACACTGTTCACCTTTTTTGTATGAGTGACACTTTGTTTTTCATACCTAATAAATGTTACGTTTGCACGCTCATATTTTTTTGTTTTATACAATGTTCACAACACACTATATGATGTTCTTTTGCTACTTGCTGTATGTATGGGTGTGGAGTGATCATGGTGCAGCAGAGGTATTTTTGTATCTGTAATTGAAACTATGGATTTCCCATTGATTTCTTCTGACTGTACAGAGAATAAATGTTTATATAATCTTAACTGTCATTCCGGTGTCTGTGTATATATGTGAGCTGAAAAGCTTTTGGTTGTACATTTAGGTTAAAATTGACCAAGAGTTGAGATTTGGCAATTTAGATGACACTTTGATGTTCAGAGGAAAAAAAAAGATGTGCACCTCTACACTTTGGTGATTTTGAATTAGCAAATTTCCAAATAAACCACCTAAAATCCATTTTCACAAAGCCTACAAATGGGCCTCTTTTTTGTAATTAATTGAAAGCTGATGTGTTGGAGATACATGGTTTTCACAGGACGATAAACTGTTAGATTTAACTTGCTGCGTAGATAATTAATAATGAAACTTATTTCGATTTAATCCCATTTATTTAGCCTTACTCTACCTGTTCACTCAACCTATGCACTTCCCATTAATGGACACTAGATGGCAGCCATTCGAGGGTGTCTCTGTGGGAAGTTCTGTGTGTTTTACTCACCGCATCTGACACGTGCTTTGACTGAAGATGAAGTGGAGTCGATGGTGCTGACGTGCCTACAAAGAGGTTTCTCCAGTAGCTTAAAAACATCAGAGTGTCTGCTCTCCCATTCAATACAGAGCAGGCACAACACCAAGAAACTAAAGTGAGAGCAGAGAAAGAAGAGGAGGCATCAGCAGCTTTAAAAATGGTGCTTAACAATCACCTGCGGAGCTCAGCAGCTTTGAACTCCTCCGAGGGTGTCATAGCTCATGCTCAGCAGAAAGAGTCCAAGGTAGAGGAGGAAGACTGTGTGTGTGTGTGTGTGTGTGTTTCTGTGTGTGGTTGGGTGTAAGTGGGTGAAGCCAGAAGGAAGATGTCTCAGCTGTGAGCAGAGAACTTTATTCCTCGACTCTGAGCCTGTGTCTTCTTTTATTTTCCTATCACTCACCCCCGCTATTTTTTAAACTGGTGGAGAGTAATTGAATACATTTACCAAAGTATCGTACCTCGAGATACTTCTTTGTAATTCACTTTAGGCATGTTATTGCATTGGTGTAATAATCCAAAAATGTAACATACAGAATTACATACAGTGGCTTTGTGTTCTACTTCATGAGTGATTTTACTTCAAGTACTTTTAAGGGTCCTTTTCAGTGCATGATCTAAACTTTGTTATGAGTCATTCTTACACTGCAGTATTGCTGCTTCAACCCCAAAATATTTGAATATTTCTTCTAACACCTGTATGAACACACAAAAACACAACATACTTCTAATATACTTCAAATAAGTAAAATGGTAAAACCTGTTTAATCTGCCCCACATTTGCAAATCATTG
>JAUZTA010000016.1:17307140-17319581 GCA_034780835.1 Ctenochaetus striatus | reverse complement strand
TGAAAAACTCTAGCCAGATTTGTTTGTGTTCAGTTGGAATATGAGCGGACCAACCAGTGTCCTTTGAGGAGAAAGAGGTGATAGCTATGGCCATAGTTTATTTTTGACAAAAGCGAGGAGCAGCTGCAAGCTTGTCAACAATGGCAGCTGCCATAGAGGTTAGCATGGATGCTGTAATAGCAGCAGTTTATCAGAACTGAACAACTTTTCCTCATTAAAGAAGAGCAAAGAACGGCACTGAAGGCTTTTCTTGATAAAAGATGTATTTTAATTGTTCTACCGCCTGGCTTCGGCAAGAGTAATGAATGTGACAGACAGAACAGTTATCCAATCACCTCTCAACTTGTGTTTTCTTCCAAACACTGTCTATGAGCTGTTGCCTAATTGGACATGTGAAATATCCCCCTTAGCTTTGTGAAACATTCAATCTGGCATGTCAGGTTATAAGGCATCAAAACAAACTATTAAACATAAAATATGTCAGAGTCAGATTGCATGTTAAGTGTTATACTGTTAAATGCTCAGTACCAAATCATTGACTATTTAGCAGTTGTAAACAGTCAGGATAATTATATGAGAGTGACAAGAGCCGTTAAGTAACACACCTGTCCTCTCCACAGCAGTCTGCACTGAATAGCCAATACTGTGTGAACATCTAAAACTAAACACACGAGTATTGGCACAATAGCCAAGTTTGCATACAGTATGATGATGTCTCTGTCATTATTTAGATATTATACTCAAGTCCCTTTGGAATACAGTTACGGGTGATCCGTAAAATTAACTTCTCTACTCTTTTCAATAGTATGGTTCTGAGCAGCATATCTTTGGATCACCGCATGCACACACAGAGCTTAGCATATTAGGTTTTCTTTTATTTAGCTAAGTTATGACCAGGGCAGCATTCAGGGCAGTGCACATCACTATAAATGTGCAGCAGCTCAGTAGATCAGAGCAGAACTTACATTTAAAAAAGATATTCTCTGGGCTTTGTCACACTTGTGCAGTGATATTTTGTTCACTGAGATACTGTGGGATGGAGGGGAAAAAATTCCACTGAAATTAAATGCTTTCTGTCTCCACTGATTAACCCAGTGAAGGTTTTGTCTTCAACAGACACTATCTGAGAAAACAAAAGTTTGACCTTTTTTATTATTAAGAGCTTAACATAAAAAATCATCTTGAAATATAAAATATAAAAAATATAGATTCTTTTAAATCCATATAGAGGTCAGAGTCTAATGTGACAATGTACCTCAAAGTAAGTGTGCTCTGGTTTTATTCTTTTCTATAACAAAAGTGCTCTCTGCTACTGTCAGGAAAATTTGTACACAGTGAATTCTCTAAAACTGCAGGCAGGGAAAGCCTAAGCATTTGGTAATATGTGGATGGAAATTCTGGCCTTTCAGTGCAGTTTAATTCAACGTCATTTTCCTAATCTTTCCTGTCCCTTGTCATCCTAAACTGGAAAGCAGTGGTGAAACACTTCCTGCTACTGCAGGGAGCAGTGGCAGTGTGTTGCTGTACATCAGTGATAAGTCATCACTCTGATGTTACTGGCAGCTAAATTAAAAAATAACCTCACGAAACTTATCAGTCCATCTGCATCAGCAGCTCATCAGTTGGCTTTCCGAACTGCTGATATATCAGTATCATGACGTAACCCCTCTGCAATTTACTCTGCAAAGTGGGTCGTCCCATAAAAAATCTTTACATCAGAACAGTTTGTATCTGTACATCTTGCCATCTAAAAAGGCAAAGTGCACTAAGATCTTAATTAAATCAGTAGAAGACATCAAAAAAAGAGTCATTCACACAACACTCGTATCACACAGCAGAGCTGACCGCACTTCTGACTGCTGCTCTGCTGGTTGATCATTATTGGTGGGATTGTTCTTAATTACTAACTGTATCAATATCAAGTGTTTGTAGGTCCTTACATGGCTTTAGAGGTCAATGCTGGGACTTCAAAGTGTGCTACGGTATGGATGCATGGCAAGCATGTAAGATGGGAGGTGAAAAGTCCTTAGAGGAGCAGCAGATATTAAAGGTGTTTTTTGATTGGTCTAATAGTTAATAGTCTCATTAGCAGTAATGAGAATACTTAAGTTGGAGTAAATTCTTCAGGATTACCAAATGTGACTAAATAATTCTAACACTACACTGGCAAGTCCAGTTACTAACTTTTTCACAGCTTTTTGAACTCTGTCTGTTGGTAAGACCAGGTCTAAATATCTGACATTATTTAGTCATTTTTAACAGTAGTAGTCTTTTGCTTTTTTAGTTGTTACTTCTTAATAACCACCTGACAAATACTGAAGAGTGAACAGGAAGCACGAGATCTCGGGTTTACACAGGTATATAGATGTTTACCACGTGGATATACAAAAGGAATTTGTGACATAATTGCCATTATGATGGAAGCCTACTTTCACTAACCTAACTAACAACTAGAAACTTTTATCCACACCTAGCTAAGGGATGCAGGTGTGACTTCCCTACCATTAAAAGAGAGAGAAAAAAAACAAATTTAAAAGGAAGAAACCATCTACAAGAATGCTGCTCCATCTGTCTTCAATTTTTAATGGATCAGAAGTTTAAAACATCAAAGATGATAAGTGTGTGTTATGGTAAAGTCTACCTGCTGAGAAAAAGATTGTCAGCTGAAGTTAAAGTTGCAACCTGAGATCCAAAATGACAAGGAGAGTTTGAAGCTGCAGATAAGACAAAGATATGTATCAATTGCCCAGATGGCTATGTGGGTCCGAGCACCTCAGAAAGATCAAGGAGTGGTTCTCCTTCTCAACTCGAAACCAGCCTTCTCCATAATTTTAACAGCATTAAGTGAACGAATACTTTTTTGTTATAAAGTGGTTTATGCTAAAGTTTAATAAGCTCTTAAATGGCTTGAATGGTGCTCAAACTATGAGTTATTATTATTTATTGAGTGATTTCATCTACCCTTACCTTAGTTGTTCATTGCTGTATGCTTTGTAGACTGATAATTTTAAGTCTGCTGATAGCCAGCTTCACTTGTTTATTTATTTATTGCTGTTTGGTTATATTTAATTGGGTTGTATCTTTTCCCAGTTTCACTTGTTTATTTTTTTATGTTTAGTGGGTATTAGTGAGCAACTGGCTATTAGTTATGTATGTGAGTGTGTATTAATGTACTCTCTCTCTCTCTCTCTCTCTCTCTATCTATCTATCTATTTGTGTTATAATTTATATAATTATTGACTATTTCTAATAGAAAAAGTTAGTGTAAGTCAACTTCTCCTACTTCTTCCAAGCCAATGTAAGTTTTTTCTTGAAATCCACAAAAGGGAATATACTTGTATTAATAGCAGAGGTTGTACTTAAAGCTGGAGTAGTAATAGAGCAGTACTGGTGATGGCAGTTAAATTTACAAATAACTCTATAAGTAGTTGAACCTTTGATTTGAACAGTTATTGTGAATGAAAATCTTCATATTTGTAATTATATCATTTGTATATCAGTTGTCACTGATACTCACAGCGGTAAGTCGTAGAAAACTGAGTTATAGAAGTAGCAGTGGTGGTATTAGGAATGATCTTAGCTGTGGACACAGTAACTGCAGTGGTCAGTGCTGTGCAAATTCCTACTTCACAAGAGCTAGCATGAAGTTTAGATTAAAGATTAAAATCATCTAGTTCCCATTCGTTTCTTATATTTGTTGCAGATGTGGCTGATGCTTCAGACAGATTTGCATAAAAAGTTGAGATTTTACTGTAATGAAAGAATACCTTCAGGCTACAGTTGCATTAAATATCAATTCAAAAACAGCAGTGGAACATCACATCCCCAACCAAACATTATTTCCAAAATGCCATTTGTATAGACAGCCTGTGCATACCACTGATTATCAGTTACAAATATGCAACTGTCTGCCTCTGTGTAGTCTCACTGCAATTAACCAGAAAAGACACAAAACACAAACAATTAAATACAAATGACCAACAATAATTAAAAAGAGCTATAGGCCACCATGGCGGGTTCAAGCAACAAGCCATTCTAGATGACAGAAATGAAATAAACTGCCACTTCACGGCACAAGAACACATCAGCAAAACTAAGTTACACAGACAACAATGAATCCACAAACAAACAGATGCATAGTTTAACACACTACTTACTGCACACAACACTGATGTCGCTCTCTGTAGCTCTTGTACCATTTCTCACCCAGTCTGAAAATAATTCTCTAAGGCTTTTGCACTGCAAAGTCCTTAAAAGTCTGCCCTTGATTCAACTTCTTAGCTTGACCATTCTCAATTTATATTATAACCAGTTCTCCCATGGGATCTTCTCTATCCTGATATTACCAGTCATCTTAGTTTCTCTGTCCTTCTGCTACTGCTACTACCAGTTAAATTTTAAAATGTTTTGAGCCAAAGGCAGCTCAGTCCCAACTGTCACAGAAAAAGTCAGAAACAAAAGAAAGTCCCAACACCTCACTTAAATCAAAAGTTCATAAGCAATGTGACGAATCCCAAGTTAAGTCAGACCCAGAATGCACATGTTGGTCATGCAACATCATAGGTTTACTCAATTAATGCACAACACTTGAAGCAGTATTTAATGCAAGTAACAGGAGTTTTCAGTCCATTTAGTGGTACAGCACTATTAGTAGTAGTAGCATTAGTTGCAGTAACAGTACAAGAGGTGGTGAAAGTAGTCAGCTATTCATAGTGTCCATATAAAACTATGTATATGAGCCTTTTAAAGCCGGTATCAGTGGAAAGCTGGTTTGATTGTGTCACCTTCACAGCCATGCAGGATTTGAAAAAGAACAAGACAAATACAGATGAGAGAGCAAGGGGAGGAGAGAGAGACAGAGAGGCAGAGCTGGTGGTGCTAGAAGATCTTCTGTTCATTGCAGCAGATGCTATGTCTTGCTGCTGCTGGCCAGTGCAGACAAGGCAAACCAATACTGCGACTAGTCACACTCATACATAAAGACACACACACACCCTCACCCTACCACACTGCCATCTTATGTAAATACAAGATTGTGCACTGGTGTGAGAGAGGGAGATAGATAGAACCACATGATGTTACAGAGACTATACAGCGTGCCTTTTCAATACTTCAAAAAACAGTGAGGAAAAAAATGCAGTGTGTTAGCTACAGAGAATGACCACACTGCCCTCTAGTGGTGCAATAAAATCTAACACTGAGGGCACTGCAGATGATTTCTTTCCTCCCACTCCAACAAGATAACAAGTATTTTCTCTCTATGATTGTTTTTTTTTGTTTTGTTTTCCTTATGTTTTTTTCTGTCTTGAGTCTTTTCTTCAACTGGTCACAAAGTGTGGCGCTTTTATTGTTTGCCGGTTTGCCAGCATCTTATAACGCAGACTTCCCTGGATGGCCTGGCTGTAATAATGCTATAAAAGTATCACAAAATGCAGAGTTCATTAAACGTGTTTTATTTATCAGGTGGCTTTATGTGAGCATTACGTGTAGGTAAAGGCCCAGAGAAATGAGGTGCATAATATTTAGACAAGTGAGAGGATCACAGGTACTCAGTTGAGTTCAGCCAAGATCAGGTGATTGTTTTCAAGCATCTCCTTTTTCATGCATATTGTATTTATTCACGTTTTTTGACTAACATACTGCCTGTACATATTTCACTTGTTAAAAGAGGAATATGTCAACTGGGATCGGTATCCCCCACATCTAATATAATTTAGCAGTCTAATTTGAATCATGTTTGGTTCATTAATTGCTTTTCCAGCCTCCAAACTCTACTCTCATCAACCTCATTTCACTGCCAGCATCAGGCAGCAGCTTTCATGGAGGATCTGATAAAATCCACTGTATGCTAGGCTGTTCAAGATCTTTGCATCAGATCTGTTTTGCAATATGAGTTATTTTTGTTTCCACTTGAGGACACAGCAAAATGTAGTTTACTAAGCAGGATTAAATATAATTTTTTTTCTTTGCAGTAAGAAAGCCACAGTACTATAAAAGAAGGTGACAGATATATGGTAACAAGTGTGGATGAGACTGACACAGTTGCTTACTGAAATACCAAAATCAAATTCTTTAATCAGCATGAATTAGGTTTTGTAAACTGCTCCTAGCGGTTGGTCTTCAACATTTGTATGCAACAAGTGTTAAAGGGAGAAAGCACGTCAACTCTCTCTAATTAGCATGCTAAAGAATGTAATGTAATTGGTTTTACACACAGTACATTTGCATTTCCATGTCTTCTAAAATTGGCCTGACATTCAAGGATGTCAGAAGAGAAGGAAGAAATCATGGTTTGAGTTAAGATTACCTGTCAACTCAGAAATCAAACCCTGTTCTGTTGTGTAAAAATCTTGTGTTTGACCCATACATCCACAAAAGTTACTCCCTACGAAAGGTTTGTTGCTCTTATAAAAATATTATAAAATCCACTTTTACTCACTGATACTTTTGCACCCATTTTAACCTACACAGTTACATAATTAAGAAATTATTTTGAACCAAACCAGATTTCCTCCTTAACCTGACAAGAAATTCTGGTGCCCAGCAGTGGTAAGTATGTTGTCAGTAACATGCTTACGTGCCAATACATGCACTGTCTGCGATCTTTACATACACTGTGTGTGTTAACAGTCCATGTTATTCTCAACTTGAAAATGATGTTGAAGGGGCAGAGACTTTACTTAATTTCAATTGATAAGAACAAAATATAATTTAAAGGCCCAACCAAGAAACTGCCTAACATAAACACAATGTCAAACTGAATTATTTAAGTCAAAATCAATCAAAAGTGTAAATTCAATCTGACTGTCATGCTAACTCTATACTACCTGCCCACAGTCAAAAAGCAGACAAATGTATCGATAAACTGGTGAAAAATGTGGAGCCAATGATTTAACCATTGAATTTATGTAGAAGAGCTCCAGATGTGTGTATCTCACACATTGTTCTATTGAATAAATGAATGTTACTTTTATATTTAAGACTATGTATGTATATGTATGTAAGAGGAGACAAACCACTAGTAGATTCCTGAATGGAATTCTATGGGGGAAATTCATTACACTAAATACGGCGGTTATATTTACATATCCCACCCCTCTCCACTTGAAACCAGTCATTCGCTCTGTAACAGTGGAACTTACAAGCTAATGAGCCAGTCGTGTATCCGCACTTATGCATGCGCAGAGTAGAGCTTTGCAACAGTTTGGTTTGACTAACAGCTTGCAAATGAAGTGTTTATCACCCTTTCATAGCCACAGTAAACAGTACTGACTTTGCAACATAGCACTTATATTAATGCAAAAGCATTCTCACATATATATTGATGATAGTGCACAGTCTCTCTTAATAGCTCTGTCTTGATTAAATCATAAATGAAGTCGGTATTGTGAGATTTAGCACACGTGTAGTAGAGCTATAGCTTATGGAGGAAAATGTGTTTTAAATGTTATCTCGGGGCAAAGACACAAAACTTTTTCAGCAGTTTTTATAGTTTTCACCTGTGAATCTGTATATACAGTTTATGTATGCTGATGACCACTGAGAGTACAGTTACGGTTATTTCCCTATTTATTTAGATTGGGCCTGGTCTTGCTAACCCAAAATAGCTGCCAGGAGGTGTTACCAAGACGGTTGCCAATTGGTGGGACTTGTCTATAGGGACTTGACTTTTACTTCAAAACTAAGAGGTCTAAAATATGATGATGTGAGTGTACTGTTTTTTTCCTGTTGAAACCCCCCAATCATCAATCAGTGCATCACAGGATCAAAAATATTTAAAATACCAGAAATATGCAACAATACAAAAATACATCATAACCTTAGAAACTTAAATAATCACAAAACTGCGACAATAAAAAATGTTCACACCTACACATAAAAAGATTTCATACACTTAAGTTACACATACAACAATGTTTGATATGTAAAAGATGTATGGCATAAAGAAGCATAAAGTTATGATTGATATAACCTGGATTACTGTTAAATTAGGCTTTGTTTGAAAGCACAAAGCTCTAAACTTTTCAAAACCCCTAAAATAAATTCAAAGTTTTTGACTTGAAAGTGCACGTCTTTTATCAGCTTTTGTTTAGTGCTGTCCCCAGGAGCCCCTTGATGGTTTCACAAACTCTCTCAAGAACTGACTGTCTAATAAGGATGAGAGAATGCATTTAATTACTCTCCACAGTGCTTTGCATCACCAGCCCAAAGCAGAATTTACAGACGGCAGTGTCAATTTTAAGGTAAACAGACTGGGATTTGGCTGCTCTAACTGCAGTCAAATTAATGTCACCGCTGTAATTAAACCCAAAATACCTCCACAGTCTTAACATCAAGGAATTTCTTTACTGCTGTCAGATCAAGATTTTAAACAATTTGAACATAATATCTAACCACCAAAAACAATTAAAATGTTTCCTCAAAACTTGTGAGAAATTGCACACTGCATTCATATGTTAAAATCGAACTGTTATGTGCCATAAACTACTGGATACTGTCATTCTTAAATGTTCTCACAATGGGCACAGTATATATGCAGCATTATACTGTATGTCTTTATACTGTTCAAACTAATTTAAGGTCAGCCAAGTTCATAGTTTTTTAATACATACTACAGGTGCAGTATTTGGATTCATTAAATGTATTTTCTTCTGCTGCTGAATAACTGGCCAAAAGGAGAAGACATGACATCACTTGGAGGTGCGGTGGAGTTTAATAATACTTGTTCCTCATTAAGGAAAGTCCCAGTAAATGGCTGTTGAAAGGCAATCCCGGCAACGTGGGTTAGATCTGTGAAGCATGCTGAAGAACAGTGGGTGCACCAAATAATGATCCCCCTTAAGTACAAAGTCCTTAAACTCCTAGAATACCTTGGTGAGTGATAACAGTGATCGCTATGTTATCCTTAACACAATGCTGGTTTTCTGCTGGAAGCTCTTCACATGTAATGAGACAAGCTGGGACTGCTTCAACACAGGTATATACAGTATCAGTGTCTTTTAAAACAAGAGGCGATGTCAATAGGAGTAGAGCTGTTGGTCAGTATAATATCAAATACAGACACAAATGTAATAGTATATGACACTTTGCGACTTTGCTTTGTTCATTTATTGTTGCTATAAGTGGTGGTGGTCTGTACACTTGCAATAAACCCTGACAAGAAAATCGTTGTTAGAAATAATAGGTGCTTGAAATTTTGATTATGTTCAAGTTTAATAGTAGGTAAATAAAAATTAAGTATATTTGATTATTGGTTATATATTTTATGTTTGACACTTACACAATACTAAAAATGAACTGACTTTAGATTTGTCATTGCTCCTCACTAGTTACTGAAAACCTGGTTGTCAGGTCAGCCAAGTTGTGCTTAACATCCCTTCCTAGTTGAAAACTTCAGAGCCCTTGAAAGACACAGAAATGATCAATAAGTGATGGCTGCTGAGTTATTAGCCTTATAAACAGTGCTGTGAAGGCCTAGTTTTGTACTGAACTAAATGTGACCACCTGAACCAAAAAATATGAAAAGTAGTCTACTGCTGTATTGAAGGCAGTTAAAATCAGAAATTCACAGTCTGAATATTTATACATTCAGTTGGCAGCTGTTGCCATACCGAAGTATAGGGACTTTGCTAAAGTGCATTTAATGATTTGCAGTGTCTAAGAATCTTCAACCTGAACAAAAAGTGTTGGATTCAGCAAAGTGATTCACAATTTTCTGCTCCTATCTATTTCAACATGTAGAAAAAATTCAGATGAGTACAGTCCTCACTTAGATCAAAACTCCAACATCTAACAGCTTTAAAGTTAAAATTAAAAGAGAGTTTGCATTTATGTCTTGTGGAGTCACGGATAAAATAACAATAACTGCTTATTTGTCTCCACAAACCTCCACAAAATTTGATTCAATTTTTTTCCTGCATGAAATAAATCATTTTGGATCGATTTAAGGACAGAAATTGCTTATTGTTTGTTTGTTTGTTTATTTATTTATTTATTAATTCACTCCATGACAACTGTGGGTTTTGCTGACTTTTAACTGAATGCTGGCTATACATCAAATTTCCTCTTGGGGCCTGCTCATAAATAAATGTTAATAAGCTGTACCCTATGATTACATAATCTTAGACAGTATTTCAGAGTCCACAACCTTAAAATCAAAGAATGTCTGTATCAGTGCCTCTAAAACTGGTCTGAGCTTGAGCTAAAATGCCTGCTTTAGTTGGTCTTTTGCTGGTTTTCTTGCATTTTAGGTGTTTGAGACAAATTTAACCACATTTGTTTACAGATAATCACTTAAAAGCAAATCAAAAGTCGGACTTCCTGATCAACTGGCTGTCTTTATTGTGAAAATCAGAGTCAGTTTTGTTCGGCAACAGTAGTGGCCTAGGTGTGAATATATGGCTTCTGGACACCAAAAGAAAAAAAAAAGAAAGAAAGGCAATTCTGACTTCCCCTCCCTCCTCCTCCTTCATGTCTCAGTCAGGGAGAGATGAATAGGCAGCTGTTGCTCCTTGTACCTCAATGAATCAACTGTAATGGAGAGGAGCTGATGGAGGGGCTGGGAAAATTAAACCAAGAACTGGAAGTAGGAGGAGGGGGGGAGGAGGAGATGGAGACAGTGTTAGCCCGAGGAAGAGAAGGCAGGGAGAAGACAGTGAGTGAGTGGAAGTGAAGAGGAATGAAAGGGAATAGGAGATAATGTGAGGGGGTGGAATGACAGGGAGACAGGGAGTTATCAGGGGACAACAAGTGCAGCCAACCAGGAAGATGTAAATGTTGGTTACTCATTTACATTCATATGGGCAATTCTTCTCAGTTCCCACTGTATCCTCCCCTCAATCTCCCTTCCCCTCCTACACAAAAGCACAGGTAGTATGTAAACAGAGTCCCTGCACAGTAATCCTATATGTATTTGATTGTAAGGTTGCGTAACACAATTGATTACTTAAATTAAATACTCCACTTATATTTGAGCTCACAGTCTTATGAGCTTATTCCTTGTAAATCAATGGAGGAACAAAAATTCAGTGATGTCATACAAAAGCATTAACAGGTTCTGTCCAGCAGATGTCCCTAGAGGAACACTCTCTCTGAACTCTGCAGCGGTAAAGTACAGTACTAGAGTAGGCCAGAGGTGGCGGTTCCAAACCTTTTATTGCTTGTAACCCCTTACAGCTGAGTAAGTAAGTAAACCCTAAGTGTCATCCTGTCCATTATCACAGCATTAATTTCATCACTTTAAATACCCTAAAAAAAGCCAAAGACGCTTCATAAAATGAAAAATGGTTAATTGAATACAAAATGATTTTTATAAAACATGTATTATATATCACAAGGAAAGACTGTTGTCAAACTTATGTTTAGGCATAACCAGAACAAGCCAGCAACACCAACACCCTTAACCACACAGTATGTGTGGAAATCATCAATTCTTGGGATGAAAAATGTTAAATATTCCACTTAAAATCAGAAGTAAGATACTGAATAATACTGACATCATCTTAATCCCTGCTTTTTGCAGATGACATGGTTCTCCTGGATTCTTCGGTCCACAACCTCCAGTATCAGTTGGGATGGTTTGAACCTTTGGTTGATGCTGTGGTTGTTGTAAAGAAAAGTGGATTTCCCCCTCCAGCCTGGGAATGAGTTGTTACTCCAAGCAAGGGAGTTAAAGTATCTGGGGTCTTGTTTACCAATGAAAGGGAGTGTGAGATGAACGGGTGGTTTTGGTTTGTGTGTAAGTGTTGTGCTGGACTGCACAAAAAGACAAAGGATGAGAATCCAGATACAACTTGAAAGTTTCCTCTGTAGAGTAGCTGGACTCAGCCTTAGATTTCAGGATGAGATGTTTGGACACCAAGAGGAAGACCGGAGGACAGCCACTAGTCCTTCACATTAAAAGTGACCATTTGAGGTGGTACAGGCATCTGATTAGTATGCCTCCAGAGAGCCTGGCTTTGGAGGTTTCCAGGGCACACTGAACTGGTAGGAGACCCCCAGATAGACACAGAACTCACTGGGGGGGATTATATATCTTATCTGGCCTGAGAAAGTCTCTGAATCCCTCAAGAGGAGCTGAAAAATATTGCTGGGAAGAAAGACATCTGGAATACTCAGCTTAGCCTGCTGCCACCGCAACCTGACCCTAGATAAGTAGAAGACAATGGATGGATGGATGGATGGATGGATGGATGGATGGATGGATCATCCAAATAAAGTAGACACTAGTTTAAATCCCCTAAGGCCTCATTACTGAAAGTGCTGAAACAAAAGCTCAACCTGTATACTGTAAACAAGACCATATGTTTGTTTTGGGTATATATATATATTTTTTTTTTCCATTTTGGTTGTGTGCTTGCCCATTCCAGTCTCCACTCTAATGTACAATATATCATAAAACAAAAAGAATAATGTGTGTTCTTGTATGTAAAATAGTTTAAC
>JAUZTA010000016.1:17263016-17273644 GCA_034780835.1 Ctenochaetus striatus | reverse complement strand
ATTCTTTTGGCTTGTCTATCTTTATCCGTACTGAATGAACCTAACCTACAGACACTTCTGATGCAACCCTCCACTGAGCCTTGTAGAGCTCCCAGCTAATGTCTCCTTTGACTGCTAATGTTGGAGCATAACTGTTAACACCAAAGAAATATTAGATGTTCTATGAATAGATTCCCTGCTTTGCTGACTCCCATAACAGCAAACAACAGCTGCATTAAGAAGAGATTGTTACTGTAAAGAAACCAATGAGAATATTTTTAGTTTGAATAAAGTCAATACCCAAACATCTTTTTACACACTAATATTTAATAGTAATGCTGGTAGAAATTCAAAATACCATAACTTTTTTCTTGATATACAGAAATTTGACAGCACTTTGCAGTTTTGACAAATTTGAACTGTTTAGTATAAATAAAAGACATTTAAAAATAAAACCTTCAAATATAAATTTAAATATTGAGCATATGGTGACAGAAAAGACAGTGGTTGTAGCTGGGTGGTGACAGCTGTACAGACCTCAGCTACCAGTGTTATATGTATTGACTGATGGGGTCTTGCATATTCAGATGTGCACTTCTGAGAAACCTAATGAAATCATGCCACTAATCAGTTTCAGTTTTTATCAGTTTAATGTGACAGAGCCTGTGTGAAGGACTTTTCTGCTCTTGATGATAGTGTTTTTGCCTATTGGAATATCTCTTTCATACTTCCACCCACTGTGATCACAATGATGTCTCTGCTTTTTAGAATTATGCATGAACTTCATGTAGTTTTATGTCAACTCATTTTCACCTGCAACAACAATTTCATTTGGTAATAATTTCCACCCAGTAGGGGAATGCTTTCTCATTGATGTGATGGTATTATGTGGATTACATCTCCACCAGGCTGACTTCTGTTGATTTTCCCACAGTCCCATCTCAAAGCATGCTGTGAGTGTTTCCATTTAGCATCAACACACATTTTCCCTCATGCCATGCAATTAATGTTTTAATAGCAGATGGTAATGCTCCAAATGCTTACAAGATACTGTAAGTAGCCAAAGAAAGTGCATCCTATAGTGAGATGATATCAAGTTGGGTACTGTATCATATTTAACATCACCAACATCTTATGTTCCTGATGAGTCAAGAAGTTAGTCAGTCTGAATTCTATCACAAGTATTCCGGAACTTTAGTGTTTTGTTTCAGTTTCAGTACTTGATTGAGCCTTGTTTCAAGTAGTGGCAGCAGACAGATGTTCTCAGTGAACACTACTTAAACAATGAGCCACAAAAATGCCCAACGAGACCAAACTTTAATTTTTAGGAAAACTAGGCTTAAAATACATGGCTAAGTGTTGCAAAATTTTCCAACCTTTCCTAGTCAGACAGCTAGCATAGTTTATCCCTAGTCTTTTGGTAATTTATACCATACTGTGTCTCTGATGTCCTGTAGGCTCAGGCTTCTCCCCTCCTGTTGGCCACCTTCCAGTCCTGCGACCCAGCCATGACCTAAACCATTTTCCTGCTGCCACTGACCAAGCCTTACCTCCAAGTAAGAACCAACACTTCCCAGTCTTACTTTGGAGTCACATCCCTACATCTTGGTTAGCTGTGCTGAGTGTGCTTGTTCTTGTGTTTGTCTCAGTGAGATGCATGCTGCCTCTTATGTTTGCCCCGCAAACAAGTTCCATCTCCCCTGTGCTCACCCTCATCAACTCATCTACCCTCCCTGCACACTTAGTTGGGTTTAGATGTGCAGTTTCATCCTGCTGTGTGCAGCTCGGTTCATGGTTAAATTTGTGCTCTGTAATGGACGGTTAGATGGCTCACTTGTCTTCCCGGACTCAAAACAGGAAGATCAGCTGCTGAAAACTCCACTTAACTCTTACATTATCATCCCACTGACAGAGTGTAACCCAGAGTGCGGTTTCCCTTACAAGAAACATTTTTCAATACATGTAGTGTGATTGTATCTGTACCCAGATCACAACCAGCATAGAGGTGCTGAGTGAATGGATAAACTTTTTATTGCTCTGAAGCATTGCCAACACTTTACTTGTACTGAAACAGCAATTTATCAGTATTTCACTTCTGATTTTTTTTACAGATTTATCAGTGACTTAGAGGTGTAATGGGTGAAATTTTAAACATCAGAAAAAACATCTAAATCCATCTGCTTACAGTCTTCCGGTTAAGATTTGTTAACCATCATTATTGGTCCTCCAATCAGTCTTTGTCTTGAAAATTAACATGACATGTGCATTGCCTGTGTTGATTAATTGCATCATCTGAAATCAACTCTCAAGTATTAAACAGTTAGGAACAGTATGTCAGAATTCGTAGAAAGCTAAGCAACAGGATAGTGAAAAGTTTTGTAGAGAAACTAAGAGAGCTTCTGACTGCTATAGCTTTTTCTACTGCACTCTAAACACAAATAGTATACTAACATTCTTTAATGTCGCTATGTTTGAGCAAAATAAGTGGCTTGAGATGATTGAGCTCTGATCTGCTATCTTGATCAGAGGTTTTCAAACTGTGTGGCATATGAAGTGCAAAGCTTGACATGACTGTCCCCTAAGCCCTCCAGTTGGGTTGGTGCAAGGGTGGGTTAGTCAAGAGTCTTTGTTTTAGTCTTGACCTGAAGAAGACTCGTTGTTGAGTTATTCTTTGAATTAAAAAACAGTTTCTTCACTCGAAATCAGTGTGCCTAGGACTCTTGACTAACCCACCCTTGCAGCAACCCAACTGGAGGACCCTAGGGGACAGTCATGTCAAGCTTTGCACTTGAAATCCTTTTCTCCACAACTGAAGAGCATCTGTTACATTTTTGACCCAACGCAGCACTCTCCTTTTTCGCTTATTGTGTGGCGTATGAGTTGGCTGGGTTATAGTGGGAGGCATAAAGAGAAAACACAATCAGCTCGCAGAGACATTTAAGGCACTTTAACACGCTTACTGCTCTCACAATTTGCTGTCATAAAAAAAATGCAAAAATTCACACTCCTTCTTACAGTAACAACTCAGTCTTTCTCAATCAAAGCACACAGACTTGACACACATTTTTATTTTAGATTCAGTGTTACAATTCCTTGATAAACATATTTTTGATGTCCATATCTTATGAATGTTAATTAGTCACTAGGGAGATCATAGAAAAACACACTCCTTAGAACTCCAGCACTTTCTTGAGGATGGCTATGTTTTTAGGTCTTCTTCAGTACTGTAATGACCCAGTGATAGTTATCTTAACATTTATCGGTTTATTCAAAGCAGTAACTGCCAAAAGCTAATTTGGCAAACTGTTAATTGTGTCAGTTTACTAAAATCTAACAGAACTAAAAGTGGCCCATGTTTTAGCCCAAACTGTAACTAAATGAATCTGGGGCAACAATAGCGCTCCTTTGTGCGTACCCCACAACATCAAGGAGGCTGTTGTTCCAAAATAGGGCACGATTAACCTGAAATATAAGTTCGACAATGACTGGACAAAACTGGACAGCCAAAAAGTGTTTACCATAGAAATTGCCAAAACAACATATTTTCTTTTATTGCACAGTGCAGAAATGCTTAATAGAGGCAGACATAATGTTCACTGAAGTTTGTTCCTCCTTGATTTTGATCACGTTCGTGTAGGTGAATCACAGCACAAGTTAGTCAGGCACTTTCCTGCAGATATGCAGTGGGTTCATTGATTGGATCAACTTGCATTACATACGGGCACAAACACAGGACTGCTTTCACATCAAGTTACACTTTGTGCTTGAGCATGAGAACAAACCCTGGTTACAATCACCACCTCATTTTTTTAGAAATAGGAAGCAGCGAGTGCCATTATTAGATCATCTGAAAAGTGACCCCAAACACCTTTAGCCTGATGAGATGTAGCAGGACTGGCAATAGAGGTCATTCTTTTCCCTCATGTGTGTGTGCTTGCGTGCGTGTGTGCTTGCATGTGTGTGTGTGTGGGCAGAGGAGTCGTGACAACCAACAGAGGGTTTTTCTGTCCTGTGGGGGCAGTCTTCATCTTTTCTCTCCTCCCTCAGCTGTTAGTCAGGGCTGGGAAAAGCTTGTCCTTGTTTCACACATTCACACTGTGGCCATTTGTGAGCCAAATTAAATCCTCATTGTGGCATATGAGGAAGCAACAACATTAACAGCTTAGCTCTTTAGTGTCGGTGCCAAAGGGCTTCTGTTTCTGCCCTCTGCAGATACAGTAAATGACAAGGATTCAAACCACAGAAATAACATGCGGCATTGAGCAAAAACTGTTGTTTGCTTTGACTTGGGAATTAATCAACCAGAATCTGAGAGGTACAGACAAGTTGATCATATCATAATAACAAAACAACAACATTAGCACTTGTCTTTGCTGCAATTAGTTGTGGTGATATTAGAAACCGGCCTTGTAAGAGGGTTCAAAGAAAACATTAAACACGGAGTGGAGGTGCTTCAGGTTGTTTCAGAATGGCTTAATAAGTCATTAAGACAGCCTAATGTTGCACACTGAATTTCATATTCGAGCAAAGATCAAACAATGTATCAGAAACTTGTAAGAGGATATTGCTTGGTGGTAGAATTGATCCTAAATTGATCTTGTCTTTCAGCTTGCAGTTTTTACTTGTGATGAAACTTTTTAAGCGCTCACTGTAGCTGATAAGCTTAGCTCCTCCAGCCATATGATCGCAAAGCTTAGATCATACCACCAAGCAGCATGTTAAAAAACCTGAAAGCCCTGGTGATCTTCAAGGCAGGCATCAGTACATGCATGAAGGGATTAGTTAGTTATCCACTCAGTTTAGGTTTTATGACGTCAACATCAAAGTAGTGGGAAATTGCCCTGCCTCCCTATTTTTCCAAAAAGTAGAAATTTAGTCCTTGCAATAGTCAAAGCCAAAAAAATCTGCAAGTATGTGGAGCAGGTTATCATGGAAGTTTAGTTTTTTACCTTGGCTAGTGCACAAACCGGTTACATAAGATCTCGAAGTTCATTCAAAGAATGGTTGAGCAGCTGTTGCTGACCGCTGACCAGAATGACAGTGGTTCAGTCCATAGCTCTTCTATTCTTGGCTGAGATTCTGAACCCAGTTGTTTCCAGTGGCTCTTCCTTTGATGCATGACTGTTTCTGTTTTCAATGAGCAGGTTGGCATATTGTGTTACAGCCCCAGCCATTAGTGACTGAATATATAAGGGAATCCTGCCATGCAGCATAAAGCGCTTTCAGTGATCAACAGATCAGAGAAGTGCATTAAAAATGTAAAACATTGTCTTCATTCAACTGACTATGTGACTGACATCCTCCTCACAGTGGGCTAAATAGCAGAGCTAATTATAACGATGTGTAATTCTCCCTCACCCCTGCCTTACCACAGACTGGGAAGCTCGTATTGACAGCCACGGCAGAGTTTTTTATGTGGACCACGTCAACCGGACCACAACATGGCAGAGACCAAACCACAGCAGCAAATGTAATCACAGCATCCCCCGCTCAGGATCCACCCAGCAGATGGAGCAACTCAACAGGAGGTCAGACTAAGAGTAAAGAGAAAGAGCTCCAACTGTAACAGCTATCATGTCCTGATTATCATATTATATCCTCTCCTACACAGCCTGTCTCTGGCACTTGTTTGATTTTATTTCAAAATAGAAACTGGAGTTTGCATTAGTCATGTGTCATCTGTTGACGTACCGGATTGCCAGTGTTATCTGATGAAAACAATCAGTATTTTCAACTAAACTATTTGCTTTGCTTTAAACACACTAATATGTATTTTTCTAAAAACAAACAAAGTTTCTTGTCTAACAACATATCTGTTCATCGTGTCATGATGAGTAGTATTCTTGTTTTAAAGAGATGATAAGCATGGTATGTTAAGAAAGTTCATTATATGTAACAAGCTAAAATGACTTGTTCTAACACATGTAGTAGAAGAGAACTAAAAGAAGACATGTCGGTATAATTAAATGTTTTGTTGTTGCAGTTAAAAGGACCTTCTACTCTAATGAGGAAAAACTGAGCATTTTATTCATTGTATCATAAAAGGAAACAAAAAATGAATACAGTCAGTTAATACAATAAATTGAAAAAAATAAGTTGAGTGCCAGGGTGCAGAATATTAAATAAATTTAATATGTTTATTTATTTACATTAAAAAAACAAAAAAAGGTGTGTATACATACAGTAAAATGACTGGATTGTGGTTCTCAGTGTTGAAATAAGACTCTCATAGGCAAAGACAAATCTAAGTAGAGATATGCAACCACAAACATTTCCATGAATATTGAATATTTAATTGTATAACAATAATGAACATGTGCTATCTGTACAGTTGCTGTTTCTTTAAATTTTGAGCAGGGGTATACATACATATAGTCAAGGCAAGGTTATGTAAGCACAGAGAGTGCTTGAATATAAATGAAATGGCTAAATCATGAGATGCTTTCAATAGTTGCTTTATAAGCAGGACTATGCAAACATGCACAGTTCAGTAGAATAGAAAGAGCCTGCTTAGATTTCCAGTTGACTTTAGTTACAAAATCTGTGTTATGTCTCAAAGATTAATCTACACTGTTACATAAATAATTAATGTTTAGGTACAGTGTACATTTTAATGTTACATCATTATTGCACAGGGATTTTTTACAACATCATGTGCTGGATTTAAGTGTTCTGATAGCTGAATTAAAGGTATAGATTAATTGCAATTTACTAAAAATAACACCTCAGAACCAAATACCAAAATGTCTACAATGTATCATTCATTGCACATTTGAATATTTTGGCTTTAGTTGTGTTTTGTTCAACCAGACAATCATCTGAGCTGCAGAGTGCTGCAATAAGGCAATGAAGGACAGATACAATGTTATAAGTCCATAGTAGAGTATTGCAAGCTGTAAACTGGAGTGGTGTTAGACTGACATCTGGTGACTGGAAAGAAAAAAAAAATCAAACTTCGTAAATCTCATTTTTTGTAAAAGAAGTAAAACATAAACTTATGATAAATATGCAGTTGAGATAAACAAAAACTTAGTCAACTGTACAGACACCACTTATATAGATGCATTTCACTGTTTTTGTGCAGATGATCTTTAGGAAGCCAGTAACACTTTGCCATACAAAGAAATGAAGTTTTCCTCATGCATATTCCTGTAAGAGAAAGACTTGTGGTTTCTGCAGGTATCAGAACATTGAGAGGACCATGGCCACAGAGGAGGATGGTGGGAATCCGAGGTTAGAGAGGAGCAGCAGCACAGAGACTGATTCTGACCCCCCTCAAACAGGTGCAGTGCTGAGCCTCCTCACACTTTAGAAAGCATCATATCTGCTTTTTATGCTGAATCAAGATCAGATTAATGTCCTTTGGAATTTTATACCATACTTTACATTTTTAATATATGTTGGGGTTTTTTTCTTTCTGTAACATTGTCTATAATACAGGGTTTCATATTTGTCAATTTTACTTAAAAAATCAGTCAAAGCATGCTTCAGTAAACTGTTTGTAAGCATTATAATACAGAGAGTTACAGTGCTTACAGTGAAAGCAGTGAAAGTAACTCACATGTTATGACCACAGGCCCTGGCTCTCCTGTCAATCACCAAAAGATCAGCCATCTCCTCCAGTCACCTGCTGTCAAGTTCATCACACACCCCGAATTCTTCACTGTGTTGCACAGTAACTATGTGAGTACTACACCCACACACACACATACACACACACACACACACACACACACACACACACACACACACAGAATATTGTCAACATGCAGTTTATTGTGCTAAGTTAGAGCGTTATAGCTTATACTTAGTTTAGGTTCAAAGCTTTTTATGAAGAGTGGCATAAAGCTGATTAATTCTTTAACAAATAGTATTGATTATTAGATCATGATCATTATAATTGAGGTAAATGACCCTACATATTTGGCTTTTGATAAGAAACAATATTTCTCCTTTTACATGTTTAGTTATTTAGAAATTACAAATACTTAATACTGCAGAGGAATTTAGTGCATCTTCTTCCTCTGCACCATACACATCCTTTGTTGTATAAAACAAGTTAAAACTCATCATTGAGCCACAGTGTTGCATCAGTTTGCATCTCCCTTCATACACACTGTAGTTATTTTGATTCAGTCCCACACACAGCAACCTGTTTAATATGCTGCTGAAATTGGACTTATTTTTATTTGTAACTTGGTATTTGTGCAATACCAAGGTTATAACTTTGACAAAACATACAGAGAGCAAAATGTTGAAGAATAGTTTGCCTGCTTTAAGGAAATGCAAGAGGGACAATAGACAAAGTATACTATGTAACAACAGAGAGGTGTCTCATAATAGTATTAAACAATGGAATGTAAGGGTCAAAAGAGACTTTCAGTGATTTGTTCTACACAAAAATTTGGATAAAACAGCATTATCTATGTATGTGTGTGTTTATATATATATATATATATATATATATCTCCAGTAAAACAAACAAACTAATGTATACCCAATAATACAAAGCCAAAATACCAAGTAAAATCAACGTTTATAATGTACATACAGTAAACTTGTGAGTGTTCTCTCTTCAGGCAGCCTACCGGATGTTCACCAGCAGCAGTTGTGTAAAACACATGATCCTGAAGGTGCGTCGTGATGCCAGGAACTTTGAGCGCTACCAACATAACCGGGACCTGGTGGTTTTCCTAAACAAGTTTGCAGACACTCAGCTTGAGCTGCCTAGAGGCTGGGAGATCAAAACTGACCCCCAGGGCAAGGTAGGTGATGTTTGTAGACAGACACTTTATTTAATCGATTAATTGGGGGAATAAATACATGCAGCATTATACTTTAATAAAGCGACCAAAGCAGAGTGTACAGTAAATACTAGACTTATACTCTTGTTTATTTGTTTAATTATGAATTTCATGAAATCCACCATGTGTACCTGAAGTTACATACTGTATGTTTGGAACAGACCAGAATATGAAACCAGCAAATGCATTTACACTTGAATATACTTTAGGTGGTCTGTAATTTTTGAGACATGCTCGTCCTAAAACTCTCTTACTCCTTTCTGGACGGTTTACTTGTGTAAGTGATCCAAATCAGATTCACCATACTCTTCTGTGAAGCTTATTGCCTGTCCATGAGAGGGAAGAATAATATGAGAGAGAGTTGTATGACAATCTTAGAGATAAATCAGCAAAGAATATTACAGTCTACATTAACTGATTTCACACTGTTGATACAACCGAGGAAAAAACTGGACAGAACCCAGCACAAAGGACATGAGCCAGCTGTCGAAGTTGTTGAACTGTCAAAAAAAAAATCTACAACTGACCTGTGTGTGTCGTTATGCCAAAATAAACCAATGATACTGTTAAATCATTTAATAGAAAAACCTTTTCAATATATTATATTATATATATGATTAAGTTTTAAATTTGCATTCAGCCTGTTTTAGTTACTCATTCGATTAAGTTTTTGATGCATTTTCAGGTTCCAAATCCGTTCAGGTTAGGGCTTATAAACGAAAAGAATGTTTTCTTTATGAAGAGACAAAGTGATTACATGGCTGTGATTGCCAAAATTGTTTGTACCTTTTCTAACAGTGAGAAAACTGACTTATATTTCATATTCTCTTTAATCTAAAATTCACTTGTGACACGTGAAAACAAAGTTGGTGATACACTTGGTTCTTGCATGAGACCTGTTGTCTTCACACTTTGATTTTAAGCAGGGCTCATTTGGGCATATAGAAAACAGAGCTATTAGAGAATAAAGGAGGATCAACAGTTCATGTGACTGTGAAGAATGTGACTGACATGCTGTCTCATGATTCAGGTTATAGATGGTTTGAAGACATTTGAATGTGTTTGCATGAATTTATTGATTTGCTAATGAATCTATGGAGAGTAAAGAGAAAAGAAAGCGTCATAAGGAGATTATGAAAAAAATAAAATGGGTTAAAATTCTATTCAAACCAACCATTACATATCATAATATATCTTATACCATTTAAAATGATTTCTTCTGTCTTTCAGTCTTTCTTTGTGGACCACAACAGTCGAGCCACAACCTTCATTGACCCTCGCATCCCTCTGCAGAACGGCCGGCTGCCCGGACACCTCGCCCACAGACAGCACCTGCAGAGACTACGCAGCTACAGCGCTGGAGAGGTACTCACAAACACCGGGCTGTCTGTTCAGAGAATGGAGAATTGATTGTAGAATTGAGGCAAAATGAAAAAAATCTGTTCAGCTGTAAAGCAAAAAAAATATATATATAAAAACTTGTGTAGCTTATGTACCTTGTATAGCTAATATGCCATCATGGTCTAGAAATACAGTGGACCAGATTGATCAGAGGTAAGATGATCAGTCGAAAACAGCTGTCAGAAGAAAAACAGGAAAATGTCCTGGTCATCCATAAAGGTGTTAATTCATGACAAAACCTTGTTAGTTCTATTTGCTAGTTTACTGTAACAGTCATCAGGAGCAGCTGCAGCCTGTGACACACAGTTCATGAGGGCAGTTAAGGTACTGAAGCTACACCTTTACTGAAACATCATTTAGTCAACATGTCACTTACTCCATCTTTGGCAACATTATGTTTTCTCTTCCATCCCCCTTTAGCGTCGTGGTAGTGAGGTGATTGAA
>JAUZTA010000016.1:17206999-17218681 GCA_034780835.1 Ctenochaetus striatus | reverse complement strand
TATGAACAGCAAGTACATGACAATACTGTATGTACTCAAGCGAACAGACCACGTGTTTGCTGACATTACTAATTACATTTTGCAGCAGAAGCAGCAAGCACTTACATGGCTCTTCTTGAAATAAGAAACACCAGTTCAAACTCTGGTCGAAAACATGTAATCTTTGAGACACAGTGGACAAGTCAGCTATAAACAAAATGTTTTAGTGGCTTAGATCCAATATGCTAGCAAAAATTACAAGAATACAGACTTCAAACCCATAAAGCTACAACCAATGAATAAATTAGTGTGTTTCCTATAAAAAACCGTTGTGTGTTTAATGTCCCATCAGCCTCAGAACATCCTGCTGACCAGCAGCTCCCCTCTGGGTGACATAAAGATTGTGGACTTTGGTCTGTCCAGGATAGTCAGCAGCCACCAGGAGCTCAGAGAGATTATGGGAACTCCAGAGTATGTTGGTAAGTTGGTACTTAACCTCACTTCTATGACCTTGCACAGATTTTCACACTAACTTTGTTCTGAATACTAACTAATGTGTATGTGTTCTTGTTTTCAGCTCCCGAGATTCTAAATTATGAGCCCATAAGCACAGCAACAGATATGTGGTAAGAAAAACCCTCTGATGATGTTGTGATAAATGAGCGAAAGTGCCCTTTTGCATGCAGTACGCACACCTTTAAATGACTGGCGGTTGAGACTGATGAGCTTAATCATTTGTGTGGGCTTTGCTCTGTGCACTGATTTCCACAAATCATGTAAACTTCCAGCCCAGTTGAGAATATGACAACAACGCAGGGACTAGTGTGAAACAATACAATTTTAGCATATAATACTAGATTTTAAGCACATTATTTTATTTCCCTCTGGTAAGAAATCACAGTAGTATATGAACAGTCCTGTAAATATGACTGCGAATAACAGTTTTTATGTGATATTGGATAGCCTTAATAGTATTATATGTAATTATTTTACTTAAGTTTTATTATATGTTTCATCTTTACTTCTAGTTTTGACTTTACTCGCTACGGATAGTACAGTATGTAGTTATTGAGGTCAAGGATGCACATTTTATTGTGTAACTCATTATTAATGCATTACACATTTGTATGTGCTTACATATTGCTCTGCCCTAACTCAGTCTGTGCTGTCCTCCATGTTGTGTGGTTGTATGCTCAGGAGTATTGGTGTTTTGGCCTATGTGATGCTGACAGGAATCTCTCCATTCCTGGGCGAAGACAAGCAAGAGACATTTCTCAATATTTCCCAGCTCAATGTGAGCTACACTGACGAGGAGTTGCAGCACCTGGACCAGGCCGCCCTGTCCTTCATCCAGATGCTGCTCCGCAAACAGCCACAGTTAGTCCACACTGCAGTTGTCTACATGATATATAAACTTATCTGGTACTTTTTAACAGTGTTTAGAGAAGGCACAGAGAACTAACAGGCAAACACTGTCCATTCATTTACAAATCGACTTCCATACTTCACTAACACAAAGCGAAACCATTGGCGGCCTTTTTGACAAGAAGGTATTCATTAATCAAAACTCTCATGGCTCATTTTGAGTTAAACCCAGTCAGCCAGAGATATGGTACCTTTACCTGTAAAACTCTGCATTTTGAAGATCAACTGAAAGTGTAACAGACACACACAGAATGCGTTAGTCCCCTAACCAGTGTTACAACTCACAAAGGAATACAATGACTACAAAAACATAGCAAAGGTCACTCAGGTACAACGACAGTGTACAAACATTCAAAACTATGAACACAAAAGCAGTAACCACATATGTTGTTTGGAAAGTTTTACATTTTTTTACCCGACTAGCTCATAAATTTTTCATAATGTTTTGTGTTATTTTATCAGGTAATGGAACAAGTAAAAATATGCTTCATGTATGACTATGATGTTTGGACAAAATTGAAAACAAACAAAACACGGGTTCATGACAGCATGAACTGTCTATGCTATGCTGTCATGAACCTGTGTTTTGTTTATGATGACATTAAAACAACATGATGACAGAAAGTTTAAAGCAGCAAAAATATTTTTATATTGAAGTATAACGACAAAGCGTTTGCTATTTATAAATTATTCATGCTTGTAAATTTAAAAAAATACTCTTGTGGCAGCTGCTTGATCTGTTTTCAGTGGACATGGAGCAACTGTGTACATACAGCGCAGGACTCCAAATATGACTTGGGGTCAAGTGCACACACACACACACACACACACACACACAAGTCCACCTTTATCTCCTCAAGATAGACAGCTGTTTAGGGTTTCTCTATATATTTTGAATATACAGTTTTGCTTTAACATGAAAAAATAATACATACTGACACAATGTTCATTTCACAGTCCTTAAAATCCTAAAATTTAAAAGACCTCTTAACTGTCTGTGAAACTTTGGTGACCCCTAGTGGGTATCTGAATGCTCAGATAGGGAAGATTACATCAGCTATGAATTTCACAGATGCTGAGGTGTCCTCAGGACAGGACTACCTTAATGCCCATTATGGACAGCAGAGCCATTTTTCTGCCATTTTAAAACTATGTGTTCAGCACTGAGCAGAAGCATGATGTGAGATGTTCACTTGTTGTATGTGTGTATCTGTCTTCAGGGATCGGGCCACAGCCGAGCAGTGTCTCAAACACCCCTGGCTTCAGTTGTCAGAGGCTCAAAAAACCATGATGGCAGAGGAGATCCTCACAGTGGTGGATCAGGAGGCATCCAGCTCCACTAGTAGCTCCACTAGTAGCCCTGTACCTCCAGGCAGCACCACTACAGGTGAGGAGGAGGAGGAGAAGGAGGAGGTGGAGGGCCCAGTGACAGAGGAGCTAATAGTCATGGCTGCCTACACTCTAGGTCAGTGTCGCCAGTCCTCCACCTCAACCTCAGAAAAAGAGGTGCTGGCTGCTGAGCAGAAGGCAATCTCCAAACGCTTCAAGTTTGAGGAGCCTTTCAGTGCCCTGCAGGAGGTCCCTGGAGAATTCATCTACTAAATCCACCCACCGCACAAGGGTACTATCTGAGGAGGAAAAGATAGTGTTGTCAGGCTAATGAACATAGACCTCCTGATTACACAATTCTTTTCCTGTATATGTATAATCAGATGATGATAACATAATTTGATATTATTTAAATAGTTGACTTGCATTTTTAAGTACCTGTTTTTTCCTGTGATTGCTCACCTTAACATCCACCAGGCCCACCTCCTTAAGAAGTTACAGTAGATTTATTTCTGTTGTATTTCATCTGGTTTGCTGTTTTTCCTCATGAGCAGATGGCCAAATCCAGACATTTTTTAACAGGGAGATATTCCTAAAAGTTCCATTTGATTTTGGAAATTGAACTTTAGCTGTCAGGTCTACTTTTAAGAGCAGATTTAGACCAACCCGAAATGTATGGAAGACCAACACTAGCAACATCACAATTTAGAAAGAAAGAAATAACTCAAATATAAATTAATATGCCATTAAATTTGCTAAAGTATTATTTAAAAAAAGATTACAAATTAAATATAATGTGTGAGTACACTGATATATCTGTTTAAATTAGCTTATGTTTTTGTTTACTTTTGTATTGATTCCCAGTGATTATTAAATATTAAGTAAAAAGTCAGTTACAAAGGGAAAATAATAGGTGTAATACATGAAAAAGAAATATTTATAAATTAATGAATAAAATAGATAAGAGGGAATAAAAAGGGAAATTAATACAAAAGTAAGTAACATAACATAATTTAAAAGTAAGCTACCTAAGTAATATAAAATTTAAGACTAAAAACAGGAAATAACAATTTATGTTACATTAAATAAATAAATGACCACATCTATTTTCAGTATTACTTTTTTAATGTGTTTTGTAGCATGCTTACATGGCTGTTGAGTCCTGTAGCTTTCTCTTTGATTTTTACATTTTGACAGTTTGGTATCTCCATAGACCTGAATCCAGTATCCCCCCTCTGCACCGGGCCTCCAGTCTGCATTTAAAATGCTCCATGGCAGGACTTAAGAACTTGATTGATGCCATGAATCCGATTACTCTACAAATTTTGTCATGTAGTCCAAGTATGTTCCGGAACAAAGTTCTCTGTTGTGAAATCACACATTGTGTGCAATGTTTAGCTTCAATCAATAAACTTAACATAGAAAATTTAAAGAACTATGATTGAAGTTACTTTTTGAAAACAAAAAATCTCAAGTTTTGTTGAGCTAAAGACAAGCTTGCTTAACAGATTGAGTTTTATACCAGTTTTCACAGGGGAAAAACGAGGGGGAAAAAGTTCTGAAAATCTTTTTGTAATATAAAACTGCAATTCGATGTAAACTGGATAAACAGCATCTGCAGAGGAAAATTGTGAACTACAACTGTAAACTCAAGAAATCCTCTGAAAGGACCTGGCCCCCTGGAAATATCTTAAAATTGAATTTTTTAATATTTATCTTTAATGTCTTACCTTAGAACAAATAATTAGAATCAATAATAATAAGTTACTTCAATATGTTATTTGGATTCATTCAGAGAAAACTAAGATGAGCAGGAAATAAGAAGACCTGAACTCAGCCAAAAATCAGACTGATCAATATGTTGATCCTCTTTCAGTTTTAGCGCTCAGAAACTCTGTTTATTACAACTGTGGAATGTAGAGTGCATTTTCTAGATTATACCATGGTCACTTTCCAATAAAATTTTTAAAAAAATGGAAGTTGCCCATTAACTTGTTTTGTTTTCAAACATATTTCCTGTACCTCAGAATTACTGCCAGTGCTTGCATTACTTGGCATATCTGGCTATCCAGAAAGGAAAATATTTCACAAGGCTGTGTTAAAATCCTTGACTAATAAAAAACAATCAATTTGAGGGATTAACCCTTCTCCACAATCTGTGCAGTTTGATCACGTTTGATTGACAATGGCCCTCCAAAATGAGTTAGCACCACCTCAGCTGTCATCACATTTTTTTCTTAATGTTGCCAGATCCTAGTTTGGGACATGGATTTATAATAATAAGTTGATTCTGGACTTAACAATGCTGACCATTCACTTAAATTACATTGCTCGATGAGCTCATTACGCAAACAGTTTTCCGACTAATTAGGTTCTGACTCAGGGTTCCTTTCATTCATAAGTGTTCCTTCCACTCCCACAAACTTTAGGATATTCTACACCTTTAAACCACTTATCTAGAAGTTTTCAAATAGAACACCTTCCACATTTAAAAATTCAAAATAAAAACAGAAAGCATTGACTACAGTTTAAGTGTACTTGTAAGGGTCTCTTTTATACTGCAGTTCTGAGGAAAAATGCTCCCGGCACTCATTGGCAGCATATTGGCTGTATTCATCTCTTTTAATATATTCATTGTTTGGGGGCACAGCAGATGTTACACACCAGCATCTGACTCAGTGCTGCCTATGTCAACTCAGTGCAAAAAGCACAAACAGAAGTAAATATCCAATGTTAAAGAATCACTTTTCTGACTTTTGTCTGACTCTGGTCAGACAGAGTTTTAAGTGGCCAAGGTACAAAACACTGATCACACCGATCCTGTTGATCCTAATCCTGCAACTGCAGTTGGAGCTCTGTTTCACAGATGACTTCATTTGTCAGTGAGGTTTCAGTCCTTAGTAAGACATGATGGAACTAACATGTTTGGATTACAGGGCAAAAGGTGGACATCACTTCTGACTAAAAGAAAAAGACAAGTCAGGTTGAGTGAAACTGACAAACTAACTCCTGCCACAGATTCCAGATATGTATGCTGATATGCTCAAATGCTGAGCTTTCTCCTATGTTAGCTGAACTCTCCTACAGTATGTACAGGTTGTGTATATAGCACATGCAGGTCCAGTCATCATGTACGTGCATGTGTATGGCAGATGGCTGAAGGGGTTGATTTTGCAGTTAGGACTGTTTGTCGACTCGCATTTATTGCAAAACAGTGAAAGTAAAACTCACTATTTTACTTCATGATTTTTGAATTCAGAAGCCAAATGTTTGTTCATTTAAGTCCATTTGCTTGTTTATGCTGCTTTCCTCTAAACAGAACCAGCTCCTGCTCAGTCAGCCGTCTTTGTAATTTGTCTCTTTTTGTTTTTGGTGCCATATTTGGAAAAAAAAATATTGATGATAATAGCTCTTGCTGTATTTTTTTTAAAGTATTTCTGTTTAATATTGCAGATATCTCTGAGGAGTTTTCTAATTCTGTGTACATAATGCAATTTTGTGTTGTGTTTAAGAGATAAATTACTATATAACAGTGCTGTTTAAAGAGCCATTTCACATATTCTTCCCACACTACTTGCTGAATTTCCCCTGGTTCAGTTCTCTCAGAAACAATAAAGACAGATAATTTGAAACTGTACACGTAGAAGGAGCACTCTACACCTCCGGTGGGTCTGTACTGTAAATTTATGTTTATGAAACAATAAGCTCTTTTACAATGGGAACAGATTTGTACATTAATGTCCCGTGATGTAAATAAACATTTTAAAAGTATGTTTAAAGTTTTAAGTTTTTGTTTCTGATCATTGCACTAGTAAGAAAATAAATTTGTTGCCATTAAATATGCCATCAAGGTAATCAGTGAGTTGCTGATACAGATGGGCCTCTACTGTGTTTTCATTAACCAGGGCATTTTTCAAACATGGCCAACATGTTGTCAACAGACTCATCCATCAGTTGATCCAGTTAATTCTCATCCAGCCTAGCTGATTCTAGAAACACAGCTGTTCAGATGTTCATCTTGGATGACATTATCTTGAAAAACTGCTCTCATTAAAATAAAGGCAACCAAAGCCTCTGAGTGACTAATAATTGGCTGATAAAGTATTATGATGTGTTACGATAAGGCTGGACTATAGCTAAGCAAAGTAAAAAGCACCTCTGGCCTGGCTGACAATTAATTCTGTGTTTAGTAATATGAAAATTGAATGTCCAATAACAGTGAAACAGTGAGGACAGTAAGGTGACTGCATGTTTTAGCTAATCCTAAGCCTCTGTCTTTTAGAAGGGCTCATTGTCAGAGTCTGTTTTTAATAGTTTAATAATTTCAGTTTATATGCTTTAATGCTTTAACTCAACTACTCAGCAGTTCAATTAGGACTTAATAATGGGCTTAAAAATATTCTATGACATGAAATCCTGCCAAAATCATGCATTAAGAAGATTAAAACTTTAAAGATTGAATTTAATGATTAATGAACTTTGGTCAATTGATTGTAATTTGCCTTAACCTGAAATGAACTCAGCTGTACTAAATTTAATTGTTTTATTCTAACTGTGTACAATTAATACTTACGATATACATTTTTATATTTGATGATTTGATTAACTTGTTGATTTCTCAATAACTGAAGTATATTCATTTAAAATCATAATAACTGAAAGTCAGCCGGTCTTTATTGGTACCAGAAAGGATATTGGACAAGATCCCTTCAGAGAAATTCAAATGATAAAGCAGCTGAGAAATCATTAAGGGGTTAGAAAATTGATCAAGAACTATCCGAATGAACTACATAAAAAATCCAAATCAGAAGTTCAAGAAATTCAAGGGGTGACATTTCATTTTCAAGCAAAAGAATCTGGTGATCAGAGGAGGATTAAGAGAAAATTCATGTCTCCAAAATCGAGCATCTTTCATCAAAAACACAATTACCATCTCCACCATCTACAACCAGCTGAGCAACTCCACCTGCTGATTAAGATGGAGAGAGGTGTCATTTGTCAGTGTTCTATTATCAAAATCAATGATGAAGCGGCAAACTCATTTGTTTAATATTGCTGATGATTGTAGCCTCATTCTGTTAACATATAAGAGATGGTTTACAAATCCTGACAATACATGTATTGCTAAGTTGCTGTATTAGCTCCCAAGACCACTAGATGGAGGCAACAGTATTTATTTAAGAGGCGTAAATAAATACAGAGGTGGATACACTTTCCAATGAGGTGCAAATATTTTTTTTTCAAATCAAAAATCTGTAATGGTTTTTGCATTTTAAAAGCTTAATAATTTGTTTTGAAGAAGATGATACAGCTGACATTGTTTATCTATGACCCATCAGCTCCACAATGCAACAAACTGAGTCACAAACAGAGAAGATGCTAGGAAAACAATATATCTGTTTTCAGATAGGCATTTCTCCTCAGCTACCTATTTTTCTTTTTTTATTAGTTTTTTTTCTGACTGGATAGAAATCCATAAATAGAGCTATGTAACTGTAACACTGGGATGTGCCATGGAGTGTGTGCAACTACAGACCCCTTTTGTTAAAAGGGAAAGGTCTCATTTCAGCAGCAGCTGTTGTTGGAGAGGAGAAAGTTTCTCACAAGCTTTCCCTCAGAAGGTTCTCCCAACTTGTCTGGAGATTTAACCTGATGCAAGTTTATAGGTGTGTGGGGCTACTCTGAGAGACCTAATGTGCAATATGTACTCATGTGTCAGCAGGAGTGATGTATTCAGGCAGCCGTGAAGACACAGATGCACTTAAGCACTCAGTGTCATCATAGGAGAGACAGACACTGGCTGTAAATGTGTAGAAATGCTTGTCTCACAATGTCACTAATTCAGCATCACCACCGTGTCACATAGCGTCTCTGATTAAACCTGACACCAATTACCCTGTGTTATGGAGCTCTGTTGGGCTAACAACCACACACCCCCTTATTTAAATGACAGAGTGTATTCTCAGTGTTAGCGCGATGGCACTGGACATAAGTCAGCCTCTGTCTCCTGACAACACTGCTGTTCCTTAGCAGGAAAATCTGCTGTTTCACAGCTACAGAGCCTTTAAGATGTGAGAACTGAAACCTTTTTAACGATGCACCATGGATACTTAAATAATCCAGAATGCACCAATGACTCATCGTTCCAACCTGTAAAACACCAGTGCACTGGGTTGAATTAAAGGTGGATTCGAGTGCTCAAAAAACCTGCACTACCTTTTAGATAATTTTTTTAAAGCAAATATGTGTAAAACATTATGTGCTTATAGTGTCCCTGCAGTTAAAAGTTAGTACAAATTAGGTTATTTTTTAATGTTGCCAGCATTTTCTAACTTTCTAGCCTCCTGTTTACTGGTTTGTCTGACTCCCCCTTACAGAGTACAGTAGTTTGATCCAAGAGAGCTGCTACTGCTCTAAAAGGTCCAGAGTGTAGGATTTAGCAACATTTTGCAATGAAGTTGCAGAGTGAGCCCGACTGAATATCCTGTCTCTACCCTCCCTGTACAAGTATGTAGTAGAACCTACAGTGTCCCTCTTTAGAGTGTTTGCTTTATCCATTCTGGACTACAGTACAAACATGGCAGTGTAACATGACATTCTCTTAAAAAATGGACCTGTTTCCTCTGTAGATATAAATGGCAATTCTTTTTTTTTATGTTATTATACACTAATGAAAACATACTCAAGAATATCTTGTTCCATTTAATAAATACTAGACCTGTGATCCACACAGTCATTTTAAAATGTCTAAATGTCTTTGCTTTCATTTCATGTTTAATTTGTCAGACAGATGTTTTAGCAATATGAACATATGTATTACTAAGGTAAATAAAGAAAGAAGAAAGTTTAATCAGACTTTATTCATGAATATAATTTGGTATTATGAATGCTTGTTCTTACTTATTACTATGAGTTCATTTCTTATGTAACTCACAGTGTACATTTTAGGCTTGATTTAGATTTCTTAAATCTGAGTTAAGTTATAATTACACAATAGCTTACAACAGGCTGTAGTATGCTCTTACAGCTAAGAGGGGGGTGTTATTTGTCTCATTGGAAGTGAAATAGGTCAAAATAGGTTCTTCTGGCATTCTGTACATAGTATAAGGGAGATCCCATGAAAGATACATGCTTAAAGACTTAATTTAGCCTGCTTCTGTGTTTGCCTAGCCTAGCCTAGCTTACCGGTTATCACCTCAGTTGACCCAACCTCAATAAGTTATGTTAAACTAATCAATGAAGTTACAAAAATCACAAACTCACATGTAATTACATAAGGTAAAATGACTTGTGTTCAGTCCCTTAAACCTGCATTCTTTACACTGATCAAACATTTTTGATCAACAGCCTGTAAGGAACAGTGTTACTTACACTTGCAATACACAACATTTTAGCAGCAATTACAGTACATATGTTGTCACGAGCTTGTTATTGCCAGCTGGATCTCACTGCAGATAGAGACACAGAAACAACAGGTAAGTTGAAACAAAAGCAGTTTATTTAACAAAAGAAGAACTGCCTTGTCTCTGAGTTTCTGGGGGAGGCAGGGGCCTGGCTGGGCTCCGGGTTCTGGGGGAAATGGGAAGTCTGGATTCTTCAAAGCAAGGGTATTCTGAGTTGCAGGGTTTCTTTGTGATGCAACAAATTTCCAAGACCATGTTCAGGTGAGTGGTAGAGTTCGTTGCAGGTTTCCAGGAGGAGCAGGATGGAGCCCTGGACAAACAGTTATGGCTGGAGGTGAGCAGACAACAGGATTCCAGGGATCTACACACAGAGAATCTTGGTAATAACTAAACCAAAGCAACAAGAGCATAAACAAAAGAGGAGCCTGACAGTGTACCATTGGTGGGTAACGGACAATCTGGCAGCAAGTGGAGGAATGAGCCGGTCCTTTTGTCCTGTAGCAGTGTGGGTGGCTTGACTGCATGATCAGCATCAGGTGAGTGATGAACAGCAGGTGTGTGGATGAGCAGTGCACCAAAACTCAACGACTCCTCCCTACTCCAGGCAGACAGCACACACACAGACAGGGAGAGGTAAAACAAACAGATGAAAAAAACAAGGGGGGAAACACTGAGCCTGAACAACAGATCTGAGGCCATATTTAACAAATACACTAATCAATGTTTGTATAAAACTTGCACAAACTGTGATAATAGTAACCAAAAAAAAACAACACATGAAATATCCATGACATGTAAAGTCAGTAAAACACATAGTTGCGGTTATTAGCAGTCATTTATGTTGTTGTGTCTCATTCACCAGGCAACAAAGAACTGCATTCCTTAAAACTGAAGGAGATAAATCAACATGAAAGTTTTGACAAAGGGCCCAAATCATTCTATGCAACAGATTCATTCTCAAGGTCACTTTCATCAGTCTGTCTGGGACTTCTGCCTCCTTAAAAACCAGCATCAGAAATCAGTTTTTTACATAAATGGAGATTATGGAAATACCTGCTTCGTTTCATCAAATGATTATACTGACTTTACATTCATTTAACCTGTGAACCTTTCACATGTATGTTAGTTACCTTTGTACATTTCATTGTTTTTCCTTTTAAAATATATTTTTCTTTCTTTTTTTATTTTTCTGTTCTGCACTAGGCTTATACACTGCTGTTATTCCTTTGTAATGGTAATGTAGCCAACTGACTAACTCAGTGGAAAAGCTGAGTAATGTTCCTGAATTGTGCTGCAAATTTCGGCTACAGGGACTGGAGTGTTTACATCCTCTGATACCCAGTAATTACTACATCAGGGTTCATTTGTCTGGGGGCACCGCTGGAAACTGAGCAGATGAAAGATTGAAGCAGTAAAGAATCGGCGAGTGTATCTGTGAGTGTGAATGTGTATGCGTATGCACACGATTTTGTGTGTGTGTGTGGGTGTGTGGGTGTGTGGGTGTGTGGGTGTGAGTGTGAGTGTGAGTGTGTGATAGAGAGAGAGA
>JAUZTA010000016.1:17193205-17203794 GCA_034780835.1 Ctenochaetus striatus | reverse complement strand
AGCAATTTTCACTGTCTCCCACAATTTCATCGCAACAAATACGCTTAAAACATCGCAACTTACATCGCAATTTTTTTTAGAAAAGCTGCTGCATCCATATGTACCACTACTGTAGTATCCTTAAGGCAAGACGCCAAATAGGGGTGGTAGCCAAGCAGGTGCTTTAAATTCCCAGTGAGGAATCAGTATTACTAGAAGAACACTGAGGGTTAAGCCTGCACAAGAATGAACAGGTTTTCGATAGTGAAAATAGAGATCCAACAGCTACAGATGCTAATGCACAGTCAGCTGTTCCATCTGACTCAATGCAAAACTAGGTGAAATGAAACGCTTTGGGGACACTGACTGCTGCAGTGCCGGGCCTGTGCCCTCGACAGTGACGCCTTTGGATACCCACTGAGGAGCCAGAGGGAGCTATTACAGCCATCAATCAGATTGACTGGGCTGAAGCGGCAGCAAGGACACACTGAGGCAGCTACTGCACACTCTCAGTTTTTTTTTAAAGAAAAAAGGCAATCGTCAGCTGCCACCAGGTAACCAGTGCTGGCTATGGCATGGCTGCACCAGTTGCTCCAGGTCACAAAGTATTACTAGTCTGCTCTCTCATATAAAACAATCAGCACATTTACATGTTACATAAAGCTATGGTTATAGCTTGTTCAGGCCATTTTATTGGACTACTGTTCTGTCCCAGTATAAATATGCCGGAGTAGAATCAATTTTTCGATGGAGGCATGTCTGACTCAGCTACGGTTGTGGTGATGTGCCACCTTTCAGCTTGTTACTATTGGACCCTTTTCCAGTTGACCTGTTACATCACGTGTCACATGTTTAACTGACACAGCATAAACTGTGTCTCCGGGTCTGTCCAAAAATGTCTCTAACTGTGTTGTTTAGGTGTGTTAGTCCCACTCAGTAATGAGAATGGACAGACTGGTTAATGACCACTACCTGCCACACAAATCTGTTTATTTATTTGGTTCCTACATGAGGCCCAGTTTTCCTTTATGTACACTGAGGACTTTGAGTTATTGCATTTACATCTGCTGAGTGTAATGGGTTCCACTGCATCTCATCCTCACACTGATTCTATTTCCATGTTTAAATCACCTGTCTCAACAGAACTGAATTGGTTGGTGTCTTTTTTAGGGGATGTAAACAACCTTGTGGCTTGCATGGCTAAGGAATAATTATATTAAAAGGACAAAACATTGCCAATATAGTGTAGTAAAATCAGAAGTGTTCATCATTTTTATGGCACAATTATCTCTCACCTTATGCTCCTTAGAGGAGAAAATTTGCTTTTTAAGAGGATGTCTTTGTCATTTCTAACACAAGTAGGAATGTTAGCCTGATTAGAGTGCTAAATATTAATGTCTGACAACTTTCAATTGAAAATAAAAATGTTTTATTTATTTAATTTTTAATTTATTAATTACCATTTGTAATATATTAACATATCATTTTGACTCTGTATCTCAAATGTTGAGACAGGATGCCATTATGACTTGGTATCTTAAAAAAACAAACAAGAAGTTAGGTAGTATCTTGAGATACTAGTGTATCCTGTCATGAGAAACCCAATATCATATGAAGTTAAAAAACACACTTATTTTTGAGATACCAATTCACTCTAAGTCACCAAATAGAATTTTGAGATATTATTTATTAACACAGAATCGTTTTGATTTGGTGTCTCTTAATTAAAACTTTTTAGCCATCAAAATGAAAGGATGAAGTTAATGATGAATGGGGTTTTAAAAGAACAGTACAACTGCAAAACTTGTATCGGCACCTTGTTATTATAGTTTAGTTTATAACTTGTGCCTATTATCACTTTAATCTGTGTTAAATGTGATTCTGAGGAGATTTTCACTCCTGTCCTGGTTCATCCTACTCTTTAGACACTTTTTGTGATGTTTCACAGTGAGAGAACGTGAGTTTTTGGTTTGATGGAAGGCCACTTCAGAGACTCTTCTGACCCCAGTCTGCTTTCTGGTCTCAAACTAGAAACCAGTAACAGGTTTAAGAGTGTGACCAGGGCCATGTGCAGCCACAGTCTCTTTAGATCTCAGGCTGTTGGATTTTAGAAACGCATAGCACAATGTTAGAGAAGGTGTTTTGTTTATCACATCAAACTATGCAACAGGCACTAGCATATTAACCATATGTTCTCCATGTCTCTTGGCTGTTTTTATTCTCTCCTTATACATTGTGAAATATGTAAATAAACGTCACTTCTGATAAAAATCTGACAAAGACTAATTGATTTGCTGAAAGTTTTTTGTTTACAGTGTTATGTTGTTGAATGAATGGACTGTATGTTGTAATCACATTCTCAAAACACCCCTTTCACTGCCTTAAAAACAGTTGGCTGTATTGTATTGAGAGGTAGGCAGACACCCCCCCCCCGCCCCCCATATTTCTGCAGGGAAAGTAACAGTATCATTCCTTGTCAGCTGATGTATAACATCTCCCATCAGTCTACTGAAATCTATGAAGTAACTTTTCAAATACTAGTCGATACCTGAAGAAATCCTTTGATAGGATTATCAATACTTTGCTGATATTTAGTCTGACACTTCAGTATTAAAACCTACAGCACAGCATTAACACTGTGTAAACATTTTTATACACAATGTGATATTAAAAGTTACACAAATTAAGTTGTATTTTTGAAGAAAATATTCCACAGAAAACATTCTAAGCATAATGGTGTGTCACAAGAAAAAGTAGAGGCTTGGTAAAGGCTCATTAGTTGTGTTGTCTCCAATCTGGTTGCAGATATATCAGATATGTCTTTAGAGAATCAGAGAAGACAGGTTTTCGAGCAGTCTTTCACGTGGAGTTTAAGAGAACGCATGCCTCTGTGGATGATACCAAACAGGCACATAGATTTACTGAGCATTATTTTCTAGTTTTTTCTTTCATACTATTCCCAAACATCATATGTGAACATTTATAATCTGATGTGCTCATTACATCAATAATAGCTGGGGCACAAATATGATTTCTATATACTATTCATACTTCTATAAACAAACCTCATTTGTGAACAAAAATATACATGCATGACCTAGAAAACCTCTGGAATAAAGAATATATCAAGTGGGTTAATGTGAAATAATGCTAAAAAAAGAAGAAACATGCAGTAGAGGAGCTCCAATAATTCTTTATTTCCAACAATATCAAATCTTGCACAAGTTCTTTGTTACTGACAAGCTAAAAAGCAGGTGAAGAAGAACAATCAAGACATCTTGTCATGGCTGCTGTCACTGAACCCCTGGAGGTTAATGAAGAAAAAATAAACACACATTCACATCTTGACACCAATTATGCAAAGAGTAAATCAAACACACAGAAAGGCCCAACACTCCTGACCGCTGGGATCAGGACACAAATACAACACACAAACACACTGGGACCAAGAGACTGCTACACTCTTACAGATAAACACACACAATATCACATGTGACTTTCTTCTCATGCGAAGACAATCATGACAAGATCTCTGCAAGAAAACTAGCCATTAATATGCATTCATGTGCTGTCGGGATTATTTTACTTTTACCACCTGATGTTGTTTGGTCTCCCTGTTGGTACCACACAGACCGCGATGGCTGCCATTAACGCTCAGGGCTCTTTTTTTAAAAAAAAATTTGCCTTAAAGTGATGTATGGAGTTCTGACGGGAATACACCAAGCCAACTGCCTAATGTAAACTGTCTCAACACAGCTGGAAATGATCAAAAACTTGTACATTTAATTGAGAAATTAAGCACCATGTCAAATCTAAATCCAATATAAATAAATAAATAAATAAAAGTTCTAATTTTATTTTAGTGTGCAGCTGTAGATCTAACATTTTTTGGCTGATTAAATGCTTTCATAAACTGAGAACTTAAAAACTCAGAACACCTTCCATGATATACAGATTTGGCTTAGCAGGTGTTATTTTTATTAATACATGTGTATATTGTAATACATGCGTAACCTCAACCTTTTCTTTTTGAGCAAGAAAACTGACTTCTGTCAGTTATTAATACATGAACATACTATCATTCTTTTGGCTGCAGCTGTCAGTTGTTTCAATGGCTTTGTACTCTTATTTGCTCACGGCCTTTTCACAGAGTAATGCGCTACCTAAAACTCAATGGTAGCAACAACCAAGTTTGTTTATAGAGGTACACATACTGACTCAGTGGCCTTGTGCAGGCATCAATTTGTGGGTTCACAACAGAACAACTTCAAATGACCCAATTGTAGCTAGTCAAAACTGAATTCCAAGGGGCACATCGTTTACTGATGCTGAACATTTGCCCAAATCTTCAGCCATCCCTATATAACTCTATACATTATACTCCCCACAAACCAGGAACGAGAGACAGCTAACTACATTTCCTTCTTGTATGATGAATGACAAACAAAAAAAAGTAAGATCTCCAAGTGACTCAGCAGATGCTGAAATGATATGAAGAAAACACTGTATCTATCGAGAATAAGCGCTTTATGTGAAATACAGCTTAACATCACAAAGGATCCTCCAAAATGTTTAACTTTGTGGTCATTTACTGAATGAGATGGATGACAGGACAGCTCCTCAGAATTCAGGCCAAAATGTTACTAAAACAACAAAATAAAAGAGCTCCTTGTAGCTGATCTAAAGAGAAATCAAGTTTAACTTCAGTGATGCAGTTGATAATCTGGTTAGGTTGATTTAAGTCTGGCAATCTCAACACTCACAAAAAGCTAGTACTGATATCTTACTGAAATGTAAGATAAGAGGGAAATGCTCAACCACACTGTGATGAATGAAGAACTCAATCAATGAAAAGAACTCAATCATAACACGTACAGATACAGGAAATGGAAAGCATTACACTGACAGGATATGAGGCACCAAAAGCTAATTACAGTGAGCATGCAGAGACACAGAAATACCAAAACAGCTTTAGTTCAGTTCAAGCACACACACACACACACACACACACACACACACATCCACCCATACACACATACACACCCTCTTTCTTGGCCTAGGTGCTACGATATTAAAGGCTGAGGGCGTACAGTGTGTTCTTCTGTGTTATGCCAGCTGGCAAGAAATTGTAAAGGGGGTGTGAGAGACATGGGGTCCATGTCTTCATCCCGACACACTGCAGAAGAATTGACCGTGCTTGTTTGCCAGGCCCAAGGGTGCTAAGTCCATCTTCGAAAAGGGAATTAGCCATTAACACCATCCTTTACAGCCAAAGTTCTGCCTTTATTGTCACTGGATCAATGACATTCAACTCGGAGTTTTGTCCTAAAATATTCATCCCTTCACCTTCTGGTATTTGTTTTCAGTTTCACAAACCAAATCATGTTTATCGCAACAAATAATTAATTACAAACATGCTGCTCAGTTCCAGCCTGATCTTCTTTTGCAGTCTGTTCTGGTCATTACACCCTTATGACCAAGGTTAAGAGCCGTATCACAAATATGTCTTTGTCCAGGATTCAAGCAAAGAAACAAGTTTCCACTTCCAAATTAGTTTGTCCCATCCCTCCTCATCATCCTCAGTCCCATCAGCTGGCAGGTCAAAGTTCAAAGGCAGGGAAACAGGAAGCTTCAGGGTCTGCTATCTCTGACAGGTAGTAGATGGCCCCCGCCATACCTGAGAGGAGGAACATATCCATTAGTGTCGCATATAGATTTCCCTGTCATTAGTCTAGTTACAAGTTTTGAGTTTGGTCTACTCTCTTCAAGCGCTGAAGACATTATGCAGGGTGAAAACATTTTTTCCACTTACTTCCTTATGTTGCTTAAATTTGCAATTAACACTAACTAACTGTTCCTATAACTTTAGTCTGTTCACACAGTCACACGGGACACTTACCACTTTATAAAACTATGTGTAATTCAAACTTAGCCTAAGTAAACTTTAAGGTTTTAATGAAGTGAAAACGTGTATATAGTTAAGTTTTAACAGGATCACCGGCAGTAAGACATACTGTGTTGTGTAACTTTGACAATGCAAGTTCCAAAAAGTTTGGCTGCTGTATAAAATGAGAGTAAAACAATTCACATAGAGAGGTTAGGGGTTCTGACTGCACTCTGTTTGTTAATGACAGCAGCCCAGTTTTTTGGAATTAGGGTTGTGGTTGCCTTGCTCCAGAATTGGTTTAACAAGTAAAAATACAAAAGATGACACTAACAGTAATGTGTAAAAATATCTAGAAAAAGATAAAGTAGAACAGAGTTACAATTTAAGTTAATCAATTAACAATATGATTTAACAATACATTCTTGGCTCAGTGTGCTGGGAGTGCATGGAGGTCTTTTTATTTACTGAACATAAATGCATGGGCATGTGTACTGCAGTGTGACACAGAAGCACATCTTTACCAACACACATTTTGGTGCAGTCAGGTTCATGTTGAGCCAGGAAAATAACAGCATGAAAACAGTCTCCTGAGTCTGAATGTGTCGATGTCATTCTGGACTGCAGAAAGTTCAGTGTAAGTTAAGGACATCGACCAATGATGAAATTCATGACGGAATGCATGTCCCATGGATGTGCATGTTGTGTAATAGAGACTGTAACAAGAACACAATTTGTGTTTAAAGAGGAGGCTGGTGTGTTGGAGGAAGCTGTGGGAGCAAATGTGAAGGCGTGAAGCAGCCATGTAGTGTGACATTAAAAAGTCTGCATCAACACAATCGAATGTTACTAGTCAGCTTGAGGCAAAGCAACAAGTGAAAAATCCATTTTCAAGTCAATTTAATTTACATAGTACATAGCGCTAAATCACAACAGAAGTTGTCTAAGAGATTTAGCATATAGAGTAGGTTGAGAACACACTCTGTAATTGTTTTTGTTGGTACCCAACAATGAAAGCAATTCCCACATCAGTGAGGACTTGGTGAGAGTGGAAAAACTTTCTTTTTACAGGCAGAAACCTCGAACAGAACCTGGCATTTTCTGCTCAATCCGACAAGACGGTTCAGCTCATTAATAAACATTTAAGTCTTACTGCTTAGAAAGACATGAATCCATTTGAAAACGAACAATTAAATATTATTGTATTTCCATTAGCCTGCAGTTTACAGGTCCTGATTAGACCACCTGCCTCTGTGCAATCAATATGATATTTCTACTTGAAGAAGCTTTTCTGCTGCTTTATGCTGCCATCTGTGTTCCTTAGTTCGTTCATTACAGCTCTGTGAAAGGCCACCAGTGCTGCTTAATGAGGCAGTTACACAGGACACTTTATAATTGGCCTTTGATGGAAGAAAATGTAGCAGCAACAGATGTTGGCAGCATAAATTATGCCCATGTTATTACATTGATTCCAATAATGTGTCTGAAAGGGAGAAAGTTTTAAAGAAGTTTTATGGTTAACCTGATGGAAGCTGAATAAGGAAAATGTGATACCTTCAAAAAGAGAGTAGGGTCTGTCTGGGATGCGACAGCCATGAGTTCCGTAGGCCAAACACCACTCAGCGAACTGGGGGAGGGTTACAAAAGACAAAGACAAAAAACTGAAGTGTTGGAAAGCATTCATGCAACACATATCTGTTGTTATATGCTGGAAAATAAGCACACATCCATCATTTCCCCCGTTGTTTTAAAGTGAATCTGATCTGATCATGGTGGAGAGGAGAAATTAAACATTCCATTAGTTTGTGTGAAGGTTGTTGGAAGTAGGCTGACTCCTGTTCTTACCTTGCAAACACGGTAAAGATATTTCTTCTCCTTGGTGAGCTTGTAAAGGGACAGGAAGGCGTAGCCATTGCCGGCGGTGCCATGACAGATACCGTAACCTTTTCTGAGCAGGCCCCGATGCCAGATCACCTCAGCACATTCTGCAGCCTCCTTCAGGTACTTCTCCTCCTTAAACACCTGGCAGGGCACACATGAAGCTATATGTATATTCAACCAGAGACAAAGGAGGAGCTGAAGACAACCACAGTTGGTCGTCACATGTGTGCACTTTTAAATTCTGAAGAGTTAGAGTTAATAGTAGCATTCTGAAAATTCAGAATTATGTGAAAAAACGCAACATTGCTGTTATCACCTTTAGTATTACTGCCTACTTTAGATGATTCAGTTACCTGTTCTGCAAAAAGCAATGTTTACTTAATACTGGGGCATGAAGCATGTCTCAGCCTCAACAATGAGGGGTATTTTGGAATTAAACCCTGAATTTGCACAAAACATCAGCTATAAAACATCATCTTCAACTGTAAACAACCAGTATGAGCCAAAAATCCTTGCACCATTTAAGCCTTACAGTTTACAAAACCGTTTTACCTCTTTCCCCAGAGAGAACAGATAAGATTTGAGTGCACATAAAGACTAGATGTTCCCACATGCTCAGACCTCATTAGTGGGTAATATATCTAATCCAGAGCTGACAGATGCCCTGTCAGATATGTATGAAGCTGAGAAGACAAGCAGACACAGTGTGAGCAAAGTTTGCCTGATTAGTTGTGATTATAAAAACCATCCTTCCACAGCAGTGTGAGGTCCCTACTGGCTTCAAACAGGAAGCAGTGCTTTAAAAGAAAAAAGCCTGTATTCATGAAGCTGTAACAGAGAGAACTGACAGGCGACAAACTGGCCCAAAGTCCAGTATTTTGGTTTGACATGAAATCAAATCAATTAAATCAGTCATTTAAAAAATAATGAGTGACAGTTTATGACCTGCTGCTGGTGAAAGCCATGGTCACCGGCTACAAATGACAAGCTGCTAGAATGCGAGATAAGAAATAATGATCCGTTTCGACCAGAACTTAATGAATTTTGCCAACCCATGTGTCAAAACAGAGTTGCAGCTTTTTGGTTCTGTCAAACAGCAAGTTCTGGCAAGTAACAGCGGCTAACTACAGCGTGTGTCTGCTGGTGTGTCTGTCCTCTGTCTTCATTGGGCGTGTCAGTGTGTCCTCTGTGTTTCTGTGATCAGACATTCACAGTAAGCCACAGCAGCAAGCTGGAGAAAGGGCAACCAATCTTGGCGATGACTTGATTGTAAAAACAATCTGCAGTTAAATTGACAAAGAATATAATTGAAGGTTGTTGCTCTACCCTGCTCCTGTCAGTATAATCAATTCTACAGCACACATAAGAATAACCTCTCTGAACCGTTAATACTGGAACAGGGCTTCTTTTAAAAATACTTCATTGTGTTTATGTCAGCCAATCAAGGATTTTATGGCATATTTGAAGAAAGATTTTCTACAGGTTTTTGTGAAACATTGCTCACACAAGATTGAGATTAACATAGCTATGCTTGGATGGATACAGTGTGACTAGTTAAGAACTAGAACCTCAGAAATAAGATGAGAAAAATACACAATAACTTCTCTTTGGTCTGTTTCAGGTTCACCACTCTTTCATGGCACCTTAGAAGTAAGTTTAGTTATCAGATCTCTGTCATATTGATAAGCTGTTGCAAAGCAACATGCAGCCTTTTACATCTTCCCTTTACTCATCTTTACTTGTCTTGAAAACAATTACAAGATCAAACAGTTTCTTACTTCACTTAATAATAACAGATCTCCATTATTCAAAAAAAAATTGCACAAATTTGCTAATGTTTTTAAAATTAAACTAATTTTGCACTGCAAATCACTATTTGACGGATTAAAACTTATTTAATATTGTAGTATGTAGACAGCATGTAGACAGCATGTAGACAGCATGTAGACTACAGCTGCGAGAGCTGACCTGAAATGCACTGACAAAATACATGCAGTCATTGAAAAGCTCCTCCTGCCACAACAAAAGGAGGATCTGTTATTAGAAAGAAAGCGATATGCAATCATGTCTCCCATTGTGCTTTGTTCTCTGTGTGGTGCCAAAGAGTCTCTGCATTAGTGAGAGGAATGAAAATGCCAGAATAGCAGCACATTAGCTGCCAAGTGGCTCCCTAATGGGGCAAGAAAAGAAGAAATTTGCCTGCAATGCATCACTGAGTTATGTGTGTGTATGTGTGTATACACAGCCAGGCAGTTGAAAGACAGCTTGTGTTTCGTCAGGAGGGGAGTATCCATATCCAGTCATTGAACTTACTGTCATAATCTTCTCTTAAGTTCACTGACAACATAGAAATGAATAAAAAAAAGGATAAACAGGTTTCAAACACAGTGTTCAAGTAAAAATTACAACCTATTGTAATCTTGTTTTCCTCTCCCTGCTGCTAATAGTTCAAAACCTGCAAGTCCCACAACCAAAATCTGCAATTTGCCAATCAACATTTCTGTAGTTATACAGCAGGTGACAAGTACGAGAAAGGTAAACAACATGGAAATAAAAGGTAGCAAATGATAGGCTTAGTCACAGCTTGTTCTCAGTGTGTGAATGAGTGAGTGAAAAATAGCAAGTTACAGAGAAGAAACATTTTCTGCAAGCAGATTCAAATCTGTTTCACTGTTTTAAAAAGCTTTTTTTCTCATAAGTAAGAGTGTTTAGTTCTACAATTCTACAATTTCATTTAGCAGACGCTTTTGTCCAAAGCGACGTACAACACAAGCATAGTTAACAGAATCATCAAATGTTTACATCAAATGTAAACACAAGGAGCACAGATACACACACGCACAGA
>JAUZTA010000016.1:17173574-17184922 GCA_034780835.1 Ctenochaetus striatus | reverse complement strand
CGAGGCAACAAAATAGGAATCGAAGCATTTTACTACCCGAATTACCCGAATTAATCGATGAATCGTTGCAGCCCTAAGTGCCACTGTATGTTTTAGCCAATGAGTGGCAATAAAATCGCAGCACAGCAATGACAAAGACATTTCTGACAGAATTTGGGACAGTGGCTTCATTTCAGTTTGTCTACAAGCTAGTGAAAATCCAACTGATATCTTTGCTAAAAATGATCTGTTTTTGTGGGCTGAAAGTAGACCAAAACCAACAATGATCAAATAAGTAAAAGTTGAAAAAAACTAACATACAATCTCAACACGATAATGAAACCAAATTAAAACTGGGTGCTAAAATTAAATGAAACTGGAGTGTAGTAATTGTAGACAACGTCTTAAAGTCTTTTACATGAGCTATCCATTACTAATTATATGTGGTCTGGTTACTCTGAACATATTAGAGTCTGTCCTTGGTTTTGATGTCTTGTTCCTTTAGCGAGTGCAGTGAGTTGGCTTCAGCAGTACATAGACTAGCTTCTCTTCTCTGGCATGTAAAAACTGACAAATACTGTAACAAAAAATCCTGCTCTAAGAAAATCAAAGGATATGACAAATCAATTGAACTAAATAACCTATTTGATGTACCTTTCAAGAACAGCTTAGAGAGTGTCTTTGTCTCAAAACTGGAAGGAGCGCCAGTCACCAATCACCAATCACCAATCACCAATCACCAATGATCAACAGTTTTAGCTTAACGCAGCTTTTCCATATCCATTAGACCTTTTCTTATTTTCTATCATGAACACAGAGCTCACATTTTAGACTGCTTAGAATAAATTTGAATATTTTTTTTCCACAGCGAGTGTGTGTGTACTTCACCTGTGTAATAGTGCCTTCATCCACTGTGTCAGCTCCTATCTCTTTGTTTATGTACAGTAGAGCAAAAAGGTAGCCGGCTCGACCATACAGAAGCTCATCTGGCATCTCAGATTCTGGACTCAGCACCGATCGCTGCAGCTGAAGGAGTCTGACAGACACACACACACACCCTGGTGTTAGCTCAAAAATTGCTGACTGTTTAAGTTAACATGTAAAACAAAGACAAATATGGTTCAATGGATCACAACACTGAGTTTCCCACTCACAGAGTGTACTTGGGCAGCTCCCAACAGAATAAATCTAAAAAATATTCCACATTTTTCTGATTAAAAAATCCCTTGTGAGGGACCAAAAATAAATAAATCATACTAACAACAATAGTGTATGTATCAAAGCTGTAGAGTGATCAAGATTCTTTGTGTTCACAGTGAGGCTACTATGAACAATTTGCATTACAGAAAATAATGAATTTTGAATGACATTGCTCTTCTACGTATTTTGCAGTTAAAGATCAAGTGTACACAACCTAGTGGCATCGATTGGTGAGGCTGCAGACTGCAAAGAAATGAACAGCATCCACATCCCATCCACACCAGCACCCAGAGTTCCCCCACTCACCTGGACAGACAGTCTTGGCTGTCTGCAGTGTTGTTCAGTTTGTGGTGGACCACTGCACCAACTGCAAGGGGCCCCGCATCACCACATAGGAACGTTACTTTTCGGCCATTCAGGCTTCTCATGGTCCTCTTTACATAGTCAAGTGCCCTCTGCAGGTGGGAGGCCTCATGGGACACCCGGTGCAGCTGGAGGTACAGCAAAGCAATGCCTAAAGTGTAGAAAATAAATTGGATTTCAGTCATGGGTTGAATCTGATGTGGGAATGTTATGTCAGTTTTAAAGTGCCGCTGACAGACCTGTCCAGCCAGTGTAAGTGGAGAAGTCATGGGGGTCGGCCGTCTTCAGGCCCTCTTCCATCTGCTGGAGGAGATCTTTAATCTTATTCTGGACCTTCTTCTGGAAGGCTGCGCTCACCTGATGAAAAGAGAGAAAACATTTTTCAGCCCCAAGCAGCCTCTCAAAGAAAGGAAATAATTGCTTTGTTCTTAGTCATGATATGACAAGATAGGACTTGAGGTTTTTAAAATTGCATGATTGTTTGTTTAGTCCAGCAGAACAATTCAGAACTTCAGTCACTTCATGCATCTTAAGTTGATCAGAAAGCTATCAGATCTGAAAAGTGTACAGTAAATGCATCAAAGGAGCATTAATGATGGATTGAAATGGAACTGCTCAAACCATCTCAGCATAGGTCATTCTTTGAGGCAAGGAAATTCTTTGTTATTTCATAACACTGGGTTGCAAAATGAAACGTAAATTGTGTCTTAAATCTTAGCTGGATTAAATCCAGATATGTGACCCTTGGATTAAGTAAAATTAGGGTCTGAACCTTAAACATTACATTATGTAAACATTACGTTCCTGTCTTTTTTACCACCAATTAGATGCCAGAAAGCCCAACTGATGTGTGTATGTGTAATATATACAGTGCGTCACATATTAACAGTTTCTAAAGGAGTGTTTGACCCATTTACAGACATAAGACACTTGTTAACTATAACAAAAAATGTTACAAAAAACAACAAATAGAACAAACTGCTCTAATGTTTCTCTTATATTTATATTTTATCTTTACACATACACGCACACACGCACACACAAAACAGAGGAAGACTACAGGCCAGTAAACATGGAGCTTAACTATGCAAAATTTAAACAAAAGAAAAAAAGAAGAATTAAAAAACTTGCAGTGCTGATTGTAATAAATGTTCCTTGTTTAGAAAAAACTCTTTCTTTTTTTTCACTTTTAATTAGAGCTGCAAGTAATAAGTATTTCCTTAATTGATTATTCTATTGTCATATGTTTTTTTAATTAATTGATAAATTGTTTAATCCAAGAGATGTTAAAGAATGTGCCCAGTAGCCACTGCAGCTTCCAGGGTGTTGTTTTCTTTTGTGCTTGTTTTGACCAACAACCCAAAGAAATCAGTCTTCAATTTACTATGACACGAAACTAAGAAACATAATCAAACACACAAAATAGAGAGATGACACTGTTTTACTCAAGTGTCCAAACAGCAATGAGAGTTTGTCAATGAGACAGTATGGGCAATACAAGCAACCTGACACTAATACAGAGTGTGGGTCATGCCTTCATCATCCTAGGAATAAAACACAGTGTGCACCGAAACCAAGGGGGAAATTGTTAAACTCGATAGTGCAGACAAAATATGAATAAAGATTCTGTTCCTGCATTGTGTGTTTCTCTCCTAAAACTTTTCAGAGACATATTTTAATGTACTGTTCAGCTGTAATCTAAGAGAGTTGGTAACTCAGCCTATTGTGGAATCAAAACGAGGCAAAACCAAGCACTGACCAGCACATGCCAGCTGGAACCATCATCTCTCCTAACTGGTTAGGGAAAACTGAATCTCCTGTTGTGAGAAAGTTGGACTAAAGATGGCAACAGTGTAGCTATTAAACAATTCTGTCTGATATCAGGCTACCAAACTATTTCTCAGATATCACATAGTACGTTATGACCCAGACTCTTCATCGTTAGAATTCATAGCAGGAAACTCACTATGTTAAATAGGTTATTTTCCACAAGGCTCTACTTAGCCTTTACAGATTTAGCAGCATAGGTTAGACCATGCTTTAAAGCCTGGTTTGAGAGGGTTGGAGAGATAATGATGATTAATTCTCTAAAGGCTCCATTCACATTCAGCCTACAGTGTGAACTGTATAAAAATAAGAACTGGGTAGCCTTCTGATTTAAAGCAGCTGAAGAGATTTCAGTGAGTGTCTCTCAACACACAATGAGTCTGGGTGCAGAGGGAACGCAGGAGCTATTTGTTGGAAGTCAAGGCCCATTTACTCCTATCCACTGGCCTGAGAAATTAACAGGAACAGGTTAGAGGATAGGTTTCTCAGCTCTGGCCAATTTCTGCTGCTGCTAGTGAAAGCCAGTCATGTGCAGACTTTTTTTCTGTTTTTCTTAAGACACTGGTACCGGTGTGCATTTGCAAACACTATTTTACTGAATGGACATTATGTTTAGAAGTTGGGTAAACTCAGAAAATTCTGCAAATAATGATTGTGTCATTAGAGACTCATCAAAAAGTCAAAGGGTTTCACTTAATGACACATGAAACTAAGAAAAAGTAGCAGGTCCTTGCAACTGCTGTATCTAGCATTTTTTAGTGTTAAATCCTTTTAAATGATGCTTTCAATTGCTAATCAATAGACCATCTGCTAAACCAACTCTAGCCTAGCAGCAGTCACTAAGCACAACATGTGAATAGGTGAAGATGCTGGGGGGAAAGACATAAGAAATGGATTTAACAGTGTGTTTGTCGGCTATTGTTTTAATTAAAGAGGCTATTGTTTAAAAAAAAATAAAAAAGTTGATGGGAAACTGCCACTATTATCATCGTAAAATGCAGTTTTATTGTGAGCAAGGAGAAGCAGCAACAACTAAGTCAACAATCACTACTGACTTAATACTTTGCCTGACGATTTTCTATTTCATATTCACCTGCAAGAAACATTACCATGAATAAAAACATAGTACAGCCATAAGTCTGCCCTTGATTAGTCTGCCCTAGATGCATTATGCTTTAAACTGGTTGCTTGTCAGTCAGATAGTCTTTTTTCCTCAGTCCAGTCTGAACAAAACACACAGTCCAAAAGCTAAAACCCAAAGAGCCTGACCAGAGTCTGCACTCTGTCCCTAAACAGGGAGGATTATGACCAAGGCTGTCTGTTCTCTCAGCTCTGAGTCACTGCTGCAGTCATCCATGGATGAAGGAATCAATGGTGGAGGAGAGAGAACAAAGCAGACAAAGTGACAGACAGGATTGTTTCACAAGAATAAATGTTATTGTTTAGCATGACAATGGTATGTTCAGTGGTGGAGGAGGAGAATGAGAAACTACAAGTATAAATAACAGACAAAGCTGAGGTCACATCCATACAAATATTTTAGTTTTAAAAATGGTTAACTTTTTCTACATTAAGGCCCGATGCCCACTCTACTAAACTCTAAACTCTTTGGCCTGGATTGACAGAAACAGAGGTTTTTAGAAAGAATCATGATGAAACCTCTTCCCTGATAAATGAATATGATCTTATAAGTCGCTGCATTCAGTCCTTCCCTAATTTATCGCATGCCCCCATCATATGACCCTTTTCAGCAAGACATCAAACATCATTAGCCAAAACATCTCTATGCCACCCTTACATGCCAGCGGTTAATTCAGCATTGATAACAATTCACGAGCTGCCTACCCTGCTGTCAATGCTATCAGCTGTTGAGAAGTTAAATAATTCACTTGAATATGGTATATAAGTCTGTTTGCCCAAAATGCAAACACCAAACATCAGCTGCACATACCCAGATCTGTTCTACTGGACTGTCAGTTTTAAAACTCTGATTAAAAAAAAAGAATGTATTAGTCTGGATGTCCTAAAGCTAAACCTGTAGCCTCTGCATGACACAATGCACAGCTGATTTGCTATTTGCTTTTAATACTACTTAACACATTTTATGCACAAAAATACACAATCCTAAGTGCCAGTTGTAACCAACATCACACTGACAGTCCTATTAGTGGCATTCTTAGAGCCCTATGACTAACTGAGCTAAGGCTACATCCACAGTACTAATCTACCTCCAGACAGGCAGTTTATCACAGTTTCAGGCTAACATGCCTAAAAACTCACATCACATCTCCATTCACATGCACTGGACATATACGCACCTGTGTTCAGGGGTTTTTAGCTGAAGAAAATATGACAAGCATTGAGAAACTGCAGACACAAGGATTTCTTTGCTTGGACTGATGACAAGCTATTGACGAAAATAACAAACAAGATGGACACAGTGGTGGAGAATACAGATCGAGGACATGTCACACGTGGGAGGACACAGTGCAATAAACTATTAAAGCATGAAATAACGGTTGGTGTCTGCATTATTGTTTCCAAATGTGTTTGTTTCTGCTGTTTAGGATACAACTCAACCCCCCAGAGATTTTTAACTAAGATAGCAGTGTTTCCAAAAGTTGCTGTTTCTAGGATTCTAAAATGCCAAAATATAGATAAGAAGGCTGTTGGAATTATAAAACATATCAAAAAGTAGAAAAATTAAAACCCATCTAATATTGAAATTACTTTCAGAATGAAGTGTTATCTATGAGCACAGCTTCAAAGAATTTCTCACAATTTTTAACAACCCCTGCCCTCTTTTTTATGAAGGGCAGGAGGGCAAACTTCATAAAATTCAACTCCGCAAAAAATAGTGATTCCATCATCATGGTAGTGTGTCATTGACTAGTGAGCCTGACCAGGGAAGAGAACATTAATTTGGCAGGAGTAATGTGGCCTTGGTGTGTTTAATGCTGTGTGAGCTATATGCCAAAAGAGCGACCAAAAGGACAAAAGTGATAAAACTAACCCCTAGCTAGCTAAGTGATCAAGAGCTCAAAGAAGCTAACCCTGACAAAAGTAACCTTTTTCGTCAATGACAGTGCTTTTCAGTTTAACATTATTTTGTACCTCAGCCTAATTATTACTCACAGGAAAGTCACCATCTTTCATAAATCCAAATGTGTATTTATGATGATGGAACGCTCTCTTGACAGAACATATCACAATTACACGCTAGTTACGGCATTGGCAAGGCATTTATCCCTGTATATAGTGAAAAGATATGTATTAATGTTAATAATAATAATTTGAATGGAAATCAGATCAAATACTAATGGTTAGACGAAACAAACTGGAATACATGAGGACTGATCAAACACTATTTAACACTAAACAAAAACTTACCAAAAGTTATGTGTTTGAAAACAAATGTAGTGTTGTGTATGTGGCCAAAAATGCACATCCAAATTTGACAAACGATAACAACATTTGAACAACACAGCCCTATATATTTTTTTGAAGGGAATGCTGCATTGGCTCAGCAGGGACAAAACACATGGACAGGGTTGACCCGGGTCAAGTTTTGCTGGTGTGATAACTTTCCAGAGTCTTAAAAACCTGCTTCATTGCATTATAAAGTGCTGTGCAGTGTTTTGATGTCTGTAAAGCCTTCAAACACACAGACCTTCTACACAATTTAGCCTTAGGGGATCCATTTTCATTGGTACACACCAGGGTTCTTGACCATGAGCTGTTTTTGTGTCTGAACAACTGTTAAGAATCATTCTCATACAGGCATTTCGAAAACATAATCATACTGAAAGGCTCCATGTGCCTCAGTTACTGTAAGAACCCTGGGCAGATGACTCAGACTAGGCCCATTTCTACAGCCCATGACCCACAACTGATCACTGAAAGCCTGTTTCCCCCTCACCTCCAACGGGCATGAAATGTCCACAGCCTTTAGGTTATTACTTCAAATCTTACACAAATCAACAATGAATAAGGAACATTTAGTTAAATCTCCACCTTTCAAAACAAGAAGTTTATTTGAAAAAATAATAATTTGACCTTATTAATCTGGAGGCAAACGATCTGTCAAGCATGTGATGTCACTGAGGTGCAGATGATAAAGAGAAAAGAAATAAAGAGCTGGCACACTGCAGGGCTTCAGTACTCACAGATGCTCATCACTGAAGTGACGTTTCAAGCAAAATCGCTCTTCATCATGCACGACGCCATCTTATTTACACATAATACAGTGGCATGATACAACACTGTCATCTCTGTCTCTATTATGAAGCATGCACGGAATAAAGCAACACCTGACCTTTCATGAATGAGTTACCTCCGAGCTAACGTTACTCTCTAACGTTACTCTTCCTTTAGTTTGCTGTAACTTAAAAAATGCACTTAGTAATAGCACTTTTTGAGTAATAAGTGCTGTTTTAGTACGTTACTACAAACTAAATGACAGTGAGCCCCGACATTACAATGAAAAGCAGTAACGACCATCATTTTTATACAATTATACAATTTAGCAAAGAGTGTGTGAAACATGTAGGACATTGTCTTCAGTCCCTCTATTTAGCACGAACGTGTGCTATATTCGGTAAAAGGCAGTATGGCCCACTTTCTACCACAAATAAAACCCAAATAAGCCATTGCACAAAAGTATCCTCCAACTCTGCAACAAACTGTGACAAGTCCTAACAACTACGACACAAGTGACACAAGCCCGGGCCAAGCTAACGTTAGCCGCACTTTCTACTAACGAGTCAGTAGATGTTATTAAAAATTCTACAGAGGCAAAACATCTCACCTTTCCTTCTTCATCAAACGGGTCATTAATATCTGTTCCGGAGTTGGAGGTGAGGAGCCCCTGTTCCCAGTCAGGGTACGGGTTTGGGAAAGAGCGCTCCTCCATCTCCGCCTCTGTAGCCGAGATCAGCTTCAGTCTCTTAGACACGTTATCTCCCATCGCTACGGCGGCTCGGCAGGGACAAAAATCCTCAGGCACCCTGTGCGGTCAAAACAGTGGAAATAAGCAATCGCGATTCAGTTTGTTCAATGTTTTCCTCAAACCACAACAATTTAATGATATGAAAGCTGAAATGGCTCCTGAATATTTTTATAATCTCTGTGTTTTGTTTCTCAGTGTTTGGCTAGTATCTAGTCTATTTTCATTAGGCTACAGAAAACAACGACAAGCAAAATTTTTGTCTAAATTGATTTTTATTACATTACATTATTAAATAATTGTAAGCACTGCTGTATTGCTGAGGACTATAGCATTCTCATCTGGACTAACGAATCACAAAGAATCAATATGCAGAAATGACAATACAGGCTTAAGCTCATAGGCCTGCAGCTTTACTAGCCATTGACCATGTTTTAATTTTTTGTATTTCAAAGTGTAGAGTTCCTATCTGATCTTTATTATTTCTGAACATATCTTCCCTTAAATGAGGTTAAAAACAAACAAACAAACAAAAAAACACAATAACCTCACCAATATTTGCCAGTCAAGGCTCTTATTATTAGCCTATATCACCAATAAATGATTTGGGTTTTGGTCCCCACAGGCTTTTTGGACCAAAGGCAGTGATTCTTAATTGTCTAATCCAGAAAGAAAAAGTTTGTTTGTGTGAAACTTTAAAATAAATTACTAACAAATTTAAAACAGCTGTGGCTATTGACCCTTACTGAGGATTTAGGTTTAAGACCTGAGTGTAAAAACTTAAACCAACGAATGTCACCTTGAGTAGGCTGAGCGTCCATACAGGCCCCGACAGTGATTAATGTTTGAAATTTAACACATATGCAAAGCATTTCAAAAGCTGTTAAAAATGCTGAATTTTCACCATCTAATTTATTCTGGTCGCTTTGCAGAAATAAAAAAAGGAAAGCAAAGTTAGACCAATGAAATGCATATCAGATCCTCAGTGGAAATAGATAACAATTGTTGCTGTACAGTGGAAATGGATCCCTTGAATGGATCGATATAATAGCAGCCCCAGCCACAATTAATAAAACACTGCAGGTACTGACAGGTGGAGCCAGAATCGGGCTTACCAAGAGGCGAGATGGTCAGCAGGCTAATCGATCAGCAGTCCCTGCTGTCCCCGGTCTCCTCACAGCGTGTTTGGATATGTTGTGTGGTTTATCGGCAGCCTTCAGTCTCCCGGCAGCGTCTCTCAGCATCCCAGTGTCCAGCCGCTCCTGTTCCCGCTGAATGGAAAGTGGAAGCCGCAGTCAGTAAATGGAGTCGTTACAGTCAACCATGTGCCACCGCATCACCGTGTTTCTCTCCCTCCTCTGCGCCCTCCCCGCTCCTCTCTGAGCGCACCGAACCATCGGAGTGCTGCTGATGCTGCCTGGCAAATCAGAACCCCCCCTTCCCTCTCTCTCTCTCTCTCTCTCTCTCCGGCTTGAACGGCAGACCCCGTACGCTCTGTACAGACCCCAGCGGGAGGTGTCCTAACCCCTCCCTATGCCAGCCTCCCCCACCAGTACCCGCCTGTAATCGCCAGTACCCCTCAGTACCCAGCAGTCCATCCCAGGCAGCTGACTTCCAATGTGAATGGTGACAGATGGTGTTGGTGTGTGAGGCTGCTTGGATTAGGCAATATAGCAAACAAATCCACACCCCCTCCCTTCCACACATACCAACACCCCCCCCCACCCCCCCACCCCCTCCTTCATCCATCCTCCTTTCCCTTTCTGCCACTTTCCTCCCTGCTTCAACAGGATGCATTTGATCATGTTTGGCTAATATCTCTCCTGTAATGCATCATGAGCAACAAACACTGAGTTCTGTCCTCATTAGCACATTCAGTGGGTAGAACTTGATTCCCAGCCTACTTAATCTGATTCCCAAAAGAATTTATTTGCTTTGTAAATGTATCTTTATCTCAAACATTATTTTTAAAAGCACTTTACATAAATGCCTCTCTGATTCCTTTCTTCCAAACAGACTGACCACTATAACAATCAGTGAGATCAGAGCACTAATGGCATCTGATTGAACTATTTCCCATCTACACTTGCCCTCATATTTTATCTCCACAGAAGACAAGTCTAAGTAATCCAGTGTGATATACAACATAACCTACACAGCAGCAGTGTCATGAAATGAGACATTTCTTCCAGTGAGGCTCTTAGCCTCTTATCTGGTCTCATTTCCATCATGCCACTGCTCTTCTGAGGAAATGCACAAGTTCTAAATGTAAATAAATGAATATGTTCTAAATGAATATGCTGAACAAGTGCGACTTACATTGGGACAAAAGCCTCCACCCCTTTGTTTTAATGAAAAACAGAATCAGTGTTTTCTAAAACTGCCATAATGTTGGATTTTCTGTGAACACGATTTATTTTCATGATTCAGAAATCTTTTTTGAAAAACTGAATCATTCAAAAGCAGCTGAAGGGAGGGTCAGCATATCTTTAGTCACATCAAAAAAACACACTTTGCTTTCTTTCTTTTTTCTTTTTAATTCTTTAACACTGAGAAAAGGGCTCTGAAAAAAACCCTCTAACTTCAGGTCATTTCTAATGTCTTTCTTACAGTTTATGTTTGGGAAACATTGTGGTGACTAACAAAGCAATCTCAAAAGAAGGACTTGTGTTCTGATAGCCAGCATGCTCATTCAACCCCATCTGAGGTGTAAAGCTTTAGTGTGAAAAATTAACTCTTGTTGATTTAAATATAATGGAGGAATGATTTTTCAGTGGTTTTCCTGCTCCTGTTGGTGTTAATTTATTGAATTAATGAAAACGGGGAATCTTTAAAAAATCAAATTAAATCCTTACTTGTTTTATTTGAAACCTAGAGTAGAACCTCACCATATTAGCAATGGACCTTTGTAAATAAGCACTCTTGTTTAATCAAAAAATACCAAACAGAGAAACCAAAAATTAAACTCTGTGTTAATTTAGACTGTTAACCTTAACCATCAGACACAATTGTAACATATTTATAATTCTTAACC